>LPNX011186282.1:399737-525333 GCA_001517045.1 Pseudotsuga menziesii
CTATCTCACAAAGATGAAGATTGCAGCAACATATTTTCAAGTTTTTCAAACTTGAGACCTGATTCTACCTGCTTAGATAGAAGGAGGGCTTTTTTCCCATGTGGTTTTTGCTCTAGTTACTTTTATTAAGCAGTTACTTTATTTTACTTGATGTAATGGGTGACCTATGGTCTTAGTTACCAGGGCCCGTAGTTTGTCCAAGTTAGCATTTAGGGGGGGGTGTTAGGATTATTAATCCTCCCTTGTCCAAATTTGGTCATATGTCTAAATCTGGAGTCATGTCTAAATCAGGAGTCCATCCAGTCTATTTATAGTCATTAGCACCATTGGTTAAACTTGACCTAATTGGGGCACATGTTTCAGTTACCAAAGTGTGAGGAACACTAATTGAGGCTCATTGCCACTTATTGCACTTGATTGCATAAGTTTAGGAGTCTCCTAGATCAATCCCTACAATTTAGGAAGCAACTGGGAGTGCCGAAACCAACCAAGGTCAGTTAACTTCAGTTGATGACTAGTCAAGCCAAGTTAGGAGTCAGTTACATTCAGTTCTAACTCTCTACATTTAGTTAAATAATGGTTTAATTAATTGCACACATGTGGGGCATTTTTCTCACATACCACAGTCAGTTAACCATTATTTAATACTAAATATAACAGTTGGTTGTGTTTTAGAACTCCGGTTATGATTTAGACAAGGATAGTTAACTACTGAGTCCTTAACTTCAGTTGATGACTATTCAAGCCAAGTTAGGAGTCAGTTACATTCAGTTAAATAATGGTTTAATTAATTGCACACATGTGGGGCGCTTTTCTCACCTACCACAGTCAGTTAACCATTATTTAATACTAAATGTAACAGTTGGTTGTGTTTTAGAACTCCAATTGTGATTTAGACAAGTCTTGGGTTACCTACAGTCAAGTAGAGTCATCAATTCGAACTTCCTCATGTGGATTCGAATTGCTTGTGGCTATTAAAGCCATATTACATTATTGTAATTATTATCTGAATTACTTTTTGATTAATGAAAGCATTCACAGCTGCAAGTCTTTTGCACTGTTTCATTCTTCAATTGCTGAGTAAATTGTGAGATCTTCTTTGTGAGTTTTGTTTTTGTCTACAGATCTATATGCTCAAATTTACAGGGGGTGTTTTGGAGAGCTCAAGCCCTGATCTATCAGCCTATCCTTCTAGATTTCAGAAAAAGTCAATTCCGGAAAAGTCCAGTTTTCAGTGGGGGCGCTAGGGCTGTTTCAGTCAAAAACTCAGATCTAGGTCAAACTGCCAAGAATCTGGACAGCGTTGAGGGTGATTTGGACTGTGTGGGACTCGATCTATCCGTCTGTGAAGTCAGAATTCAGAAAGAGTCAAAACCCTAACAGGTCAAATTTTCAGTGGGGGTTTATGCAATTTTCTGGCTAATAATCAGATCTAGGTCAAACCAATGAATGCTCTCCAACAATTTTTTGGCTAAAACACTTTAACAACCTTAAGAGCCTTAGAAAACTCTTTTGTAGGGACTACCCCCTTGGCTTCGTTAGGACTTAGCCTAAACGGAGGAGCTAGGAGTAGGTGATAGTACCTAGCTCTGTGCTTGCCCCCAAGGTCACACCTCTCCCACTTTCCTAAGTGAGGAGACAACTTTCGGAAGATTTCTGTTGCTGGTGTGCAATCGGCGGACAACAACAGTCTTTGACAATGATGCTCAAATCATTGCTTTCTTGCAATACACAAATAATTTTCAGAATTGCAATGTTAATCTAGAAGACAAAGTGAACAACATGTCACTGCAGGATGTTGAGGTTATGAAATTGGTCATCTCGTTGGAGAAGAATTTCAATAGACATGACGAATATCGTGGTAAAAGAGCGGAACCAGTAGATAAGATCCTAGAGATTAACGTTGGAAGCTCCGTTTCTCCTAAAATGATTAAAATTGGAAAGAATGCCTCCCCAAAGGAAAGGAAAACCATAGAAGACCTAATTAGGGAGTACAAGGATTTTTTTGCTTGGACTTATGACGATCTCAAGACTTTTGATCCTGCCATCATTGAGCATACTATCCGTTTGAATGAAGGGGCAAAGCCCTATAGGCAGAAGTTGCGAAACAGTAACCCCAAGTTGGCTCCATTGGTAAAAAAGGAACTGGAGAAGATGCTAGCTGCTGGAATCATCCGACCAGTCCGACACACCACTTGGGTATCTAACCCGGTAATTGTGAGAAAGAAGAGCGGTGAAATCAGGATATGCATAGATTTTAGAAATCTGAATCAAGTATCTCTTAAGGATAACTGCCCTTTGCCAAATATGGAGAACCTACTGCAAAGTGTTACAGGCGCAGGTATGCTGTCAATGTTAGATGGATTCTCAGGGTACAATCAGGTAAGGATAAAGAAGGAAGATAGAGAGAAAATGACTTTTACGACTCCATGGGGAACTTTTGAGTACATAAGAATTCCTTTTGGATTATTAAACGCTGGTTCAACTTTTCAAAGGGCTATGGACCAGGCATTTGATGATCTCATTGGAAAAATTATCTCTATATATCAAGATGACTTAACTGTTTTCTCAAAAGAGCGAGATGATCATGTGAAGCATTTAAAGAAGGTTTTCGAGCGATGCCGGAAATTTGGTATATCATTAAACCCAAAGAAATCCACGTTTGGAATCAATGAAGGGAAGCTATTAGGACATATTGTATCAAAAGAAGGTATTAGGTTGGATCCTAAGCGTGCCCAAGCCATTAATGCTATTGCTGCACCCCATAATATTGCTTCCCTGCAATCATTCTTTGGGAAAATAAACTTTGTCCGAAGATTTATTTCGAATTTAGCGGAGTTATCCAAACCCTTAAATGCCCTTCTCAAGAAAGATATGAAGTTCATCTGGGATGAAACCTGTGAAAACGCATTTATGAAGCTCAAGAAAGCTATTTCAACCGCTCTTATTTTAGCATGCCTTGATTATAGCAAGGAATTTCTGGTCTATTCATACGCCTCTGAGGATACTATTGTTGGGGGTCTGTTACAAAAGAACGATGAAAATCATGAGCAACCCATAGCTTTATGAGTAAGAACTTGAGAGATGCTGAATTGAAATATACTACTACTGAAAAGCAAGCCTATGCTCTAGTCAAAGCCTTAAAGCATTTCAGAACTTACATAGGGTACTCTAAAATCAAAGCATTTGTGCCCTACCAAGCAGTAAAGGATGTTTTATCACAAGCAGATGGTATAAGTGTTACAGGAAACTGGATCTCACGTATCCAAGAGTATGTTTTAGAGATCAAACCCATTAAAATTGTGAAAGGTCAAGGTTTAGCTTAATTATTGACTGAGAGAGGTAACGGTCATGCTGTAAACCTGGTGGATGAGCGGAAATCTCATATTTTGCATATTGATGAAAATCATGAGTGGTATAGGGACATTATTTACTTTCTGAGAAATCTGTCTTGCCCTGATCATCTGGTGGATCACCAAAGGAGAGCTTTAAGGTTAAAGGCAGAGAAGTATACATTAACTCAGGATGGTATTGGTTGGAGAAATCCTGATGGAATAATTTTGAAATGGGTTAATGAGGAGGAATCCAAGATCATCATCAAGGAAATGCATGCAGGCATGTGCGGTGGACATTATGCACCAAGAACTACTGCTGCAAAGATTAAGAGAGCAGGATATTATTGGCCAACCCTTTTTAAAGATGTGCACTCTTTTGTAAGAACATGTCAAGAATGTCAGTTTTTCTCAGGAAAGCCAAGATTGCGAGCATTACCGCTAAACCTAGTTGTAGTTGAATCTCCTTTTCAACAGTGGGGTATGGACTTCATTGGGCCTTTTGATCAAAATTCAAGCAATGGATATAAATATATCCTGACTTGCACGGATTACTTTACTCGATGGGTTGAAGCTATACCAACTAAGAAGTGCACAGCTGCTATAGTTGTCAAGTTCGTTGAAGAAAACATTGTGTCTCGGTATGGGTGCCCTATAAAGATAACCATTGACAATGCTAAAGCCATTAGTAAACTAGAGATGTCAACATTTTGCATGAATCATGGTATTACCTTATCCCATTCATCTAACTACTATCCCCAAGGAAATGGTCTTGCTGAATCCAGTAATAAGAACTTGATTAAGCTTTTGAGGAGAATGGTGGGAGAGAACAAGAGAAGTTGGGATAACAAACTAAAATATGCACTATGGGTTGACAGAACGACGGTAAAAAGAATCACAGGCAAAGCCCCTTTCGAGTTGGTCTATGGACAAGATTGTAGGCTCCCAATTAATATGCAAATCCCAATATATGAGTTGTTACAACAATGTACGTCAGATCAAGAAGCTTTTCAAGCAAGAATCGACACGTTAGTTGAACTTGATGAAGTGAGAAGGATGGCATTTGACAAAATGGTCATTGAGCAAGAGAGAGTCAAAGGAACTTTCGATCAAAGAACAAGAGACGTAAAGTTTGGGATAGGAGATATAGTTTTGTTGTGGGATAAAGTAAAAGAAAATCCTGGAAAGCATGGAAAATTGGAAAAGATATGGATGGGTCCCTATCGAGTATCTAAGATAGCTGGAAAGGGATCAGTTTATTTGGAAACACTGGACGGGGATGAATTTGAACTTCCTGTGAATGGGCTTTTGCTAAAACGTTATTTCCCACCCATTGCTTGAGTCCCACTTGGCCTGGTAGAGTAGAGTAGGTAGGGACCTGAATAAGCCTTTCCCGACAGTAGTATAGAATCTTGCTTTGTTGTCTGAAGCTCGCTTTTGAAGCTCTTAGTGTAATTCTGTTTTCCTGCAAAATAAAAAATCAAACTTTTATTAAAAGTTATGGTTATAGATTAGATTTATTTTCTGCTTTTCAGTTTCATGCATCTTTATTTTTAGTATTTTATATATTATCCACATGTTGTTCTGACTATCGGTCTATGAGTTTGGTATAGCTCTGGACATGTTGCAGGTAGTCAGGTACATTCTTGGTAGCGGTTGCAGAGCTGGTTGGATTGATTGAGGATGCGAGAAGCAGAGTGCGAGTACCAGAGATTCTGAAGTTCTTAAGCTCTCTTTTCAGCAGAGCTCTTGTCCCAGCTGGAGCCAGATGTTATCACATATATAGTAGCCAGGCTACCATATTCTATTTTTCAGACACAGTACATTTTTCAGCCAGATCTCTTACATATGAGATGGTGAGATGAGCATTTTTGATGGATCATGTTTATATTAGTGGACTATTGTACTCTCCCATGTCAGGATTGAGTCTCAGGACACTCAGATTTGAGGACCGAGGTAGCCATTTATGTCATTACAGAGTAGTCATTGATGCCCAGTTCTATATCAATTCTTTCTCATTGGACAGATGGTGTCTTAGATGGATTATATTGCGTGATTATGACTCAGCATTTTATATTGTGTTATGGTTATTATTGCTCTTATACTGATTTTTGTGACATGTATTGACATGTGGTATCATGATCTGGCGGGGTCATAATTATATGGACTTGGTTGTATCTTGTACTATGTATTGATGTCCTTACTTAGACTTGGAAGTTCTTGATTTATACTCATTGGTTTTACCCTCCTTGGAGAGAATAGAGGTAGTCATTCCCACCATTGTTTTGGCTTGCTAGTGTTGGCTCCATCATTCATTGTCTCCATCCATCCATTACCTTCCAGTTTAGTTTTCAACCTGACTGACTTCTTGACTTATGGCATGGAGGACCTTTTTCCCCGCTAGAACTTTTGTTGGACAAACCTCCTTGTTTATATTGTGTCTTGGCTCTGAGTTGGTGACAAAACTTGCCTTGGTGAGTTGGATTGTATGCCTAAATCATTCTGGTCGGTTGTCCCGATGTTTGGCACTGTGCAGAACTCCCCTAGTCACTTGAGATGTTGTTGGCTAAAACTGAAAGCTCATGTACTACCTGTATTGAAAATATTGAATATGCGCACATGGAAAATGAAAATTATAAAACTGTGTTTCTTAACATATGTAAAGAGGGAAAGAGCAATGAAATGCTAAAATACTCCTTGAAGAGTATAAGAAAGGTCCAAAAAAGCAATGGTTAAAAATATGCTATATCCAAATATTGCTGACCTTATAAAAATAAATATGTCCCGGATGAAAGCTGTGATTAGCTGTGCTTTTAAGCACTGGTGAAGTCCCAAAGGGTCATATAGGCCAAAAAGGCCATGGAATAAAATGATGATCCTAATGAACTTGGATCAAGCTTGATGTAGTTCTTGATGTAGGCCTAAATTGAATAAGCACTCTCTAAACAACTCACCCATTTGTGAGACACTGCCATTCCTTGTGTTGTTGTTTGTCCGACATTGGTTATAGTGAGTATTCCCTTTCCATATCCGAAGTGTCATGATGTTGAGTACGAAGTCATCCTTTGCTTTAAGCCTTGTAAATTTCATCCTTCACCCTTCACTAGCAAACTGACTACAGCTATGGAGTGAGTATAGTCTTGAAAGTCTAAGTCTGAGTAATAATAAATAAAGCCTTATATATGTATTTGTTGATGTACCGCCAGTAAATGAATGCTACTTGTTGTGATTGTTACTTGAATGAGCTGTAGAGCATGTCTTAGCCTTTTAGCACTTGTAGCAGATCGATGACAGTCTGAGTTATTAGTGGTGTCTGATTAGTTACATATGGTTTTATTGTTTATTGGATATGATTGATGATCAGATAGAGACCTGTGAGGGGTATGAGTATACACCTTAGATGGATTTGGACTCTCTGAGTCTAATGAGGCAGTTATTTTCCAGTTTTGGGCACTTGTAGATATGATCAGGCTCATTCTGCCTATCTGATGCAGTTTTTATTCACAGGTTGATATGTTTGAGCAGGGAGATGTTTTAGTTGGATCTCCTAGGGCGTTGTATGGGCATAGGGGGGTGCAGCCACTTGTTTGTACCATTGTTTTATTGTACCATGGGGACACCCAGAGGGAGTTAGTCAAACACTCCTTGGACCCACCATGTGCTTCATTTATTTCTTGTTGAGTGGGTTTTCCTTTTTATGGGTGGCTTAGTCCACTTTGGTAAATTATGGTTATGTTGATCCATGTGTTGTATGTTGAGCTCATCTCAACCATTGATTAGAACATTTCATCTTTTAATCTTAGCCACTCGTTTTGAAAGTGGTTAGGATTCGGTTATGATTGAAGTTCTCTCATTTCTATTTAAAGGAGAGAGCTTCTCATTTGTAAGGGGTCTTTGGCTCTTGGATCTGAATAATAGAAATTTTTTTTTGTGGATATTTTCGGGATCTGCTTTGCATCTAATGTTCTCAAATGGTGATTTGATAGTCTTCTGCTTCCTAGCATTGTGGAAATTCTTGTGAGATCTATATTTTTCTGCTGTCATTGTTTTGCTTAGAGGAGGGCGTTTTCGCTGGAGCGTTTTTGTAGGGGGACCTCAACTCGCTCGGTTTTCTTCGTCTTGGATCAGGGGGTTTTCATTAGTTTCATTGTGATTTATGATTACTTCGTTTTACTTTCTTGTAGCATTTGGTTTCTTTATCTTGTATTGGCTAATCTGATATTGTTGACGTTTGCTCATGCAGGATAGGGGGCGCATTGGTGGCTTGTGGCTTACATCCTTCATAGAAATCATTGGGGTCTTCCAGAATTGATCGGGATAACACAGATCATCACTGTTAAAGACTTCTACAAGCATTTCCAGGTAAGATCTAACAGGTAAGTCTCTTGTTATCAGATCTTATTCCATTGTACCTTGCTTTACTTCAATTTTTCTGAAAACTTCTAAAATACTAAAAACCCTAAAAAGCACTAAATCTGGGAATTGTCCGATCTTTGGCCAAACCATTTCTGGGTTTCATAGATCGGGCCTCCCCTTCACCAAATCTACTGCAACGCTAGTCAAACTCCTGCTGGTTTGACCTAGATTTGATTTTTAGCCAGAAAATTGCATAAACCCCCATTGAAAATTTGACCTACTAGGGTTTTGACTTTTTCTGAATTCTGACTTCACAGACAGATAGATCGAGTCCCACACAGTCCAAATCACCCTCAATGATGTCTAGATTCTTGGCAGTTTGACCTAGATCTGAGTTTTTGACCGAAACAGCCCTAGCGCCCCCACTGAAAACTGGACTTTTCTGGAATTGACTTTTTTCTCAAATCTGACAGGATAGGCTGATAGATTAGGGCTTGCTCTCCAGAATACCCCCAACGTTGAGCTAGTTCCTTCCAGGTTGCTCTAGATCTGAAAAATTTGTTTTCAACCCCCCTAGCCCCCCTCATTAGATTTTGACTTTTCTAGATTTGATTTTTCTTGTGATTTTCTGATTTGGGTTTGTAGATCAGGCTACCTTTGACCTCATTTCTCCTTCAACGCTGAGTTGATAGTCTCTTGGTGGCTACAGATCTGTAGATCTGCTTCTCCAAGCCCTAGCGCTAGCCCTCCTCTTGCTGGATTTCTTGTAACCTGAGTTTTTCGGGCCAAATCCTTTTCTGGGTCCATAGATCAGGGTATATCCCAGGTGGGTTCACTGAAACGTTGGGTTGATGCTGACTCCATTGCCCAATGCACATAAGGCACTGATCTCCTAGCTAACGCTAGCCCTAAGTTGACCTCACTCCCATTCCCTTTGCCAACATTCATTTACAAATCAAGTTAGCTATCTTTCACTGAGTCTGTCTCCTTGGTACTAGACAGTCTCAACTCTGTCCTTGCTTACGCTGTCACAGTTACGTTTCCCAAGACAGTGGTCATCTCCATCAGTTGCTAGTACCTAAACCCTAGAGCTAGGGTTTCCATTTACCTTGCACCTTACATACCTTAAAGCCCCATTTGACCTGTTCTGGTGTCTAGGTCTGATCTCTCCTATCGGGAGCAGATCTGGGTCTCCCCCATTGTTGTCTTGGACTAGGATAACATAAAGTGAAGGTTGCCTTGATTGGCGTGACAACCATCCATTTGGGAGTCTAGGCAGTCGTGGTTCCACCCCTTAGTTGCTTGCCCCTCTACCATCCATCCTAGATCCACCTCACACAGGAAACTACATGGCGGGTGATAACAACAACCTTTAGAAAACAGTTTACCATCTAGGTGGTAACACCCCCAAGGACACAGTGAGTGGCTTGAAGATTTCTGCCACGTCCTACCCCCAGGTGTGTGACAGGAGGCAACAGGGACCACCTTGCACTACTATCCTTTTCTATGAGGGGGATTCAGACACATTCTCTTCCCACCTTCGTTAGATGCTCCTCCCCGAGTCCCAATTCTCTTTACTTGATTCCACCTATTTTAAGTATGCTTGTCTCTCATCTACCATCTGGGAAGCAACCTTAAATCATACCCTCACTCTACTCGATCCACTCCCGCTACCCCAAAACCTGACTCATGCCTTATGAACCAATGGTACGATGACGAGTGCAAGGGTATTCACTTCCTTCTTCGGCACGCATTCACCCATGCTCACCTCTCCTACCTCAAGCTTAAAGATTCTTATCACTGCCTCCTCTGCTGCAAGAAATGCCTTTTCATCTCTCAAAGAAGACGAGACTTATGTGCTTCCCTCTTCCACTCTCCTAAAACTTTTTGGCTCCATCTTCCCTCACCACTCCCCCTTTCGAACTAATCTTAATCTCAGATCTATGTACTCCCATACCGACACTCTCTACGATGTCCTTAAGAAATCCCAGATTCAGGTTACCTTGCTCCCCCTTTCATGCTACTTAATCTCACTCCGGGACATTAGAGAGGTTGTTTGGATCAGTGTTGCAAACATCGGCGCGGCGGAAAAATCGGCAGGGTCCAGGAAACATCGTTTCGGGATATCTCGGCAAAACATCGGCAAACATCGAGAAAAAATCGGCAAACTTAAAAAATAGAAAAATATTCATTTTTTTTCAATTTTTTAAATATCTAAAGTAACAATAACATCAAATAAACACATTGCTACATGAATATGGAAAGAAAACCGATATATAAGATATATAAGATGTCTAGAGAATCGAGATACATCACACATACAAAATGGATCATGTCCTTGCATCTTAAGTCATAAAAAATATAACAAATGTATCTCATGATCATCATCATGACTCACGAGTCATATACAGTGAAGTAAAGTAAATAAACTATTGATTCCCTCTACCCCTTTTACGGGAAAAGGTAATCGCTGTGCAAATGGCCTTTCCTCTAGAACTAGAAGTAGGTGCCCTGGAGGCTTGTGGGCCTCGTACTGGACTCTGACGTCCTCTAAAAGAAGACCCTACAAAATGACGTCCTCTAGAAACTGGAGAAGGTGGCCGAAACTGATGTCCTGAAGAATGAGAAGGTCGAGGAGGTAGTCCTGCAGCTCCTGCTCCTCTACCAGGACTAGTGCCTCTGCTACCACCAGGTCTATCTCCCTCTAGCTCTGACTGTGGCACACTCCCAGAATTGGTGTGAAACTCCTCTGGCACTGGAACATGCTCATCCAAATCCTCTGAGACTGTATGAGTCTCACCATGATCACTATCAGTAGCATGATCATCCTCTAGCCAATCAGGGGCTACCTCCATAACAGGCTCCTCACACTCTGCCCTCCATGCAGCGGTGGTGTCAATCTCATCCAATGAAATGGCCTTCGCATCAACTTTTCTCTGATACTGCTTCACCCACAACCTGAGATTGTAGTGGACGTAGACCAAATCATTAAGGCGCTGAGTATCCAACCTGGAGGAGGATCATAAATATTAAATATTAAAGTGGCATAAATCTATAAATTAGAATTTAATAATTTAAATTTTATATTATATAATGAATTTGAAAATTTGAAATTCTCTAACCTGTTGCGCTTTTTGGAGTGTACTTTTTCAAATACACTCCAGTTGCGCTTGCAACCAGAAGAGCTACATGTCTGGCTGAGCACTCGAATGGCAAGCTTCTGTAGAATAGGTACACAACCACCATAGTTCTCCCACCAAGTATCAACAATGAAATTATGAATAAAATAAACATGAGAAACGAAAAATAAAATTTAAAACAAAGAATTAGAAAGAGAAAATGAAATTTTAAATTTAAACTTTAAAGTTGAAAGTTTGAAACTAGGTGAAGCTTACTTGGCATCAGGTTGGTCCTATCATTTATTGCTATATCAAACCCAAATAATCCTGTAGCTCTCTTATACATTTCCAACTCTTGGGAAAGCTGTGTACGCTCAGTTGCATCAGGTACCATCCTTTGGACACACTCATAGAATCCAGACATAACCTCTCCATCAAATCTAAAGCCATAGGAGTAAGCATACGAAGGGTTGAGGTATAGCCCTGCAGCATGAATGGGGCGATGGAGTGTGTGGATCCATCGCGCATCAATCACCGCCCATATCATATGTTGTCTCTCCTGCCCCTGATCTCCCTTGTCCTCATAATAAGCACGGATGGATTCTTTGGCCCTATCCATGGCCTCATATAGGTAGCCCATTGCGGGCTTCTCTCCATCAACCAAGCGGAGAACCCTTACCAAAGGTTCGGTGATGGTGCACACCTCCTTCACCGCACCCCAAAAACTCTCATCATATGCAACTAGCCTGAATGTGGCTTGCCCCTCTGGTCTAGTGCTAAATGATAAAGCACGCCACTCTGGTGAAAAGAACATCGCCTGCAAGTCCCACATAGAATTCAAGAGTGATTGAAGAGAAATAAAGCTAGTGGCAAAGCGTGTGATGGCAGGACGCACCAACTCTTTGTCACCTGTGAACTTTCTCATCAAGCTAAGCACAGCTGCATGGTTATATATGAATTTTGTGATGCTCCTTGCTGAATCAATAGTATCCTTGATCCAATCAATCTTGCCTAAATCCTCTAAGATCAAATCAAGGCAATGGGCGGCACAAGGAGTCCATAATAGTGTAGGATACCTGGCCATGAGCATCCTACCAGCAGCCACATAGTTCGCAGTGTTGTCTGTTATCACTTGGACAACATGCTGCGGCCCAATCTCTTGGATGAACTCATCCAACAAGCCACATAGTAAAACCGCATCTTTGACATGTGCAGATGCATCCACAGATCTCATGAACATAGTCCCCCTGGGGCAATGAACCAAGAAGTTGAGAAGTGTCATACCCCTCATATCGGTCCAACCATCCGACATCACACTGCATCCTGTTAAGTCCCATGATCTTTGAAGCTCCTCCAATCTGTGAGTGCAATCAGCCTTTTCATTCTGAAGGATGGGCCCTCTCAACTCCTCATAACTAGGGGGCTTGAACCCCGCTCCAACTACAGCAGCCGCCTCAAACAAGGACACATAAAATGGGTTCTTTGCAAAGTTAAATGGAATAGCACTCCATAACAAGCATCGACCAATAAGTTTGTGTGCGTCTGCTTTTTCCTTTACCTTCACCATGGACCTTATAGAAGGTTGTCCACCAGGGCTGCATCTTGAAGATACCATGAAAGGCGATGTGGAATGCTGTGTGGAGTGGGTATCGGTATCTGGGCTTGTCCCACTAGCCCCTACTCCTGCTGCGGACCCGGATCTTGAAGCAAGTTGATTCCTCACAGCCTCCTTGTATTGTTTCCTTAGCCCAGTGCCCTCAATCGCTTGTGTGGCCTTAGCAATGATTTCCGGAGTTGTTTCTTTGCAAGGACCCAAATCATGCCCTGCTATTTGTGCAAGGTGGTATTTCAGCCTACTCATCCCTCCTGTCATTCTTTTCCCACATAGATTGCAAGTGAGAATTTGTCGATTGACCAGGTCAATAGGTGAGCCCCACTCCCAAAATGGATCCAAAGCCTTTGGCATCTTGTATATGGAGTTATTATAGACAAAATGAAGCTTGAATCTTGATACTTTGAAGTTTGAACCCAAGGCAAGAAAAAAACCGTTTTTTAGCATATGTGATTATTGAAAATGTAAAAGTTTAAAACACAAGAAGAATTCCAAGAAATATTGAGCATTCAACCATTAATTTGATGAGGAAAAATACATAGACATTTTTATGAGGATTTAGAAGGAATCTAGGGCAAGATAAAAAATGCCAAAACGTTTTTTGGCATGCAAGCAACAAAAAAATACATAACAGTTGAAAAAAAAATGCTTAAAACCCTATAAAAATCGTTTTTGAAGATAGACAATTACATGGCAAAGTAAATCAACAACAATCCCTCTTGGAAAAGTGAGAAATGATGGGCAAATTTTTTACTTACCTTCAGCTGTGGAAAAAACCCCAAATGGCAAGATCCAATCTTCAATTTGATGCTTGATGGCAAAGAAAATGTTGCCTAAATTTGCTGTTGGTCTCTTGAAACCCTCTTCACTTGCCCTCTCAAACTCTTAGCTCACCTCCTAGTGGACTGTTTGACTCAAAATGAGAAAAAAAAAAAAAAAACCAACTTAAAAATCACTTTTTCCGGCCCTGTCCGCGCCTGGCTGAGTTTTTCCATCGACTCGCGATTTATCAGGCCGATTTCTTGGGAAAAAAACGGCAAAAAATCGAAACGATTTTTTGGGTAAAAATCGGCGCGGCGAAAAAATCGTGATTTCTCGGAAATCGGCCGATTTATCGCCGATGTTGGTAACACTGGTTTGGATAATCAACACTAGTAAAGCAATAGATGAGGAGGGTTTCCAGGTAGAGTTCTTCAAGCATGATCTTCTTGCTCTAGATAATTACTTGGCTGATCTCTTCAACCATGTGGTTTGTATAGATTTTCCATAGTCTTTGTCACTGTTATCACAGATATATTGTAGCTGGGCTACTGTGATGCAACATCTAGATTTTCTCTTTTCCTCTGAGCCAGACTTATTGATGGGGAGACAACACAGATCATTATTATAGTATGAGCCATTCAAAGCCTTTTTTTAAGCAGCATATACAAAGTATTTCTTTGCCAGGACTGAGATCCCCTTGTCCTTTGAGATGACTTCAGTGGTGACCTAGTTCATTCGAGCAGAGCAACATATATGGTACATAGTTTATAGATGGGCATATCAGATAGAGACAGGTATATGGTGAGATCAGGTATATGGCTTTGGTAGGATTTTGCTCTCTGATGTATAATAACACCTTGGACTTGCTGTGCTATGATGATTATGGTGACCTACGCCTATATTATATATATACTAATGTTTAAACTTGTGTTAAGAATGATTAAAGAATCTGATCTAGAAGACTATTTCTTATGCCATGCTTTACACAAGTTTTAAACCTTAGTGCTTTGTTGGTTCCATGTATCACTTGTCCCCATCCATTCAGTTCATCCATAATTGATTTTCCTCCCATGACCTATGATTGACTGAGACCTATGAGATTGAAGATCATCTTCCCTACTTTGACCCCTATGCATGATGGATCCCATGTTGTTTTGTGTCTCGGCTCTGAGTTGTGCAACACAACTTGCTGAAGCCTTGATCCTTCTAGGTCAGGAGAGCCTGTTGGTTTTGGTATTTGAGCTTAGGCGAGTTGGGTTTTGAAACCTTGACCTCTTTGGTCGGTTGCCCCTGATGTTTGGTCTTGACTGTGGATATTCCCCCCTAGCTTCCTGAAGAGTGTCAACTAAAACTTGAAGCAATATGTCTTCCTGTTACCAACTAAGTTGCACTAGGTTGGATTTCTAAATGAGCCTCCAATGATAGACAATTACTTGTTCAATATTCAAGTTCAGAAGTCCATGCAGGCCTTTTTAACATGTTCATAACCCATGGGGAATTGTAATAAAATGAGTTAACATCATGACTTTATATAAAAGGTTTGGTTTCCTAGGACATAGTCATCAATGCATTATTCCAGGGTGTTTTTTCCTTGTTAATTATCTATCGTTTTTAAGCGATAAATAATTTTCTAGTTTTTCACCCAAGCCTCCAAAGCTGGAATTATTACCTTGGTGGTTAGGCCTTGGGAGGTTATTAAAACCTATGTGTCGATGTATATTACCATGGTAATTATTATTTTATGTCATTATGAACATGTGCTAAGTCCCCCATAGTTTTTTTTTAAATTTCTGGATTTTTTATATTTTTTCGTTTTTACAGGCGTATTTTTAATAAGTTAATTGTAAACCTTTAAAAAGTCATAAAAGTGTGGCTAGGAGGTTGTTTTTTCCACGGGGATGCTCGTTTTCTAACTCAGAGCACCCACTTAACCCCTAGACTCACTTTCCTAAGTTTTCGAGTAATTATTTAATTCCAAAATTAATAATTACTCGAAAAACCCCAAAAATACCAAAAAATGAGATAATTAAAAAATTCGGCAATTAAAAACTTAAAAGAAACTTGCTGAAATCAATTTTTGTGACTTGGAAAAGCAAAGTGGCAAGTACCCGAGCAAGTTTAGCAAGTTAGATGTTGCCGTTTTAGAGAGTTTTAAAGGTTTGAAAATTTCCTCTTCCAAGAGGGGCGCAACTCTCCATGTGGGGGCCCATGCATGTGTGGAAAAGCTCATTGCTTTGGAAAAAAATCAGAGTTTAAGTGCTATCTCTTCATTGAAATGTTGCCACATTGCAGTTCCAGTTCCAACCATGATCCAACTCACTGCCATCTCTATCCATCCTAGCGCATCTTTGAGAAAATGCGGCCCCCTTCTCTTGCTTGGTTTTCTATTTAAGTAGACACTTTTTCCTTGATTTGCATAAGTGTGGAACCTCTGCTTGTACTCTGTTGTAATTTTTTCATCATAGATTAATAAAAGGCTTTGGGGGCTAATGCAAGTGTGGTCTATGGTCTTCAGATGTATGTTCTTTTATGCAATATTGAGGTAATCTGTAGTTTTTTCGCAAGCTTGTATATGTTCGGGATTGCTGGATTTTGAAGGGAACTGTGTTCTAGCAAGATAGGAAGTAATACTTTCATGATTGCTTGTTATTTGTAATAGAATGCTTATAAATTTATGATTATTCTTGCTTGAATTCAAATTTTCGTTAAGTATATGTTATTGGGTAACACCGGCATTTAGTCCCCATTGCAAGTTTTGTAGAGTTTTTACATGTTGCCTAAGCTAGAGGTTTGGATGAGCATGTTAGCTCTACTTCTTCTTCAGTAGTTCCTGAAGAAAAGACTTCATCCCGCTGGCAACACTTTGTTGACATCTCTTTTCCTTTCTTTGCTTATTTTTCAAGCTTGGTGATACCTTTTCGACATAAAAATTCAAAATTTCTTCGGTTACGAGTTCATAGCTAAATCTCATTAATATATTAGAGAATATCTTATCAATCTGATTTATATATGCACTTGAAAGTTAAGATATGATTTTAAAAAGTAATGTTTTATAGGGTCTAGCTTCTAACAAGTACTAATTTGGCATCTGAAATTTTCTATCTTTAAAGTACTTGGAAATTTTGTTAAATTTTTATGGTTTTGAATGATTATCTAGCATTTTTGGCTCATATTTACTCGTTGTTTTGCAGCAAAAGGTGATATAGATCAGAGAGGCACTCTAGCGAAATTTTGAAGATCTAAGCCATCCGGAGTGTTGTCACCTAATTCGCACTTCAGGTCACGTGGCAGAAATCTTCAAGCCACTGGGTGCGACCTTGGGGGCAAGCAAGAGTCAAGTGTTGTCACTTGATCTTTACTCCTCCGTCTTGGTTCTCTCCTAGCGAAGCCAAGGGGGTGGTCCCTAGTAAAATAATCTAAGGTTGTTTTAAACTATGAAAATAAAACAACTAATCTAGGAGATGATAACATAAATACTGAAACTAAGATGAACTGCAAATAATTTAAATAACTAGCATATAAAATAACATTCCATACAACACATTGATTAACTTAAATATCAACAATAAATAAGAATGTCAGGACTCAGATAGACCAGTGCTAATGGACTGCTTACGTGAAGGGGGGTGCTAGTGATGTCTCAAGAAGCATTGTAGTTGTCTCAATTGGTTCCTTTGAAATTAATTAGTTGAGTGATTAAGGAGTGGGTTGATTCTTGGTCAATTTTATTAAAAGTGTGGTAATGATCTAATTATTAAGGGAACAGGGGATTCCAAATATACCCAAGGTGGTTAGTTGAACAATCCACTTCTCGGGGTCATAGCGTTTGCATACGATCTCTGTTTGGGGCGCTCGATAGTCTGTTGGAAAGGTCTATTCGAGCTTTAAAACTTTCGACTAGAGCCAAATGCATGATGATGGCAACCATTTGGCCTCCCGAATTGCCAATAAACGTTGTTTAGGGCCTCAAAATGACCCTGAAAGTTTGAGACTCGAAAAACCGTCGAAAATTACAAGAAAATTGTTAAGATGAGAAACTATTTTGAGCCAGTGGAATAGGTGGGTGGCCCCCTATACCCATCTGGATCACTCCTCCCCCCTTAGGAAGGAATGGTCTCCATTGCGTTGAGTGCCCCCATCAAACGGGGAAACTTCTGCTGAATTTGACTCTTGGTGAGCCACTTGCCTTGGTGGAGGAGCTTCCTTGCTTTGACAACTCGATATAGTTGGATCTTCACCTGGTGGTGTCTATGATCTGATCAATGGTTTCTTGTTCCATGTAGTCGAGATTAAGCTATGTAGGTGTCAATTGTTCTTCCACCTCCGAGGTGTACAATTGTGGTGCAAAATATGGTTGAAGGAGCTCCACATTGAATACTGGGTGTAGGCCAAGGAATGGAGGAATGCTTAATTCGAAGGCATTGTCACCATCTGCCTTGGTAATGGTGTGTGGCCCATTTTGAAGTGGACGAAGCTTGCGATGGGTTTCTGTGAGCCTCTCTTTCTGCAAATGCAACCAAACTGTAATGTCCTCTTCTACATAAGCATCGAAAACACCCCTTAACCTATTTAATTTCCATAGGTTCGAGCGGGTATTAAGGAAAAAGGGAATTGACTGAGGACATTTTGATACCAGGAGTAGAAAGGAACATTTATTCAGTATTATTAAGTCATAAGTATAGTAAAGTAGGCCATCAGAGTTAATATCATAAAGCATGTGCAGCATGCAGGCCTTTTTTCTTCGGGCTTAAGTCAATGAGCAATTAGAATTGCATGCATAGAAAAAGTAAAGTGCAAACCCTAAAAGTTACATGAAAACCCTAAAAGCTATATAAGAAGGTTAGTTGAACCAAAAGGATATCCATGATCATTATTTATCTTTGAGTTTGGTTTCTAGAGTAGCAGCAGCAACAAGTTGGGGTTTGGGGTATGATCCAGCAACTAACAAGTGTTTTCGGCAGCGAAATCTATCTTCCCTAATCACTTATGGATAGATCATTCAGATCTATCATCAGCTTTTCACCGCATTCATTTTTCTTCAACGATCTAGCATACAGAGGACATTACTATAGGGTCACGTTTTACTGCTGGGGAATAACTGGAAAGACCCCGAACAATTCGTTGGGATCTAGAAACTCATCATTCTTTTCGCAGGTCATTATCATTCTTCTTGACATGCTCATATCATTATATTGGGTGATTATCAAGCCATCCTTTGCACATCTGGAGTAGCTATCAGCATAAACAGGAAAGAGGGAGGACGTCACCCACTTGGGGGAAAACAATTTGCTAGGGTATCAGGAGGGACAAGAACCTATGCATGTCTCATCCTATATCCCCAGGGGGCCCATACCACTACTCCTAGAAATTATCAGCATCATTGACAACATATTGGATCTCCCACGTGAGGATTATCACGAGAGAAGGACGTTTTATGCTACGTGCGTCACATCTGAGCTGGTATCATGCTTTTGGATATCTGGTGGATGCACGACATGCATGTATTTTGTATACTGAAGGGTCTTTACAGCCATAAATATTGGTATGTTACTTGAATCTTGTTGAGTCACATTTCTTATTTTATCTCTAGATCTATATTTAGGGCGTTTTGGCAGGAAACTTATTTTGCATGCAAATTCATTTATATCTCAAACACATCTGAAACACATAAACTGCAAACATATTATCAATACAAGGGTGGAATATCAGTTGGGATATTTCACAAACCTTATCCCCAACCTGGAACTTGTGTGGAACCTGATGCTGGTCATGTCGCTGCTTGTATTTAGTATGGGCATTTTCTAAAATGTCATGGACCTATTGGCGGATGTGTTGGATTCGTTTAACAAATATGGTGCCCTTATCAACCTCAGCCTGAGCATGGGAAGTTTCCTCCTATGTGGATGCAAGGGGCAGAGCTACATCAATTGGGGTGAGTGGTTGGAAACCCAAGCATGCCTGAAAAGGGCTGTGACCGGTAGAGCTATGAAGCGCTCGGTTATAGCTATGTTGAACATAAGGAAGGCTCTCATCCCATGTGGGGGGATGTTTAGAATTGTACATTCTCAGAATATGCACAATCATTTGGTAGACTACCCTCTGTTTGTCCATTAGTCTGGGGGTGGAAGGCAGTCGATTTGGTGAGCTTAGTATCCTTCAATGACCATAGACTAGATCAGAAAGTGACCAGGAACATGTTGTTCCAATTTGAAATGATACTCTGTGGCAGCCCAAAATGAACCCAAACATGCTCGAAGAATAGCTTAGCAGTGGCTTCAACAGAGATGCTCTTCTTGCAAGCTATCAGAATGGCCATCTTAGAGAAGCGATCCACGACCACAAACACACAGTCATTACCATGCTTAGTTGAAGGTAGTCCTGACATGTAATTCATGGAGATGGATTCCCATGACCCATTTGGAGTGGGAAGGGGGGTGTACAATCGTTGCTTTTTAACGGATGGCTTTGCAATGGCGCAAGCAGTGCAGGATCTGATTTATTGGCCAACGTCTTGTCAAAGTTTGTGCCAATAAAAATACTTTTGCAATGCTATTTTTTCCTAGATCTTATCAGCTTATTAGTTAGGATCTTTATCTGAAAGAATAACAAGTGCAACGATATGCATAAGATAGAACAGATACATAAGACACAAATATTTTTCACTGGGGAAACCACAAAGGAGAAAACCCTGCAAACTTCCTTAGAAAAGTACAGTCACAAAGATTGTATCATAAGATGATCAAATCTAGTAATAAGAAATCTCCAGCAGCTAACTATCTCTCCTCCTTGTTTCTTTTTCTCTCTCATGCGAACTTGAGTGAGTGTGAGGTGTGTATAAATGAAGGAGGGCGCCTCCCTATTTATACTAATCAAGTGACTGACCCATTACATGACTGGGGGAAACCTCTTACTCTAATAGGGCTGAGTTCTCCTAAAAAGACTCCAAAAATACATTACATGATGTTTCACTGGGGACTATTGCCTCGACTTACAACGAAGGTTGTACGTCAAGGTCTATACAATAATGACATCCTGAAAGGAGGAAAACACATCTCCGATGGGGGTACAACAACATACAATGATAATATACATCATAATATCTTCCGAAGTTACAAATACATCAACATGCAATATTGTCACTATCTTCTCAATACCAAAGTGCCCTACCACTCGACCGTAATGTGCTTCCCAAATCATCTTCGCACGCTCGCTTGAGGGAACACAGAGATGGCCCATGTGGCATATCAATCCTTCTTGAAGATGAAAGTCTTTCATTGTTGTACCTGCACACAAGGATTGATAGATAGGAGCGAATTCAGGATCATTGTCATATAGTTGAGGCCACCCAGAGATCTCATGGCCGCAAGAGTTGAGCACCGTGGTTAATGTTGTCAGTGGAGGTCAACTGAGGCAATCAACGACTCGATTGGTGTTGCCCTTCTTATATTTATTGTTCAGGTGGAACTGCTGTAAGTAAGTGGACCACTTCTGGTGGTGGTCATTCTGTAACTTTCCTTGGGTTTGCATGAACTGCAAGGGCTTGTGATCAATGTGGATGACTGTTTCTTTTCCAGGGATGTAACTTTATAAGGAGGTTTCTCGTATGATCGATTTATCGTATGAACTTCCTTATAAAGTTTGGTATGAACCTCGTATACAGTGAGGATGTAACTGTTTCTACGTTTTTCATGTGATCAATTTCGACGAGGTTAAGATCAATCACACGTCCCACAGTTAGAGCGAGATGTTACCGACTAGGTTGCATCTAGTCAGACTTTCATGTGAGCCGCCAAAAATGAACAAACATTTGTTCAAACTCAGAGCTCAGAAGTCCATCAAGCCTTCTTGGCCCTTTTTTTTTGTACCACATGTTCATACCCCCTTGGGGGAAATTGTAATAAATGTGCTAGCATGAGAGTTGTATGTAAAAGACTCGACTTCCTATACTTAGATCTCAATCTGACTAGCGTAGAGTGTTTTTTCCCTTGATAATTATAGATTGTTGAACAAACGACTAATAATTTTCGAGTTTTTCACTCATACCTCCAAAGTTGGGGTAGTCGTCTTGGTGGTTACGCCTTAAGAGGTTATTAGAGTCTAAGTGTCAATGTATATGAGCATGTTAGGCATCAATATTGAGTCGTATGGACATGTGCTAGGTCCCCTTAGGTTTTTGTTCGATTCCGAGAAAATACCGTTTTCTGTTTTTTAAGCCATTTTTTAATGGTTTAATTAAAAAACTTTTAAATGGCATAAAAGCTTGATCCGGAGGCGGAATTTGGCATGTGGATGCTCGTTTTCACACTCAGAGCATACTCTTTACCCTGGGATCCACTTTCCATACACTCCGGGTGATCAAAAAGTCACTTAAGGTCATTTTTCGCTAACGGAGTGTCAAAATGACATTTTATTGATAAAAGTGCAACAAATTGGCATAATGACAAAATTGAAAAAGTCAAAAAAGACATGTTTAATGGTTTGGGGTGACATGGCAAGTTTGTTTACCATGAAGGCGACTTATCTCTTATCATTAACGTCATGTTTGGGTGAATTTTGGATACCAAGCGAATAGCTAAACTATTAATGAAATCGCCATCCTCCAAGCTTGGGGTCATAGCATGATGTGGTGGCCCACGTTCTTGATTGAATTTTGAGCCAATAGCAAGGCGTCATTTGAACCTGTTATCACACAAACTGTAGCTACCCGCTAAAGGTATCCCATCCGGGACGTTAGAGGTGGGGTAGCTAACCAATGACATCGCAAGGGCCTCGTCCACTGTGGATGAAGGGTAGTTGTCACACCGGATGGGGTCTTGTCGCTTTAGATCAATCCAGAGAATGATTCAAGGGGGAGACCCTAATAGCCTAAAGGGGCTAGTGAACCTACTCAAGACACTCCTAAGGGTAAGCAGTGGGTAAAAGGGAGAGATAATGAGTGAGGTAGTCTAGATCTTAGACATATACGTGGCATAGGAATTTAGGTGAAGTTGGGGAGACTTAGCAAATTAAGAAAATAGCCTAACTTACGTAAGAAAGTACCACAATGAGTTAAGTAAAGTAGATCTATAAAGATCTAGCCATGTATAAGAGAAACCTAAAGGATCCATTTAGGATTTTATGTAAAAGTAAATGAAGTAGACCCAAAAGGGTAGATCAGGGCATGGAATGACTAGATCCGGGTGCTTGGAGCATAGATCTGTGGAAATCAAGTGGGTTCAAGCATACCCAACTGATAGATCTGAAAAGATCTAGCCACATGAATGGAGATCCTAAAGGGACCCACCTAGGGTTTATGCAAAAGTTGACATAGCGGACCCAAAAGAGTAGATCGGGGCAAAGAGTGACTAGATCGGGAAACTTGAAGGATGAATCTATGGAAATCAAGCGGGTTCAAGCATACCCAACTAATAGATCTGAAAATTTGGCTACCCACCCAAAGGGGGTGGCCCGACCTAGAGAGACTAGTTCTAGATCTCGGGGCAAATGGAGTCTGATTTACGTGAAATTCGATATCTAGGGTCTATTCAATAATCTCCAAGTGGGTTTTGATGACCGTCATCAAAAACTCACCGGATCTATTAGATCTACAAAATTAGAGTTTTAAGAAAGGACTTTAGATGGACAAAATTACAAATGGATGAAAATACTGAAAAACAATACTAACCTTGCAGATCGTACCTGAAAATACTTGCGACCACCTTGGATGTCGATGATCCTTCCACTTAGTTACAATTTCGAGCTATATCTGACACGAAACAACGGAAAAATGCCCGATTGAGGTAGTGCGCTCCCTCTTCTCCACTTGCAAAATCAAACTACAAATAAGATGTATTTATGGGTGAAAAAGACAAGTTACCTACAACATCTACAGAAAAAGATCCAATGTACAAATGACAATTGAAGCACTCCTTGAAGATGAAATGATTTAACAAGAAGACGATGCAAGACGCCTTAGCAATCTCCTCCAACCAATTCGCTACCCTGCAACAGATCAGTACGACTACCACAGAAAAATGTTTGTTTGCATGCAAGATCCATTGAAATGTCTAAGCAAGAGGCGTAACAATCACATCCAAATACATTCACAAAGCTTCCAAAAGTTTCGGCAAAAGTTTTCTTGTATTCAATACTCTCAGAGCCAAAAGTCCCTTTTACAAATGAGAGCATCTCAATATATAGATCTCTCTAGTACATAAAACCTAGATCCAAAAAGATCAAGGGTCAAGATCATAAGATAACATCATCCCAATCTACGACTAAGATTAGCCGGATACATCTCACATAGATCAACTCACTAAAAGAAGAGGGCGCATCACTAGAAATGCCCAATAAGGGGGCGGACCACATAAAGTATGACTAATAGCCACAGAGTAGCACATGGTGGGGCTAGGAGGTCATGTTATCCTTCACTAGCATGGTCCCATGGCACAATAAGAAGGTGTGGTGATAAACAATATAAAGGAGTGATAAAAATCACTAGGGTATTTCCCTTAAAATACATCAAAACACCCTCAAACTGCATAAATCAAGGATGCGTGGACCCCAAGTGAAGTGAAGCTGATGTCGGATGATAAATGTGACCCAAACATTGTGCCTCAGACCAATTCCATGCCATTCCTTCGCCTCAATTGCCCAAATTGATTTCCTCATTAACCATTTTTTATTATTAAAATGCTTCCTTGGGAACATAAAACATCCAATATCTCACAAGGGACCAAAATCTGAAGCCAAAAGAATGCACAGATGGATTTGGCTCCATGGTAGTATGGTGTACAATCCACTGGATACACCCCAATATTCCCTCTGGCGCCCTAGGAGATCTTATTGTTCTCCAAACTGTTTTTTATTTTGATTTTTCCATGACAAATCTGTTGCAAAAATCCCAAGAGACCCATATCTGCCTTGTAACAGCCTGAAATTGAAAACCAGCTGCACCAATAGACTCAGAATGTCCAAATCAAGTAGGAATGAGTACTCATACACAATATGTCCATCTCAAAGGTACATCAGAGGCCCTCGTTACCTACTAGGTCATACCTAGTTGGTGTTATCAAGTGAGCCGGGTGATGAGAACAAACATTTGTTCATCTTTAAGAATTCAGAAGTCATTCAAGCTTTGTCTGGGAGCTTTTTGTTATTTTTTTTGTAACACATGTTCATACCTTCTTGGGGAAATTGTAAAAAATGGCATAGCATTTAATTTTTTATAAAAGGCTCGGCTTCCTAGACTTGAGCATCAAGCCAACTATTCCAGAGTGTTTTTTCTCTCGGTTATTATTGGTTGTTGAACAAATGACTAATACTTTTTGAGTTTTTCACTCACACCTCCAAAGTTGGGGTAGTTGTCTTGGTGTTTCGGCCTTAGGAGGTTATTAGAGCCTTCGTGTCAGTGTTTTTCAACATGCTAGGCATTGATTTTGAGTCGTATGGGCATGTGCTAGGTCCCCCTAGAGTTTCGTCAGTTTCCGAGAAATATATATATATATATTTTTTTTCTTCAGTTTTTTAAGCCATTTTTTAATGGTTTAATTAAAAAATTTCAAAATGTAATAAAAGTCAAATACAGAGTCCGATCTGACGTGGGGACACTCGTTTTCACACCCAGAGCATCCACTTTACCTCAGGAGCCACTTTCCACTTTAGTCGGGTAGCCGGAACACCCCGTGGGCCATTATTTAGCTAAAGATGCACCAGAAGAGCATTTTACTGGTAAATTTTGGCAAATTGGCACCATAGTCAAAGTTTCAAAAAGTGGAAAGATTAAAATGTAATTTAAAAGGGTGACTTGGCATGGGCCCCCCTAAGCCTCACAATCTCCTTTCAAACTTAAGTAAAGCATAGTTTTAAGGTTTTGATTTAAATGGAGCTCACGTGAAGAAGTGATGACATGACCTCCACGTTAATGATTGTGAAGGCTAGCGAATGGAGGAAGGGGCTGGACCCCTCCTCCCTTTTAAGCTTTGTTATATTTTTCTGGTTGTTATTTAATACTTTGGGTAGCGAATCATGAAGGAAGGGGTGACGTCAACCCCACGCTAATGAAGTGAATGGTAGCAAATGGAGGCTAGCGAGAAGGAAAGGGGGTGGACCCCTCTCACGTTGAAGCTTCTTTGGTTTTAAAAAGAAACTTTGGTTTAAAACATACATGAACCAAGTAATATCACCTTCACCTCACGCCATCTCAAAAGCTCACGCATGAAGGACGCCGATTTGGAGTTGGTAAATTGGATGGAGTGGGTTGGTAGCTGATTGAGAGTTAAGTGTGAGAGGTGTCATTCACCTCTTCAGTTCCTTTCCACTTCAACTCGGTTCTTCTTCAGTTCAGAGTCAGATAACTCCGGGTTTATCTTCAGTGTTGGTAGCCCCCCCAGGGGCTTGGCTCTGGCTATAAATAAAGCAACCTTTCTCTCTTCCAAGCTAGTTCGAGTTGGATAGAGAGGCTTGCTATTGTAATACTTTCATTTTTAGTTGGAATAAGAAAAGCTTTGGAGGCTATATGGTGTCTTGCCCAATTGTTGGATGAATATTGCTGCATTTTTATTGAGGTAACATGTATCTATGATAACTTTTGTTTGCTTGATTTGTGAGTTTGGCCTTGAAAGGATTGTTCTCAATTCATAGGAAAGAATTATTTAATAAGTTTATTACTTGATTCTTTTACTCATGTATATCTAGAGATTTAGATATAGCATTGTTTAATAAGTTTATTAGCATGCTTTCATGATCTCTTTATATATATGTTACTGGATCTCACAATCTATTTGGCAAGTGCTTTTTTGATTAGCTACAGGTTTCCAAGTGTGGAAGGGATTTCGAACAAGATTGTTCTACCTCTTCTCAAAAAACATTTATAAGCATCGTACACCAACTTTCCACCGGAAACTTCTTTAGTTAATCTTTCCACAACAAAGGCTTCTCTTTCTCTCTTTCTCCTCATTTTATAAGTTTCTTGGTTACTTGTTCTCAAAATGATTTAGATCTATTCAAGTTAAAAAAGAAGATTTATCATAGATCTAATTTGCTTTAAGGTGCTTAAGATTCTAGTTTGTTAAAATTCATTTTTTTCCCTAGATCTAGCATTTCTAGCTTCTTTATGCAAGTCTCGTTTATTGTAAAATTTTTAGGCTTGAGATACAACTAGTTTCTTTGATTTAAAGGTCTTATTTAGCAAATCAAGTGTTTTTTATTGGCTGCGCGAAAGGAAAGCCAAAATCCCAAGGAAAGCTTGCTTTCCTTGGTTCATTTTTCCCCTTTTTTCAACTTTTTAATTTAGATTTTTTTGGGTAAATTTTTCGTTGTCCAAAGTGTTTTTGGGTACTTTTTACTAAACTTTGCTTGCTGGGTTTTAGCAGGTCTGTCCAAAAAGAGGATACACTGCCCAAAAATTAAATTTTGGGCCGTCCATAGCTTCCAAAAAGTTCCCCCCTAAGTCGTACTTCTTTTTTTCTTGTGTTGTAAGCCTTTGGATCCCAGATAACAAGGACCAAAGTGCATTTCTTCCAAAGTTTTGTAACAAATTAATAAAAAAGATCTAGAGTAGGCTCTTTCGAGCCCACTCCCCAACTCCCCAAGGGGGAACCTGCGTTTTTGTGGTTTTTTGCATTTTTTACTTTTTCTTCAGTTTAGTTGTGTTTTGCAGCATTGTATATTTTGAATCTTTATTACAAGCTTTCAATATTCTTCAATTCAAAGTAACTATACTACTTACCCCATGACTTCCCGATTGACCCGAAAGGGGAAAGAGATGCGTGGTAGGACTAATTAGAAAATTCGTAGAGTTTTTCTTTCATTTTCTTTTTTTATCTAAAATCAACCCCTCCTCGCTTTCTTGATTGAGGTCCATTTGGACCGAAAGAGATTTCTGGAGGGTTTTCTTTCTAACTAAGAACACAAAGTTAAAATCCTTAAAACTTTAGAAGACTCCGTTGTGTATGCTCTGCATTGGCTGCAGTTCATCTGATCAGTCGGCTGCATCAAAAGCAGCGTGGGTGACTAGAATAACTAGTTTTCACATTTCAATAAACCTCTTGAGACGGAAATCCAACGCCTCGAATTCAGCCGTTGCGGTGGCAAATTACCCGAAGGAAGCAGGAACAACTGGGCAATGACCTTGAGACACAGTTAGGCTACACCGTTGCGGTGTAGTGTTGAACACCGTCTCAAAGACTTCAACCATCCTACATATTCCTTGTGGGTAGCCGTATTGGTTAAGGGTTTTGGACATACTCCTCGTACATTCACATACACCGAAGGTAAATTAGATGAACCAAGGTAAGCCTCTACCTCCTCGGCAACGACACCAAAAATGTTATAAAAAATCTTGTAGATGCCCCGTGAGATGATCCTATTGAGGACGACAAAGGAAAGACAACTAACGTTTTGACCTATGATATTCAGGACTTCCAAAAGAACTTGGATGTCACACTAGTCAAGGATACCGCCACTTTGGACTCAGTAAGACTAAGCCCAGTGGCCGTCCCTAAGGCCAAGAAACCCTAAAATTATGGATGCGGGATAGACAAGTGAGGGAAACTTGGTTGAATCTCTTAGTTAACTGATTGATTGTTGTTTGAAACGAAAACTGAAAGATTAAGAGCTTCCAGGTAAAAGCCCTAAATTTGCCCTAGGGTTTATGCAGGAAAATTGGGATCTAGGGAAAATAAGTGAAATTAAACAAAGATGGATTTCTCAGAATGATTATTGGGTGCTAGATTAGGCGATTGGAGAAGAAACCAACAATACCCACTTTGCGGTTTGCTGAAAATACGGTATACCACTTTCCCCAAGGGGGCATTTTTTCCTGATAGTTGGCCAGTGCTTTAGATGGGTAAATGGAATGCGATCAAGCCGAAACTTTAGATCTAGGGGTTTGATGTTAAAATAAAAGTGGGTTTTTAATTTCGTAGCTTGTTGCAAGCTAAAACTTATCGATCTAAGAAACGAGGGTTTTAACTTTTATGGAATGATGAGCAATGCATGTGCATAAAATAAAAGAAGAGAAACTCACCTCGGAGACGTACCTGGAATCTGTAGAGGGATTGAGAAATGATGAATAATGCCGATCTCCTGTCAAAATTAACTTCCCCGAGCTAGATCTTTGTGTAGCTATGTCCCATTCAATCACCCTTGCGCCGCCTTCTACCTGCCAGATCAAAGAAACATCAACCAATCAGACAAAGGAATGAGATATGCAAAATATGGAAAGGAAAAGAGAATAAAAAGTCATAAAGACAAATATACTCCTTGAACCCAAACACCCCAGAGCCAGGACGAAGGTGAGCTTTCCCACAAAGTCGCACTCTCTCTCCTAGCGCGCCTCCTTCTCCTGTAGATGAAATGGGCGAAGAAAAAAGTACAAGATCTATTTCGAATGAAACTCAGTATGGAAGAACAACAGTGCCAATCATCAAATCATAACACCCACAAGATACACAGATCAATAATCCCAAGCAAAAATCTCTTTATTGATATTCCGGTGCCAAAGCTCACGAATTACAATGGGGGGTCGCATCTCTTAAATAGTTTTAGAGATACATAAACCCTAACTCACTTTATTATCCAACGGTTGAGATTAAAAGATCATCAATAGTGGAGATCAACAATACGTAACTTATCATATGGATCAAGTGATTGAGTCAACCAAAGGAGATGCACTTTGCTCGAGGACGCCCATCCTAAGTCAAACTCAAAATATAACATAAGTGTGATACATCAATACATTGAGGGGGGTCACTTAAGGGCTTAATTCACCCTAGGCCCCTTTACAACTTCAAATCATAAGATATAATCATGAAATACATCAATAACCATTTAGAGGGGTGCCCCATGGGGGTTTTTTCCTCATTGGCCGAGCCATAACTAAATGATCTGGACATCTGCTGATTGAAAGCTACTGAAGGACTGTCCGAGATGCTGGGAAACATCATCTGTCAAAGTTCCACACCATTTTCTTGAACCAGGAGGCCAAATCGATTTTTTCAGTGAATTTCTAGTTCGTTTTCTGTTGGTACAATCCCTGAAAACTAAGAAATCCATCATAACTCACTCCAGGCTGAAAACTGGGGCAAACTGACTGCTCTAGATGATCTGGAGCCATAGAAGAATGGTAAAGTGACTACTCATACCCCCTGGAACGCTGCTCTGCTCTAAGAGAACCAAATATACTGCCATCTGAATAAAAATAGGTCCTCTGGCCAATAATTAAGTGATAATAATCACTTTTCTGGAGAACCGGGGCCAAACTCTAAAAACTGAAACTGCAGTATTGGTCCTGGGTATGTTTTGAACAAATATAGACCATGTTGTATTTTTGAGTCACTGCCTTGGGAAACTTGATTGACTTGGTCAACTGAGTTGACCAGGTCAAAGTACCAGAAATCAAGGTGAGATACTGTACTAGTATGATCCTGCAACATTCCAAGGTAAGCCATGCTCCAATGGTGTATATCAGAACCCAACTTAAATCAGTTATTCATAATCATAATGACCAAACATAATAATACTAATAAAATATACCTTTGCTTCTGAAAGATCTTAGAGTCTTCAGGAAGTCTGCTTGCTCATGCCATACTTACAAGGTGTAGCCAATTATGCTATAGATGGGTGGTGATGGAAGATCTAGGCTAAGGCAAGGGACATGACTTTGACTTAGTGATCTATCCGACTGACAACTACTAAACTCTACCAAGGTGACACATGTAGGATAGATAGCAAAAGGGGATGGAGGTGTCTCACAGATGTGTGAAGTACTTGGGTATGCTTCCCTTCAGACTCTAGCAAGTTTTCCTTTGCAATTTTATTGCAAATATAGGTCAACCTTCAAAGGCAGGTGCCTTGGATGCCTTTTGGGCTCCAGTACTGATAAAGACCCAGTCTTTCTTGACTAGTCTCTCCCTGTGGCCCTATGGGGACGATTGACCCAAACACCATACAAGGGGTGAGTGCTCATCCTTTGACCATTAACCTTTTAATGACTTTCATAACTTTTATAAGACAGTAGCCAGCCTACAAGAGCAGGTGCCCTGGAAGCCTTCTGGGCTCCAGTAAATGACTAGGCTATCCGCTGTCCGTGAGCAGTCCATAGCCCCGATGGGTTTGCCTTTCCCTGATGCCCTTGTAGAGGGAAAACCGAGCCTTACATTATAAAAGGAATGGGTGCTCGATCTCTTGGCAACTAACTACCTTTTTCAACATGTTATCCACTAATTTTGCACTTAGTTGGATTAGCTAAGGAGCCCCCAATTGACAAACATGATAAATGTTTGATTCTAGAGTATCAGATGATTCGCCTTTGTGTCTAGCCTGTTTTCGCTAGTTAGTTTTTTGTTTGGATAATTATGACCATGGCCCCGTGGGGTTTGTAATAAAATGTGCTAGTAGGGTGTTTTGAGTGGTTCGGTCTCCTAAGACGTAGAATTTCAACTAAGGTATTCCACGGAGTTTTTTGCCGTTGACAATTATGCTTTGCCTATAGCCGAGTATAATTGACGAGGTTTTCTCTCGCTTCCTCCAAAGCTGGAATTTCCGATTTTGAATTCTGGGCCTTGGGGGGTTATCAGAGCCCAAATGAGTATATATAAGCCTACTAGACATTGTTAGAATAGACTATGGTCATGTCCTAAGTCACTAGGACCTTAAAAAAAAATTTCCGAATTTTTTTCACCAGATGCATCAAAATTTTTAATTTTTTAATTTTTCCTATGTTTTTAATTTAAATTTTTCCATAATTTAAACGGAAAAATTCAATTTGTAATAAGTCGGTCATCTGGAACCCGAATTCAGTGATTGAAGGCTCTAACCTTAAGCCAAAAATCATTCATGACCAGCCAATCAGCTAGCACCAAGTTTCAGATCATCATTTGGCCACATAACTCATTTTCTAAAAAAAATTCAGTTTTGGGGAAAATATTGATTAATTAACAAAAATGATTTTTTTGGAGAAAATCCAAATCTCTCCAAATTAATCCGAATTCATCAAAATAAAAGGCTAAATGACATGGCACGGAGCATTTATGATGATTCCAATCAATATTGGTCAGTTTCAGATCAAGTATCGGAGTGTAGCAGTTGAACTATCAGTCAGAAATTTGCCCTCTTTGGTCAAATCCGTTTTTGGTTGAAGTGTGGGTTATCTATTGGTTGGGTGATCATTATGAGGGAGGATGAGCCACCTCACACCCCCTCATTACTCCAACACTCAGTTACAACTCAGTTGCAGCTTAGTTCAACTCCAAATCATCATGCCGAGGTCATTCAATTACTCCGGTGTTACTCTTAGTTTGGTTTTAAGGTTTTAGCCTTCTCTCTTTGTATAAATAGAGGCTCTTTGAGCTCTATTAGGGGTGGATGATTGATGTAGAGAACCTCTGGTGAAATATTGTAATGCTTGTTGCTCTTATGCAACCTATTTTCTAATAAAGAAAGGCTTTGGAGGCTCATGCTCTGTAGATCTTGGATGCATATGTTCCGGTTAATGAGGTGATATTATTTCAATTTCTTTGCTTTTGTTAATTTGTGGGTATTAATACATGCTTTAGAGGGCTTATAAAAGCACGTAAGAATAGGTATTTGTAGCTTTCAAGTTACTTATTTATTCCATTTACTTTCAGAAATCTCAAAGAGCATTGTTTTATTCAGATATATTTCATGCTTTTGTAATTTGTTTAGTAAACAATACATGATTTAACCCCCGTTTTGGCAAGTGTATAAGTTTTTGTCTGTAGATCACTTCACCGTATTAAGTAAAAGGTTGAGCTAAGTTGCATCTCCTTTTCTTGGAGCCAAGCATATGTTTCTAGCAGCTGCATGCTATTTGGGATCCAAAGTGGTTTCAAGGATTCAAGATCCAAGTGGTTTTATCTTCTTTATTCACCCTAAAATTAAAATTTTTCAATTTCTCAACTTATGTTTGCTAATAAAATTCTGATTTATAAAGCTAATCGTTTGCATCTTATTTACTCTCGTTTCTATATCTAGGAAGTGTCAAAATTTTTGCATTTTTACTTATATCTAGTTAGTACTTGAAGTAGCATAAAGTTTCTATCTTTGCTTAAGTACTAAGTGTATTTTGTTAGTGTATTGTATTGTTTAATCCATCATTTAGCAGGAAAATGGCTCGTTGGTTTTTCTCTTTTCATGACAGGTTAAGCGGGAATGCTGGCAAAAAATCAAAGATATAAGCTCCAAGAAACATTCATTTTTCCCCTTTCTTCATCCCCATTCTCTAGGTTGCCTTGATGACATTCTCAAGATCACAAAGGACTCCAAACTTCAAGCATTGTAAACAAACTAATAAAGAGCAAGTGGGATTACGGCTCCCACACCCCTCTTCCCCCATTTGGGGGAAGCTTGTATTGTCCATTTTTCATGCTTGCATATTTATTTAACAATTTGCTAAAGGTAGAATAGGATAGACTTGTTCAAATTTGTTAAAGTTTTGTTTCTTTTACTAAGGTTAGATAGTTTATTTCTGATTAAATTATCTTGGATAAAATGGAAAAGTAAAAAGTCTCTTTATTTATTTATTTTGCTAACATAAGGTTTTGTTTACTTACCCCCATGCTTTTCCGATTACGCCCTAAAAAGCCTGAAAGAGACTCTTGGGTAGTTTAGCTTTCTTTTTTTTAATTAATTAATTAAGTAAGTCTCTTGAACTTGCAATAACCCAAGTCAAGAGCACTCTCTATCGGAGAGCATAGCTAGTTTGCATTTTCCCTTGCATTAGGCATTTAGTTTAATTAAGTCTCTTAAACCTTTGTCATAAGACAAGGTCAAGAGCACTCTCTGTTGGAGAGTTTTAATTAATCTGCTTAATTAAAATTTGCAACTCACTTCCCCATAATTAATTAACTTCATTGATCATCCTTCACCTAGTATGCTCTGTCGACTTTCGGGTTGGGCTCGTACTCAGAACGGTGAACAGACTTGCTAAGTTCGCGCAAGTGAAACATAATAAAACTCAAACCCATAACCAACGCACTGGCGTTGTAGAGAATTTCCTAAAGTTCTTCTTAGTAGAGGTGCCAGAACTCCCCGCTGGCTAAGATTCTCAGCTAGCTGGTCATTCTTCGCGATACCAGCGTGGGATACTGGGCGGGTCGTCATGTCTTCAACAGATTAAACTTGGAACATTCTCCCGGCTCTTGAATAATTCTTCGCTGACACCATAAGCAAGATCACTTAAAATCCTTAAAATATACCAAGAGCACTTGCACAACGTTACATTCACTAGCTTTATTTCAGGACTTGTTTATTTCTTAAGGCATTGCAGAGCGTTGACTCCATAAAGGCATTGATATTTAATCTATGCATAATTGTTATATCTGGATCACTTGTCTTTGGCGTATTTAAATTTCTATCTGTGAATGCATCTTTGTAAAGTCTTGAATTATTGTTTATCTTTTAATTCTCTTGATAGCAATGTGGATTGCTTTATCTTATGTGTCAAATTCATAATAAACAAACACATTTAATCACAATAACTCCTAAACAATACCCATCCACATCCACAACCTTTTACAACACTTTACCAACTTAAGAGCCATAGAAACTCTTTTGTAGGGACTACCCCCCTTGGCTTCGTTAGGAGTTAGCCTAAATGGAGGAGCTAGGAGTAGGTGAGAGTACCTGGCTCTATGCTTGCCCCCAAGGTCACACCTCTCCCACTTTCTTAAGTGAGGAGACAACTTTCAGAAGATATCTACTGCTGGTGTGCAATCGGCAGACAACACAACATTTTATATTCTTGCATCCTTTAGATATAGCTTTTATGCGTTCCGATGCTTTAGTGTTTAACAACACTGTTATGGTGGAGCACTTGTTTTGAGGACTTAAGGATGACAACCCTGTGCACCTAGCCACACTGGCGAAGACACATACTTCATAGCCCGAGACACATAACAACATGGAGTCTGTCACACATAGTAGTCAGGATTGGGAAAGGTCTTCAATCTCACAAGTCTCTATCAGTCATAGTCATGGGGTAGAAGCAAATATGGATGAACTGGATGGATGGATAGAGATGTAATGGAACCAACCTAGCACTAAGGGTTACATTTGTTTGAGCATGGCATGGGCACCAATTTTCACATTGGACTCCTTGATCAATCATAACAAAGATTAGAGCAATAAAGAACATATAGCATAGGTCACTGTGATCATCCTAACATGACAAGTACAGGTATCTGAGATACATCACAGAGCAACAACCAAACCAAGGAAATATACCTGATCTCACCATGTATACCTGTCTCCAACTGATAAGCCCTTGGCTGTGTGTGTACCAACTCCTGATCTGTTGAAATGAACTAGATCATCACCAAAATCACCTCAATGGACTCCTGGGTCTTAGTCGTGGCAAGGAAAACATCAAGAACAAGGCTTTGAAGTGAAATGAAGATGTAGAGATCCATGCTGATACCCTATGTAAAAGTAGCCCGGAATAGAAAGAGACAAGTCTGCATGCTGCATCATGGAAGCCTGGCTGAAAAATGTACATGGGATAACATGCATCTATGTTCGTCCATGAAAATATGAACAGTTGTGGCAGATCCGATGTCTTAAAAATACGTTGTTTTAACTACTTCTTGAGTTGTGAAATCCATCCACATGGAGGCTTCAAACTTGAGTAGCGACCGATTTGCAAATACGTGGAGTTGGGCAGCCAACATGAGTATTTTACAAGACGGAGTTTCGGAGATTGAATCCTTCTGCATTGGCAGCCAAGCAAAATTACAGGGGATTCGACTCACGATTGGATGCGTCTTCATTTTGTAGAGACTTGAGAGCAGCTATCCCTGCCATTTGTTGACCCGTTTTGGCAGTGGTTCACTCAGGGGTTTTCTGGAATGTGTCGTGGGTCAATAGTGCTAGTTTTTTTAATCCACTTATCATATGATCAACAACTGACTATTGAGTCATCACATATCTCATTAACGCCAATAGTTTATTGGATAGTCCACTTCATGTTTGGTGTCATTTGGGTATGTTACACTTTAGTTAAAGTATGAGTCACATTTAAAAAAGTTTGGTCATGTTTAGATGTTAGTGGAGGAAAAAGTGGATCTCAATCCACTTTTTCATTTTTTAATTATTTTTGACTTTACTTTATTTTTATGAAAGGGCCTTTTTGGGCCTATAAAGAGAAGATTCTCTTTCATTGTAAGGATGGAAAAACTGGGAGGATTTTTCCCCGGGGCTTAATAGAAAAATATATTTTTGGGTTTTTATGATTGTTCAATTGAGTACTCTCTATGGTGTGTGGCGTAAACTCATGTGAGTGAGCATTTGTTGCTGGACACCTTCTTTCTTTTCTATGTTTGCGTTGGAGACCATAAACAGATGCTACCATCCTATTGGGAGGTGGAAATCCTAGCAGTTGCTAACCTTTTCCCTTTGTGAGCGTGTATGCACGAGTTTGATGTTTACATTGAATCAAGTTGTAGTATCTCCCTTGGTTGCATAGCTCATCTTCTGCAGTTAGGAGGAAGAAGATCTAGTAGCCGCCCCATTGACACAAGGCCCTCGTGGGTTCTCCTTTGACCCCATTTCTCCCTTTAGGTATACCGACACTGGTCCATTAGTGAGGTTTGATCTTTCCCTCCTTCCACCAACCATTCAATTTACCTTATGCTACAACTATTTCTCTAAGGCAGCCTCTTCTATTCACCTTGTCTGCCATTGTTTCCTGCCTTAGTGATCTTAACCTTAGGGAATCCCCCCTTGAGTTGGAGAAGAGCCAACTTGAAGCGAGGAAGAGAGGAGCGTGGTGACAGTGGTTGCTCTTTTCGTAGTTGCCATCGGGTCGGTGTGCCTAATTTTGGGCTTTGACACACGCACGCCGGTTAGGAGCGGCAACAGGCAGCCGTATTGGTTAAGGGTTTGGGACATACTCCCCATACCCCCTGGGTATATTGGGAGTCCTCTTCCCCCCTAAGTAATCAACGCATCCCACGTTAATGTAAAATTTGACCAAGAGCACTTGCAACATTTCTTTTTGCAATTCAACAACAATTTCATTTGTGGACTCCATTTTTGTCACTGGTCTCTGTTTGACATCATCATATGTTGCCACATGCTTTGCTTATCATTTATTAATCTTTATGCTGTTATGGTTTAATCGGTATTGCAAGTATCTTGTGTTGAATTTATTTATCAAAACTCCTAAGTAACTCATTTATCACCGTAAAACACTAAAGCCTTAACAACCTTACCAATTAATAGGGTCTACCCCCCTTGGCTTCGTTAGGAGTTGGCCTAAGCAGAGGAGTCAAGAACAAGATGACAACCTTGACTTGAGACTTTTCTCCAAGGACACACTGAGTGGCTTGAAACTTTCTGCCACGTCTACCCCTGCCAGGTGTGTGAAAGGCGGCAACATTGCTAAGATCTTCTGTAACTCTTCTGAACAATAGGAGCCAACTTAAGATTTATTCGCCTAAGTTTTTGTCGGAAAGGTTTGACCTCTTTAGCCTCTTCTTTAAGGGGAATAGTGTGTTGAAACACATCTTCCTGATAAGCTTTAAGTTCATCATAGCTAAAGGCCAACAAATCTCTATATTCTTTGATTAGATTGATTATGTCGTTCTTTTCCTTTTTCGAAGTACCTTTTCCAATTTATTCTAACTTGGGGTCTTTGTCTGTACTTATATTTATTTCCACATAATCCCCAATTTTTATTGACTCTTTTTTTTATTTTTATGATGATCCTGTCTGTCAAACAACTTCTCAAAAGCTATAAGGCTACTTGGAATGTGATTTCCCAAATTATCCTCATACTCCTGATACTCTTTACCCTCCTGCTGATAACCAATCTCACAACCTTCAAATTCTCGGAGATTATGGATGAATCTTAAGATTTGTTTATCATCATTAAATACTTGCCAGTGATCTACATTATCAAGGATTGAAGGCCTGAAATTTATTTCCATTTTACCATTCCCATTAATCATCTCATCCAAAGGTTGGAGGGTGGATGCCGCTACTGCCAACTTATCTGCCAAACCATTTAACTCCCTAGGGATTTTCTGAAGATTAAGTGCATCAAACCAGTCCAAGGTGTCCCATATAACATTCCTATACTTCCTTAGTCTATCACTTTTATACTGATATTGATTCTTAAGTTGGAGGATGACCAAGTCTGAATCACCTTTTATGTTTAACATTTTTATGCCCATGTCCTTAGCAGTTTCTAATCCTAGAAATAATGCCTCATACTCAGCCACATTGTTTGATGCTTCAAACTCCAATCTAAAAGCAAAGTTGTAGATTTTATTAGAAGGAGAAATAATTACGATGCCCACACCCTTTCTAGCTTTGGAAGAAGCCTCGTCAAAGTACATTTGCCAAACTTCATCTATCTTTTCATTTTTAATATTTTCTTTAATAAGGGCCATGAAATTGGACAGAATGACATAGTTTCCGAAGTTATCGGTATAATGCACAAATTCATTTCTCGGCTTCTTAGGATTTTCTACATGTCGCTTCCTTTCCTTTTCTCTATGAAGTATAACCCTATGTTCTCTGATGCAGGTATAGTTGCGTATGTCCAATCCATCTGGATGTTTAAGATTATCCCTACCACTTCAACTTCTCTTGCATCCATTGCACAAACATTGTGGTAGGGTCATGTTGTAATAACCCAAAAATTCGTAAAAATTTAAAATTTTTCAAGTGATATAAAATGTCTAATATCACCGCTAAAGTACCACTAACGGTTAGCAGATAATAAAACAGTTTATGAAAGAAACAAAGAGTTGCTTCTTTATAAGGTTTCATATAATTTACAGGCGTAACCTTAAAAGCTGTGTTAGTGCTATTTTAACTTAGCAGTTGTAATTCTTCCAGAAGTAGAAAAAGAACTTGTATTTTACTGTTGCTAGTTATACTGTTGATTTCTTTTGTCAAGTAGGGAAAATCTCTTATGTGTGATTGAGGCTTACTCAGCTTTTAGCTAACTTAGTTGAACTGATGGTTCTTTACAGGGTTTTTCAGGTGAGCGTAAGTTCTAGTAAAAATAATAATAGTTATATTCAAGTCAAGAAGATACTTCTCTAGCATGTTTATGATGCTAGACTTAGAATGTTAAAATGCAGCTTGTCTCCATAAGAGGTAAGGTTGATCTTAAATTTTGCTGTCGAAACTCCATAATGACATTATAACAATAACCTATGCATGGGTTAAAATGCATAAAAAATTACTGTCAGAAGATATCAAAATCACTAAATGATTATGATTCAACTTCTAAAGAATGCTTGTATTCCAGTTTACAGTAATTGTAATTTAGAGTTTAGATGGAAAGAAATTTAGTTCACCTCTTGATGCTTAAACCACTCCATACTGTTTGGGTGTCTATCACAATTATCTTCATTACAGGGTTTATACACAATATTCTCTCAATACTAACCAAATTTCTTTTACTTTTAACTATTTATTCCTTACTAAGTTGCTAGAATTTCACTGAAACTCCGGATATAGTCCAAGGACTGTATTTACTGTCATTCCCAAAACTCAATTTATTAAAAGAATCGGATCATGAATCTCTTTCTAGCTGAAGAATTCCTCCTTATTACTTTTACAGTTTTTACCTTCATACTAGTGGATTTAGTAAAACTTTGATATAAGTTTGTGGATTAACATCATAAAATTTGATACTAAACATGAGTCTTTTTAACTATGTTCTAGCACACATGGTTAACAAAAGACTTATCTTAACTTGACTTATCCTAAAAGATGCTTTCTATCATTAGAGGAAATTTGGGGTCTAAAATGGGCCTTATAAGAAAACGCGCCAACAATAAATTTCGTGAGTTGGAATTCAGGAACCAATAGAATTTCAATAAAATGAGTCAACCATAATGGTTGAATTGACATATTTGTCATAAAAGAAAACTATTTTTTTTGTTCGTATTTTCGACATATCTCTCTGTGTTTTTACTCAAATTTCGAGCGGGAGAGCTCGTTGGATACGGAATTTAATTCCGCATCCAATGACTACCCACACTGCATACTTTTGATGGACCCCTCTACCCCAAAAATAAGAAATACCTGAAAAAACGTGATGATGACATCATCATCACGTTTTTTCAGGTATTTCTTATTTTTGGGGTAGCAGGGTCTGTAAAATGTATGCAGTGTGCGTACTCGTTGGATGCATAACTAAATTCCGTATCCAACGAGCTCTCCCGCTCGGAATTTGAGTAAACAAATAGGGAGATATGTCAAAAATACGAACAAAAAAAATAGTTTTTTTTTCAGTCTTGACAAAATCGCCGAAAAATCGGCAAAAATCGGAAAAGTCGTGCGTTTTTCCCCTAGCTGATTTTTCGCCGAGGAAAAAGCGCGATTTTTTAAAAACTCGTGGAGGCGCGATTTTTTCAGAAAAAGCGCGATTTTTTAGAAAAACTCGCGGGTCGATGGAAAAAATCGCCCAGGCAGGCAATCCACGCCCTAGTAAAGGAAAAAAATGTTTTTTTTTGGTCATTTGGCAAATGAGCTTTTTGGAAGTGGAGGAGAAGGGCTTGAGGAGACCACCAACACCTTTGGAGGCTTTCAAACACCATTTGCCATCTCAACCAAGGATTTTTGTGGAGCAAGTGTTGAAGGTATGTGCATTTTATCCATTGTTTTTCTATCTTTTCCATGGACTGTTTGAAAGATTTCTTGCATATTTGTTTTACTATTTCGTTGCCTATTTCTTGCATATTTCTTTGCTATTTGTTTTTACTATTTTGCCATTGATTTCCATGCCCCAAAAAATGAAAAACAGTCCCAATGTAAATGGGGGTTTTAAAAAGTTAGAATGGAAAATAGCATGCTTGTTTTTTGACTTCTTAGCCACCCTATTCTTCTTATCTTTCATGGTTTAAAATCTAAATTTAGAGGTATGATTTTTTAAGCTAGAATGTTGCTATTATTTTCCCATGGAGTTTAATGTAATTTTTTTTGTTTTTGTGCCCTAGGGTTGCATTTGAGTTGAAGGCTTGAAGCATTCCAATTGCAAAAATACCAAAGATATTGGACCCATTTTGGCAGTATGGTGAGCTCAAGGATGGCAACAACAGGCAAAATTTGACTTGCAAATTATGTGGGCGTCACATGTCGGGAGGGGCTAACAGGTTGAAATACCATTTAGCCAAACTACTTGGCCATGATGTTGGCCTTTGTACTGCAGTGACCCCAGAAATCATGAGAGCTGCCCATGATGCCATCCATGAAAAAATGAGAAAGAAGGATGAGATCGCTGCAAACAAAGCTGAGCTTGCAGCTTTTGGCCAAGCAAGAAGTTTAGGTGCATCTTTAGCTACCACTATCGGTGAGGGTAGTGGGAGGGGCTCCACAGCTTCACCTCTTGGGAGGGCGGGGCTCACATCCCATTATGTTGGACCAGGCTCACAACCTTCTATCAAGTCAGTTATAAAGAAATCGGAAAAGGTAGAAGCGGACAGGGTAATGGGAAGGTGTCTTTATTGGAGTCACGTATCTCTGAGCATTGTTAAAAACAATCCATTTTGGCAGCTGATGTGTGATGTCATTGCAGTAGTTGGCCTAGGTTATTAAAGTGCCACCTTTGAGGAGTTGCGGGGCCCAATCCTTCAAGCAGAAAAGATGGACATCGATGCTAGGTTGGCAGAGTTCAAGCAGTCATGGGAGAGCACTGGATGCACAGTCATGTCAGATGGGTGGACAGACGGTAAGGGTAGAAGCCTTATCAACTTCTTGGTACATTGTCCTGGAGGTACCATGTTTGTAAAATTAGTTGATGCATCGACACATGTAAAAGATGCGGCACTTTTATGCGAGTTGATGGATGGGTTCATCCAGGATATTGGAGCGCACAATGTTGTGCAAGTTATTTCAGATAATGCAGCTAATTATGTGGCTGCTGGTAGGATGCTTATGGATAGGTATCCCTCTTTGTTTTGGACTCCATGCGCTGCTCATTGCATTGATTTGATGTTGGAGGATATGGGGAAAATTCCCTTTATCAAGGTGGTGATTGATCAAGCTAGGGCCATCCCTAAGTTCATTTACAACCATGGTTTTGTTCTTAGTCTCATGAGGAGGCACACTAAAAACAAGGAGTTGAAGCGGCCTGTAATCACGCGTTTTGCCACCACATTTATTACTCTTCAGTCTTTGCTTCAATGTCAGTTTGAGTTGAAGTAAATGTTTGTTTGTGATGAGTGGCGTGATTGTGCTTACAGTAGGAGAGAGGATGGGAAAACCATTGCCAAGCTGGTGTACACTGATGCCTTCTGGGAAGGAATGGAGGAAGTGTGCTCGGTTAGTGAACCTTTAGTGAGGGTTCTGCGACTTGTTGATGGTGATAAGCCCGCAATGGGCTATTTATATGAGGCCATGGATAGGGCCAAAGAGACCATTCAGAATTTCTATGTGGGAAAGGGTACCCTAGGGCATGACAGGCACATGTTGCTATGGGAGTTGATTGATATTCGATGGACTGGGATGCTTCATCGACCCATTCATGCAGCAGGACTCTTCCTCAACCCCGCATTTGCCTACAAATGCAATTTTGATTTTGATGGTGAGGTTTTGGAGGGGTTTCTCACTTGTATTCAGAGGATGATACCTGATTATGACACTCGCAATGCAGTCAATCGCGAGATAGAGGTGTATCGGGATGGTACTGGAGTATTTGGATTTGCTGATCCTATTCGTGACAGGATCGAATTCATGCCAGGTAAATTATTAACTTATTAGACCGTTTTAGGTTTTCACCTTTATTTGAAAGATGAATTATGATTTATTTATATTTATTTCTTGTTTGGTGACATGTAGCCTCTTGGTGGCGAACCTATGGTGTGAGGACACCGAATTTACAGAAATTTGCCATCAGAATCCTTAGCCAAACCTGTATAGCTTCCGGATGTGAGCGGAATTGGAGTGTATTTGAAAAAATACATGCAAAGAGACGGAGAAGGTTAGAAACTTAGAACTTAAAATTTGAACAAAGCAATTGCATTTAAATGTTTAATGCAATTTATGAATCTACGATCCTCTAGACTCTAATTTTTTTTTATTACCCTCTTACAGGTTGGAGTTCACATGTCTTAATGACTTGGTGTATGTTCATTACAACCTCCGCTTGTGAATGGCACAGATACGGAAAGAACCAGATGCAAATGCCATCTCCTTGGACAATATTGATATATTGTCGAAGTGGAGGGTGGAGATTGAGACTCCTATCATGGAGGAGGCACCTGCATGGCTAGAGGAGGGGCAAGAGGAGGGGCAAGTGGAGGAAGAGGAAGAGGAGGAGGAGGAGGAGGAGATGGTTGGAGGCACCATGGAGGGTGATGTGCTAGCATCGCCACCACCTTCTGCACCGCTTGATATATCTAGTCCTCCATTCATCACTCAGCGTCGAGTATTAGATGCAGGCTCAAGGCCTTCTACTGCTACTTCTAGTGCTAGGGGCAGGCCTGACAAAAGACCCATGATATTTTCCCGTAAAAGGGGAAGAGGGCATTGATATTAGATAAGCTAGATGCTAGTTTTCCTCAGATACATTTATATATGTGATGTCATTTTGTATTGTTTAAACTTTATACACTTTTGAGTCCTTCATTGGACAACTATGATGTTTCAGACTTTCAGTATCAACTTTGATGTATTGTTTTATATTTGGCATGACTACATGATGATGATATATATCAGTGCTTTCTTCATGTTTATGTTCCAATATGTTTTTCTGATGTTATTATTGCTTTATATGTTTAAAATTCTAAAAAAAATGCATGTATTTTCTATTTTTTAATGTTTGCCGACTTTTGTTGATTTTTCCCGATTTTTTCGCCGATGTTGCCAAGAAGTTGTAATCAAGACCCTCGCCGACTTTTTGCCGAGGCCGACTTTTGCAACATTGGTTTTTTTCATTCTTCCTCCAAAATTAATAACTATTATTTTATTATTTTAACTATTATTTTATGATTTTCCTTAGCAAGCCCATTTTAGACCTCAAATTTCCTCTAATGCTTAAACCTATAGTTTGTAAACTAAGCATCGAAAACTCCATGGTAAAATATATATTTGACAATCATAGAAAAGTGCATAGTTAAAATGGTTATAGGGTTTTTGATTATAATTATTTTTTGCAGATTGGAACCATCCTCCACTATTGACTTGCACCCTTGATTGGCAAATTATTTTGGTGGACACGTGGGATGGTCTTAACCACGAGATGGTTGACTTAAAAGAAACTAAACCCTACCCATTTCATTTCACAGAGTGAGGGTTCCTTCGTTTAGTTTGGCCAAGCTGCGAGCTCGTGGCCGTCGTATTCTTGTACACACCTCCATTTTGCGGGCTGTTTCCTGACCAAAACCTACGAGCTGGTTTCTGCGAAGAAGATAAGGGATTTCCAGTTACATTCGGCGTTCTTTAGCTTCCGGCATTACTCTTTAAAGTGATCAAAAACTGTCTCTGGTGGCTGGCTTCCACAACTTCTTCCATCTGCACAATTCGCTGGTAAAATGACCCTTCCATTTCTGGATTTGAGAAAAAGTTTGGAGATGTTTATTTCTTTTAAAAAATACTTCTAACCAACTAAGTCCAACTAAGTTTTTGCTCTATGCAGGTTCCTTTCTTTTCGGCACTTTGGGGTTAACTGGTGGTTCAGCTCTACCCAAAACTCAGCCATGCGAACCCTGGTAAGCCTCGGATTGCACTGAGGGTTTTTCTCCTGCAATGAGTAATGGTGGTTGGAAGATGAGGATATTTTACTGCCGGATAAGGACTCGGCTTGGGTTTTTTTACTGTTAGTTTACTTCTTGTTGGTTTGTTTTATATTAAAACCCTAAAGGGTATTTAGTGCAAGTATGAAGAAGGCTACCACAGCCGTGACATAAGGGTTTGTGACAGAGCCATATGGCCTGTGATGATGTAAAAAATTCAAGTTTTACTTTTGGCTTAAGCCGTAATGATACAAGTTCGACCACTATTTGATTGCTGTAACTTTTAAGTGGTCTTTGCTAGCAGTTTACTCAACGAGACTTGTAAACGAATTATAGGGTTTTGGAAATATTGGTTACCATTTTTGGTTACTGTTTGTTTTAAATTGTATACTTTAATTTTAAGCAGGCTTAAGCCTCAACCTGTATTTATAAAGGTCATAGGCCAATACCCTTGTTTTATTTCGTTTCTATTTAAAATATTGATAGTGTTATGTAATTTACAATTTCATTTAAAATGGAAGAATTATAGTGATTTACTGTTTGAATTTATACCAAGTTATTAGGTGAAATCAGTACTATGATTTTCTCTCTGATTAGTTATTATTATAGATAACCTACAGTTCTGAAATGATATGGATTTTTACAGAAATGGTTTTAGTTCTGAATTCCTATTTTACTTTTGGTAATAAATATTTACAGCTGTTAAATGTTATGTTATGATTAAGAAAGTGAAAGTCTGTTCTTAGGAATAAAACCTACCTCTTGTAAACTTAAGTAAATTTCAAGGGTTATAGTAAAACAACATGTGTATTTCGAAAACAGTATAAAAATGTGACTTGGAATAATTATTATAAAGACTTATGAAGTACTAGCTAGGTTAAAACCCTAAGTACTATTTTTACTGTTCCTATATTTGTTTATTTAACTTTATTTAACGTGTTTAGAATGAATATTAATACCAGTAATAATTCTGTGTTTAATATGACTACTAGTGACTAAAGTATACTCTATTCTTTTTCTGTAATTAATATTACAAATACTTTCAGCAGATAGAGTAAGTACTACTAGTTTTCTATAAATGAATCACATAAAAACTATGTAAGTAAACATTTACATTTTTCATAGAGAGTAATAAACAAATCTACTTAATTCAACCAGCTGTACTAGAGTACTGCCTATACAAGGCGTGGAAAAATACAGTATGGTAATTTATTTCTAATTACTTTTCATTTAGCAAAAATACTATTGTTTTAAAACATAATCTACTAATCACTAATATTATCAATACACAATATTCTTTTATGTATAAACCCTAATCAAAACAATAACATCCATTTTTTTGAAAACTAATGATCATTTGCTAAAAACAGTAAATAAATTATAAATAACCTGAACAAATAGAAACCTGTCAAATGATAAGGTGACAACAGCTTAAGGAGGCTGTTCCTCCCAACCAACTCCTAGAGAAAGCTTAGTCTGCACTTCCTCAGGATCCCCGACCCTGTTTCATGGTCCTCCTGGTAGAGTACAGGGTGAAGGATGTATCTTTAAGACCTTCTGTCACCTGACTGGTCAAATTACAGCAGTAAGAACTTCAGCCTAATAGCTGCATAAGTTCAGTTCTTAGCAGTTAACCCCTCAACTCACTTCAGTAAATCCTCTCCATTGAATTTCTCCTGTGCACTTCATTCACACTGAATGATCACCTTTCCAGAATGAGTAGCCTCAACTGTCTTCAATGGGAAATTTTATAATAATGCCTAGGTCTTCTGGGTCAGTTTTTACTTAATGAGCCATCTGCTCCAATTCCACTTTCTTGGGGAATCTTGACCACAAATATAGGGAAGTTGCCACCTGCAACAGTTAGAAGTAGTTTGAGGATGCTGCCACTTGTCAGTATACTCTCCACCTAAGTTGCATGATACGGGGAAACAGAAACGTGTATCCGATACGGAAACGCAATGGAAACGTGACCCCCCCAAATTTAGGAAACGGGGAAACACGATATATATATATATTAGAAAATTAGGAAGGACATTAAAAAATTAATTGTGAAACAGTGAAACATAAATATATATATTAATAATTATACAGTAAAGTAAAACATCGCATTTTTACTCATGAGTCATCAGTGATCACATTTCAGTCATAAGTCCATCACTCCATTAATTATTAAACCATTTCGATTATAAAATGCGAGTTTCCAAATGGAAAATTCAAAATAGTAATATGTCATATGATAATCATAAAATCCAAAATCAGCCTTTATATATGAGGCTACAGTGCTCACTGCTACATATATCAAAATGTGAACATTCAACACATAACTTTAACATGGCAAAAGCTAGTAAAAACTAAAGACTTAAAGAGTCAAAGACTAATACTAATAGTCATCATCCTGCTCATCATAGTCTTCCTCAAAAATAGAACAAGATGCACGCTGAACAGAGCGCTGTGGATTGGAGGAAGACATTCCAACTCCACTTCTAGGTTCATCAACAATATTCAATGCAGCAAGAGAGATGTCCAAGTCAGCAGTTTCTGGTTCCACATCCCAATCTTTACAAGGCCCAGAGCTGTATTCTGGACCTCTATGAGATGCAAGGCGAAGGTTGGTGTGCACATAAACAAGATCCTCAGCCTTTTGTGAACCCAACCTATTGCTCTTCACATAATGAATAAATCCATAGGTGCTCCAATTTCTTTCTGTAGATGAGGAGCTTGCCACTTGTGAAAGAATACGAATGGCAAGTGTCTGCAAATGTACAGCATTTGCTCCATGACAAATCGACCACCTAACTGGATTCATGGTGCTTCTTTCATCCAAAGCTGATATGTCTAAATAATCATCCAATCCTGCAGCAAAACTAGCAAATTCCTCCTTCACCTCCCTATGTAAATCAGCTGGAAACATTCTCATAAGAGCTTTTTTCACTCCATGGGCCACCTCTCTATCCTTATGTGGTGCCTTCCTCTTCCCATTGCTTTGAGCAATGAGGTCTTTGTCATAGAATTTCGGGTTCAAGGCATGGGCTAAAGTGTGAAGTGGAGTGTTGAAGTTGTTCCACCTCTCAAGCATGATTTTCTGCACTAAAGCAGCAAAGTGACCATCAACAAATAATAGCTGAGGACTCTCTTGTGAAATGATTTCCATAGTTTTCCCAACCATGGTGTCCATGCCATCATATACCTCTCCCAAGAAAGGTTTGTCTGTTTCAGCACTGTGGAGAAGCTCAAATGCAGGGCCTATGAACTTGAGCAAGAAATCTATCTTGCTCCACCACTCCTCATCAAGGCACAATCTGTGCACCATAGTTCCTCACTCTGAATCTGACTGCCTCCACTTAGCCCAAAGTTGACTCACCACCATAGAAACTAATGGTTGCTTCACCTCAACGAGGCGACGCAACATGATGAAGTTGAAGGCAAATCTTGTCTCAGCAACTTTCAACAACTCCAATCTGGAGAATTCTCGAAATATTGCTTGAGACTGGTGGTGGTTGGTGATGAATTTAATTATCTCCCTTGCTTGCCTTGTCAGTTCCTTTATCCATGGAACTTTGCTGTCAATTTCTTCTAAGATCAAATTCAGATTATGGACAATGCATGGTGTCCAAAAAATGTGATCATATCTGCTCTCAATAATTAGACCCGCAACTTTGCAAACTGGTGCATTATCTGTGATAACTTGCACCGCCTCGCTAGGCCCTATTTGCTCAATAGCTTTCATTATAACATCAGCAATAAAAGGAGCATCCTTTACCTTCCCTGAACAGTCTTCAGCCTTTAGGAACATAGCTCCTTTTGGTGAAGTGGCAATAATATTTATCAATGGTCTCCTCCTAGTATCTGTCCATCTATCAGAGACAATGGTAACACCAAAGTTACCCCATGAAGCACGAATAGGTGGTAGAACATCCTCTAAAAGCTCCTTCTCCGTTTTTAGGAGATCAGTTCGTACCTTTTCATAGTTGGGCCCCTTGAACCCTTTGGGAGCAGTGTTAATTGCCCTAACCATGTCTTGCCAATAAGGAGACCGAACCACATTGAAGGGGATACCACATGCATAAAGGGCTCTAGCCACTCTAGTTTCAACTTCTTCCCTCCCCTAAACATTCACCATTTTAGCTATCCTACTTTCTTGAATTGAAGGAGAAGGACTGTTACTGATTTTTGATGCATGTCCCTGCGTTTGAGTTGCCTTCCTCTTCCTTGCTTCATGCACAATCCTTGGCTCCATGGATGGAGCTTGACGTGTGGCATTATTAAGCTCATCATGTCTTCTTTTAACCCTATCAGCCTCTTGCTGTTCATTCTCAAACTTCCTCCTTTCCCCTAGATCACTTGTTTTTGTGCAACTATCAACCCCTTTTCCTATTTCATGCAAAAAATGTGCCCTACCTCTTGGGTAAGAGCCCTTGTACAACCCATTGCAGAGAGTGCAGCGCCATTCCTATGAACCACCACCTGGAATTCTTGAAATCTTCTTAACATGCCTCCATAATGGGTAATAGTCAGCCCTTTTGTTGGGCTTAGGCTGTGGAGGAAAAGAGGCTTCTTCATTGGCAGCCATTACTTCTGCAAAAACAAAAAAATAAAAATTGAAATTTCGAAAAAAATTAGCATTACTTTTAAGTTTTTTTTAAATGAAGCATACATCAAATAAAAAAAACACAAGTATTCTTGATATATAGAAAAAAAACTTAGGGTTTCCTCATCAAATAAAAAAGTACTAAAATTTGATAATATGATTTTCTCATCATATTACCCTATGTTTCCTCTTTCGAAGACTTTGTTAAATGTTTGAATCACCAAATGGCAAAATCGGACCTTCTAGACAAAAGTTATGCTAATTATAAAATAAATTAAATAACATTCATTTCGAAACCCCAATTTTTAGACTATGTTGTGGTTGACGTTGACATTCATTTCAAATTGATTGTTGCTCATCGAGTCACCACAATACACAAAACTTTGACCGGTGCTCACTGCTCCCCCAAAATGCCAGTAAACTTGAAACTCTGATGGTTGTAGGCTACTAAAAATAATTGTAGCAAATCGTTGGACTATGGACACCTCCACCTGCAAAATTGAACAGTCCAGTAAACCACGATTTTATTTCTGAAGATGAACACCGTGTTGTTCAGAACACGACTGAGGGAGAACTTAGAAGGCTGAAGAAGATTACATGGTTGAGGAAGATACGAACTTACCTTTGCCGACACTGGACAGTCACCACATGCAGAGAGCAGTCGTTGCTGGGAGTAGTAGGTGCTGCCGTCACGCCGTGGCTTGGTTTCTCAACGTGTTGTGATCTATGGGTTGAAACTTGAGGCCGTTTTATAATGTTTTTTTGGCTTTTCCCTCACCCAACCCTAACACCAAACCACATCGTAAGATTTCTCTAACCCACAAACTAAACGCGAGGTTAATTTCCGGCACGTACGGGCATTATTTTTTTGGGAAATGTGCTGTAGGAGGGTGATACGTGATTGAAACGCGTTTCAGTCTGTACCACAGTGGTTTCACACGTGGGGTACGACCTTGTACGGTCTGAAATGCGTTTCAGTCACGTATCACACGGGTTTCAGCGCATCCGTGAAGAAACGTACATGGTACGGCATGGGGGTAGGCATTTCCTGCAACATAGCTCTCGACCCAGTCTCCTCCACCAAGTGACCAGTTAACACTCTTTTAACAACTTCCCTAAGCTGTTGTCTCATCATTTATTTATTTATAAATAAAATATTCTGAAAATACATTAATTATTCTTGACCCCACTTGGTCATCAATTACAAACTTAGCATAAAATATAACATAATGTTCCTCAATAACATTAAATTGTTTTTGCAAATTGGGGCATGTGACACATGTGATCCTTAGATTTAATTGTTCCATTACCTTCCTTGTAATTACGTTTGATGAAGCACCCGAATCTAACATGCAGTTATGAAGGAGAAGATTATCAACTAAAAAAGAGACATAGAAAGGCGAGTGAACTTCCCTTTTTGAATCAACACTGTGAAGGACTATGGGCATATCTTCGAGGACAACAGACAAATCTTCAAGGATGGCATTATTACTTGGAAGAGCAGTTTATTTGACAATGTTATGATTACTTGCTAAAGCTTTCAACAATTTTTCTTTTTGACTAGGACTCTGAAGGATGTCGGTTGCATAAGCTGACTTTAACACTATTTAACCACATTCCTATGTCAAGTTTTGATTCTACATCAACAGGAGGGTTTATAATAGGAGGAGTTGTTACCTTAGGTTTATACTGCTTAGCTGGTGTAGACTTCTCCTTTCTCTGATAAGTAGCTCCCTTGAATCTAGCATTCCTCATTTCTAAGACCTTTTCTTGAGTAGGCATTTCACCATAATTCTGAATAATGAAATCCTTTTCCAAACTATAATCTACGTCCTGTTGCCATTTCTGGTCTGTCAAAGGATAGGTTTGGCCTACCATGTTCACGAACTTAGGCTCGCTTGATGGTGTATCCTAACTACTGATTTTAGGGAGTCCTTGTTCCATAACTTGATTTGTAATGTAACAAGTACTTTCTTGATGAAACTGAGAACAAGGCCTACAAAATGGAATTGCATCCTCTACCATGTTTACTGAATCCAACTGGTTTGGAATCCTAGGTTCTTGAGTTTGTACCTTCTTTTGGTACATTTGATTAGGCTTTTGTTGAAAGTTCCTTGGTGCATGAGAAACATGATTTCTCTCCATCATAACCAACCTGTTCTGAATATGATTTAGTTGTGCAACATGATTGGCCATTTGTTGGTTTTGATTAGCTACCAAGGTTTTCATCATTTCGGCCATTTCCTTCATAGGATCTTTAGATAATTCCTTATCCTCTGATTCAATAGCTTTTCCCTTGGACTCTTTTGTTGTAGGAAGAATTTCCTCTAGTGAATCCAGGTAAGTTTGACTTACTAGATGATTGCATATTCTTTTCAATTTTTTTGGCCAATTCCTCGGCTTGCTTTAAATCAGCAGGTTCTTTATCTCTTAACTGATACCTCAAATCTCTAGTGAATGCTTCAATATAATAGATGAGGATAGAAACATCATGTGGCTTAATGTCTTTATGAAGATCAAAGACAAGATCCTTGAACTTCTTATTGAATTTCTCCATGGTTTCATTTTCCATCTTTTTAATGTTATGGAGAGTAGCAAGTTGATGTCTTGGTTCCTTTTTCTCTCCCCATTTCTTCTTAAAACCCTCTAGAAATTCATTAAGTGTTTTGTATGAATTATTAACTAAGTCAAGGTACCACTCTCCAGCATCTTCTTCTAAAGATAAGCAAAAAGATTCATTTTTATGTCATCATGGTCATAGGCAGGTTAATTGCAATAACTAACTAAATGTCTGGAGAACTTCTGAAGATGGGATTTAACTGTGATGGCATTGTTTCCTTGAAATGTAGGCAACTTCTTGATAGCATCATTCGGAATGGCATGAGGAGCACCTGCTATCTGAGAGGTGTTTGAAAAAATCAGACATTTCTTTAGATTGATGGATATGACTCTCTACAAATAAATGATGGATATCTGAGAGGGATTGGGACCCTAAATCTTCAAGGATTCTACGAGAAGTTTGTCTATTCAATCTCCTTCTATAAGCCCTTTTAGGCTCAGGGATGAGATCAAATACTCCTTCGGAGTTCCTTCGAGTAGAATACCTTGGAGGGATATTTGACAGTGGAGTCACCAGAAGGATCGAGTTTTAATTTTAAATTTTAAAAACAAGATCTATCAATTTTTTTTTGTCTTTTTATCTTTTTTGAAACAAAAATAAAAGTTAAGTCGTAATCGGGAATAAAAAGATTTATCCTCGGCAATGGCGCCAGAAAATGTTGTCGCCTTTCACACACATGGCGGGGATGTGGCAGAAATATTCAAGCCACTCGGTGTGCCCTTGGGGGCAAGTCTTGAATCAAGGCGGGGGCAAGTCTCGAGTCAAGGCAGTCACCTTGTTCTTGACTCTTCTGTTTAGGCCAACTCCTAATCGAAGCCAAGGGGGGTAGACCCTATTAAATTGCTAAGGCTGTTAAGGTTTAGTGTAATGGTGATGAATGAGTTATTTGGGAGTTTGATAAACAAAAAATAACACAAGATATTGCAACGGAATTAAACCGCAACAACATAAAGATCAATATATGATAAGTAAAGCATGTGGAAACGTATGATTATATCAAGTAAAGAACCAGTGCCAAAATGGAGTCCACAGATGAAAATGTTGTTGTATTGCTTGAAAGGAAAAATGTTGCAAGTGCTCTTGGTCAAATTTTAGATTAATGTAGGGATGAGTTGATTAAACTAAGGGAAAAGGGGACTCCAAATATACTCGAAGGTACGAGGAGTATGTCCAAAATAGTTATCCGATGCGGCTCCCCGCAAGGAATATGTGGGATGGTTGGAGTCTCTGAGACGTGTTCAATGCTACACCAACAAGGGTGTAGCCTAACGATGTCTTGAGGTTGCCACCCAGTTGTTCCCGCTTCCTTTGTGGATTTTGCCATTGCAATGGATTAATTCGAGGCGTTGGATTTTCGCCTGGGAAGCTAATTGGGGCGTGAAAACTTAATTAACCTAGTTACCCACGTTGCTTTTGATGCAGGAAACTGTTTGGACGAACCACAGTGGTACAGAGCTTACACAACGGAGTCTAAAGGGTTTTAAAGATTTTTATAAGTGGTTTTCTTCTTAAAAGAAAAAGATGAACCTCCAAGGATTTCTTTCGATTCAAGTGAACCGCGATTGATAAAGCAAAGAGGGGTTGATTTTATTAACGTTTTTGGTACTTGAAATTAGAATTAAAGTGCTTAAAAGAAAACAAGGTTATCTAATTAACCTACCACGAATCTCTTTTCCCTTTCAGGGCATTCGGGAAATCGTGGGGTAAGTAGTAAGTTTACTTTGAGAAACTGAAATATGTAAACAATTTTTTAATATAAAACAAAGTACACTACTTGCATATGAATGAATAAAACTAATACTAAAGCAAAAAAAAAAAATGCAAAAAAAAAGAAAAACGATGCAGATCCCCCCAAGGGGGATGGGGAGTGAGCTCGAAAGAGCCTACTCAAATTTGTTTTTTATTATATTTGATTGCTACTTGATAGAAAATGCCACTTGCTTTTTATACATGACGAACCCAAGGGCTTAGAAAAAGGTCCAAAAGTTAACATGGAAGAAGGGGAAGCCCCTGGGGTTCTCTGGATGGTCCAAAAAGCGATTTTCAGACAACAATTTCTCCTCTTTTGGACGGACCTGCTAAAAACCAGCAAGCTTTAATTAGTATAATGTGCCCAAAAACACTTTAAAAGTGTTTTTGGGCATGCAAAAAAATTCGTAAAAAAATTCCAAGTTAAAACTATGTAAAAATGCAAAAATTTAACCAAAGAAAGAAAGCTTTCCTTGGGAACTTGGCTTGCCTTTTGGGAATCCAATACGATGTGCACTTTATGATAGATTTATCTTTAGACTTTAAAGGAAATTTTACTTTATGCAAGCTATAAATTTCACTTAAAATGCTTTGCAAAAATTTAAACTTTCCTATGCCAGATCTACTCTTGAAAACATAAAATTTTAAATCACTTTAGATCTAAGCTTTAAGAACTTGCAAACGAGATCTAAAGAAAGATTTTAACTTTAGACATGATAGATCTACAAAAGCAAGGTGTTGCCCACCTATTTCGACTAGGTGGCAACCTCATGTACATTGACGATGTACATTATGTGCAGTTTGTACCATGGAAAAATTCTGGGGATTTTTCATTCAGCAGAGCAATTATGCCCCTTTTGTACACGAAATGTCCGCTCCCCTGCATGGGATAATTAATGTAACTTTATATGTCATCATGGGTCATTCCTCTAAGGATGTCACCATGGACTTTATTATCAGGGAAGTCCTCTTCACCGAGTGTTTTTTTCCCCTTTCAGTTAATTTTGTTAATTAACAATTTTAATTGGTTGGGTTTTTCACTCACAAATCCTCCAAAGTGGTGAATTGGCGTTCTGATAATCAAGCCCATGAGGTGTCTAAGGTTTCAAGTTGTTGTCCATGACCATGCTAGCCATATCTTGTAGACTTGCGGAATTTTGTTAGGATTTTAATTTCTATTTTGATTTTTTCTTAATTAATTAACTTTACCATTTGGTGGTTAATTAATTAAGTTTCGATGTAATAATGTAATCTCTTGAACCTTGGCATTTTGTAATAGGGGCTATGAATGCAAATGAAAAAGCTATGACAACCCCTAAGCCATTGGTCCAAGTCTCATGTCATTCTGACAAGGGGTTGAGAAGTTAGACCAATTTTGGTTAAGACAAGGTATAATTATTTGATTTTGAAAAAAAAAAACAAATAAAGCCATGGTAATTAAGTTTGGGGGGTGACTAAGCATAGTCAAATTTTATTTAAATAAACCTCCCCCATGGTCAAAATAAATTTTGAAGATTTCCCAAGTGGGGTGCCCCTCTTGTCTTAATAAAAGATAAAAATAAAAGATTTAAAGTAAAAGATTAAAAAATAAAAATTAAAAATTAAAAAAATTAAAAAATAAAAAATAAAATATTAAATAGAAAAAAAATAATAATAATAAAAGATAAAAATAAAAAATAAAAGATTAGAAAAAAAAAAAAAAGATAAAATAAAGAATATAAGATTAAAACTTAAAATTAAAAGATTAAAAAATAAAAAGTAAAAGATAAAAAATAAAAGAATAAAAAGATAGAAATTTTAAAAATAAAAGATAAAAAATAAAAGATTAAATAAAATATAAAAAATAAAAGATAAAAAATTAAAACAATAAAAAAATAAAATTTGAGTCAAAAGGGGGCCCCACTTGAGTCATGGAAACCCTAGATCTAAGGGTTAAGCTTCATTGTGACATGGATCTATCTTTTTGACCATTGATTTGAAAAGGCACCCTTGCTTATGATTGGTGGATGGCTTGCAAAGTCAACAAACCTAGATCTAATGGTGGAGATCTAATGTAGATCTAGATCTAATCTTGGCCATTGATCTTCAAGGGGTTGGGGTTGCTCCTCAACTATATAATGAGGGTCTCACTCACTCATTTGATAACATCTCTTATGCTATTGTTATGCTGCTGAAATCTTTCCCCATTCTCCTCTCATATTCTCTCAAGCATTTGGCCCAAGCCTCTTGCTATTTTGTATTGAATCTTGCCCTAGTTGGGCTATAATAGAAGAAAGCTTTGGAGAGATATTGTGCCGTCATTCTACATTTTATGCCTCTTTTGGTGAGGTAACTTGCATATATACTTATTTGATTTGCATTTGTATTAGCTTAGATAGCTCTCCACAAAGTATTTTGTGGAGGAACTTGTAAGTAGAAGTATTTCTGCTTCCATTTGTGAGTGATTTAATAAGATTTATCAAAGTATTTTGGTAGATTTATTGGGTACTCACCTCTTTGCTTATATTTTGCAGCTCTCTCATAAGTTTGTTTACAGGTTTTCCAATCCAAGGACATTCCTCCAAGGGTTTTCTTTTTCGAATTTCATTTCGGCCATTTTTCTTTTCCTATCCTGAAACTGGGTTTTATTCACTGTATAGTGAATATAACCCTTGTTTTAGGGCTCTCACCCAATATATATTAGTATAAGGTTTTAAATCTGCTGTTTATAAGTCATTTTCAGTCTAAAAACGTTCATTTTTAACCATTAAAATTTCAGTTCTTCCATTTTTTAAAGTTCAGATTTTGCTGTAAATTTTCTGGGTTTTACACTAGTTTATGCTAACTTTCCGTTTTAGTTTTTTGCAGTAATTTCCAGCAAGTAAAGTTGCTGAAGTAAAGTTGCTGGTTTTTTGCAGGTTTATGCGCAGAAAGAGGGGGTTGTGTTGCCCCAAATTGCCCAGAAAAAACACAGAAAAATTTGGTCCAAAGGAGGCCCTAAACTACACTTCTTCTCTCTCTTCTATAACATTGTAAACCCCAAATGAGAAGTTCTCTTTGGGGTATTCTCTGCTGTAAATTTGTATATGAGTAGTGTAGAGATAACTGCTTAGATTTATTTTATTGCAAGTTATTTTTCTGTTTAGCCACCTATCTCTGTGACAGACCACCATCTCTGTTACAGAGATTGTTGTGTGGTTAAGATAATCAGTTTTATTTTTTCTGTTCACCCACCATCTCTATTACAAACCACCATCTCTGTTACAGAGATTGTTGTGAAGTTAGTTTATTGTTTTAGCTAGTTCTATTTTTCTTTTCAAGTTTTATTTTCTGTCAAAGGGGTAATCATACAACTCACCTATCCGGTGTATCCTCTATCCACTTGTCATCTCCTTTTAGGGACTTCAAGTTGGGTATGAAAAGCAGGAAAAGTGGGGGCTTAGTTTAATTAAAACAACACTCTTTTTCTGCTACAAACCTTCACACTGTATTTTTCAGTCCAAGATCAAGTACCAGCACCTCCCATAAGGGATACCGCTTGGTTGATCTTGTAGATAGTATAAAAGTAACCTTGCAAAGCTAATCACCAAGATTAAAATTTACCCTTAAAATTAACCAACAACAATTTCACTAGCCCCTGTTCCTCTACTCGGTTATCACCCTTCGGGGTACTCACGAGATACGACAGGGGATAGAGGAGTCTTAGTTTAATAGGCATCCATCTAGTTGCTTTTCCTGTTGATTAAAAACAGTGACTTGGAGGCGACTTGGGGTAGAAGACCATGGGGGGTCTCTAGGCGTTCTACGTCCCCCTTGTTGAGCACTGGGGCATTGGGGTTTGACCTGGGAGCTACGGGTGGGCTTTGCTCCCACTTTGTTGAGCGCACCAGCAGTCCCTCTTTGACTTGAGAAATACTAGATTGGGGTAGTCACACCACCGGATCTAAAACTTAATCAAAGATCTCACCTCTAATAAAATTTATTAAAATTTACAAGAGACATTGCAAAATGTCCTACAAACACAGGTCACTGCTATTTATCTTTGCCTTGCTGTTCAAGGTTTTTACTGCAAGCACTTTCACATTTTATTTCACTGCAAGCTTTTCATTTTTCAGTTACAAGTATTTCCTTTCAGTTTCGCAAACTCTTTTGGTGGCATCTTTAAGTCATTTGATTAAGTAATCATATTGTTTAGTAATCTATAGATCTCGTGTAACACAATTGATTCATTTCATTTCAACATTTTTTGGGTAAAAGCTTAATAATTGTTCCATTTTTTCAATTTGTTCATAACATCTGTTACAATTGTGGATATTGTTAATACTGCTTAACTGCTCATTTATTATTGTTTGTATTGTTCATAGTATTCATTTGTCCTTGTTTGATTGGGATAACACCTAAACTGTGGATTAATTAACTTACATTTCAATTTCATTTGTAAATTTGTAAAGTTGTAATTTATCTTTAGACTCCATTTGTTAATAGTCACTAGTCTTCATTTATCTCAAGGTCTGCTTGTCATTAAAAGGAAATCTTTGCATTTGCATGATGCTTGTCATTCTTTAGATAATTTAAAGTCTTAGCCTCACAATCTTAATAAAAGATCCCTTTAATTAATTAGTAATTAATTCGTAAATCTGGAACTTAGTCTTCCGTAGGGACTTCCCCCCTTGGCTCTGTTGGGATCTTGCCTAAACGGAGGAGTTGTAGACTGTGGTGATAGTGGTCCCCAGCTCTCGCTTGCCCCCAAGGACACACATAGCAGGTTGTGACTTTCCTGTTCCTTAAAGTGTGGATTAGGCGGCAACACAAGGAAAGTAACCAAGGGATAAAAGAGATGGAGAAAGAGCTTGTTGCTGCGAAAGATTTGCTCAAAGACTTTGTAGTGGGATGCCGAGGGACTATGTTATTAGAGATTGTTGGAGATTGAGTGGAGTCAAACTAGATCCACACTTTCTCCAAACTCGATACCCTGAAACTCAATCACAACCTTTGCATACCCGTGAGATCTTGAAAACATATATAAAAGGAGACTAAAATAGCATGGAAATAAACTTATTTGTCATGCATACATGAATAAATAGAAATGAAACTAAACATACTTACAATTCCTATTCCTACGGATTCAGAGGAATCCTGGTGAAGAAAGATCTATATCCAGAGTAAACAAAAAATGCAAGAAAGAAACTGGTTACCTCATGAAAATGTAACAATTTTGTCCCCCACACCAAAGCAACACACCATTAGCGTCCAAAGCTTTTTATTATCAAGCGAAAAAATAGCATAACAGATTACAACAGTATGCGCTCTCTTACTCCAAAACCAACTAGTTTGTGAGAGAGGCAAATGTTTTATTTAAAGCCAAAGCAGGCCCTTGGGGTGGCTACCAACACTGAAGATAAACCCGGAGTGTAATTGAGTAGAACTGATCTGAAGAGGAGTCCCACTGAGTTGAACTGAGGTGGCACTGAAGATGTGATTGACACCTTGCACCCACCAATCACCCAAACCAATCATCTACTGCCAACACAACCACCTAACTTACCAACTCCAAATTGGCGAGCTTATACAAACCTCACGCGTGAAGAATCCAATGTTGATGTGAGGAAGTGGGTGATGTAAGCAATGTATGCGATAGTCTTTTAAGATATAAACCAAGGTTCAACCTATGTTTATATTATAACAAAGCCTTTGAACTTTGAGATGGGGTGGACCCCTCCTTCCCACCTCATGCGAATCTTAAGAGGTGACGTGAAGAGGTTATGAGGCTCATAACAAACCATGTTATAATTTTTTTTTATACCAAAGTTTGAAGTGCATATAGGCCAAAAACGAAATGCATGGCATGGGGAACCCATGCCATGTCATTTCCTCACTCACTTATTTTATTTTTTATTTTTTCAAACTTTGACCATGGTGCCAATTTGTCGAAAATTAGCATTGAAATGCCAATTTAAAGCATTTTTAGCTAAATAATGCTCCACGGGGTGTTCTGGTTGCCCGACTAATATAAAAAGTGGTCCTTGGGGTAAAGAGGACGCTTTGAGTGTGAAAACGAAGTGTCCCCACGTCAGATACGGACTCCACGGGGTGTTCTGGTTGCCCGACTAATATAAAAAGTGGTCCTTGGGGTAAAGAGGACGCTTTGAGTGTGAAAACGAAGTGTCCCCACGTCAAAAACGGAGTCTGTATCTGACTTTTATTACATTTTAAAGTTTTTTAATTAAACCATTAAAAATGGCTTAAAAAATGGATAAAAATTTATTTTTCTCAGAAAATGCTGAAACTCTAGGGGGACCTAGCACATGTCCATATGACTCAATTTTAATGCCTAACATGTTGAAAAACACTGACACAAAGGCTCTAATAAGCTCCTAAGGCCGAAACACCAAGACGACTACCCCAACTTTGGAGGTGTGAGTGAAGAACTCAGAAATTATTAGTCGTTTGTTCAACAACCAATAATAGCCAAGGGAAAAAACACTCTGGGCTAGTCGGCTTGATGCTTAAGTTTGGGACGCCGAGCCTTTTATAAAAAATTAAATGCTAGGACATTTTTTACAATTTTCCCAAGGGGGTATGAACATGTGTTACAAAAAATTAACAAAAAGGTTCTGAGAAAAAGTCTAAATGACTTCTGATTTCTGAATAATGAACAAAGGTGTTTGTTCTTTTCATCCGGCTCACTTGGTACCACCAACTAAGCATGGCTTAGTGTGTAACATGGTGCTTTGAGTTATAAAACGAGCATCCCCATGGAAAATTCCTCTTCCTAACCACACTTTTATGATACTTGGAATTTTTTCAATTAAAATATTAAAAAATTGATCCGTTTTAGGGGATATTTTTTATTCTCGAAAATAAAATAAAAAACTAGGGGGGACTTAGTGCATGTTCATATGACTCAAACATGTTAACTAGCATGGTAATATACATAAACACTTAGACTTTAATAATCTCCTAAGGCCTAACCATCAAGGAAAATACTCCAGCTTTGGAGTTATGAGTGAAAAGCTCGGAAATTATATGTTGCTAACAAGCAACATATAATTAACAAGGAAAAACACTCTACAGTAACGTATTGATAGCTAAGTCTAAGTTAGCCAAGTCTTTTACAAAAACTCTCCCTGTAGGATATGGACATGCAAAAATTTAAAAAGTGGCCAAAATTGGCCCTGAAAAGACCTCTGAACTTCTGAGCACTGATAATGAACAAGTTTCACAACTTCTGCGGTTCACTGGAAATCCACATAAGTACAACTTACTGGATAACAAGATCCAAACATCATGTAAATTAATAAAACATAAGTGCAAAAGAAACAATCCAGGAAATTTATTGTTTGTATTAAGAGAAATATTTATAATGGACAACACTTGCAAAATATATTTGAACTCTTTTTGATCGATGAACTCTTTTTGATCAATGACTAACAGTGTTTGAGAAAAGTGAAACATATACAAACATTACTAAGTTAAAGTTATTTAGAATATTTCCAAAACTTGCACATACCTTGGATGAATGATTCATATTTGAAGAAAACGTTTTTGTTTTTACTATTTGGAGGAAATGTCATGCCAAAGCAAGCAATCTCTGGGTAAAGGACTTTCAATCTTTGCTCTAGTTGACTTATAGTTTCTGATTAGTTACTATAATCTTCAGTGTGAAACTGTGTTTTTGCAAGCTCATTTGTTTACCTAATATTAAATTTCAAGGTTGTAATAGCACATTCTTCTCTTTGTAAATTATTCCTGATAGTAGACTAAGAATGGAGAGTTCTAGTACAATACTAAGTACTCTGTGTAATCTTCTCTAGAATAGATTAGTTTCCAAATGAGTGTGGTCAAAAACGTAGTTAATTTTGATGTCCTAGGATGGTTACTGCACATCTGCATGAGACCATACTGTTTCTCATCAAGCATTTGTAACTTCTCTTTGTTGAGACATATTTTTTTATTATGAACTTTTAAATAATAATGGATGCATGCATTCCATCACAAAGGCAAGTCAAGCAGTCATCTTAAGTCCCTGTTAACATATGGTGTGGGCCCTATAATCTCCTTTAACTCTTTAAAGATTAAAAGCGATTTTTTTTTCTGTGAAATGAGGATCAAACTTTCATATTCTATTTTGATGGTTGTGAGCAGGTATTTGTAGTTGGCCATGACTGGGGCTCTCTGATTGCGTCATACCTTTGTCTTTTTCGTCCAGATCGAGTGATAGCATTAGTAAATTTGAGTGTTATTCTTCAGCCACGTGACCCTAAAACAAAGCCAATTGAGAAGATGAGAACTCTTTTTGGGGAAAACTACTATGTATGCCGTTTCCAGGTAATCGTTTATTGCATTTGGTGCACTTTTATTTAAGAATGGCTTCTCTTAACGTGGCTTCTCTTTTTCTATAATGAATATGCATCCAAATCTATACTATACGGAGTCACTTACATGCACATTTCAAAACATTCAACAGCTTAAAAGAAGAATAAGATCACATTTTCAGCAGATGTGCTGCAGGGAGAAATTATGAATAACTTAATAAGCCTCATATATATGGGCAAGCAGTCTAACTTGGGTCCTGAGGGACAAAGGATTGAAATGAATTTACCTTTTAGTGCATAAAGGGTGACGAACAAAACTATTATGCCAGATTTTGAGTGAAAAAAAACTTGAAAGTTGAAACTAAATTTTGGGAATACATGCCTAGTGTAGTTTTTGTAGACCAGTGACAACCTTGAACCCCCAAACTCATTGTAAAATAGAGCATCAGCTGAAATGATATGTGTATTTTAAATTTACCTCTAGAAACCAAATTGTCCCCAACGTGCTAGATATGACTTCTACAGTTCTATCTTGGGATAGGAAAAGCATGCAATCTGCTTGGTAAAATTTATAGGGTCAAGAAAAATAATGTTTAATTGCCTATAAGAAGGAATTGACAAAGATTTTCTTGCACCAAGTCTCAATAGTTTTGTGCAAACTCATTAAATTTGCACTAAGAGTAAATAGTTTGTGCAAACTCATTTAATTCACACAGGTTTCTAAAGTTATTGAGGAGTAATGTACTCTCACCCTAAACCATTGTGCAAAGCGGTCATGCCACCATTTATGGATTTTGTTGCAGCATTCCACTATTATGGATTTTGTTGCAGCATTCATTTTTAGTTATGTAGAAACATTCATGTGATTGTATCTTAGGACTGATTGTCATTGGCATGAGTACACTTATATTAGATCACACATAGATAAGATGAGATAGGATAAGATAAGATAATTTTATTAATGTCCAACAGATGACCACAAAAGTAGGTCAATGGGACTGTGTGGTACTGGTACCATGATGTCAATACCATGTGGGAGTGCTAACTGCTAAGGCGGCTCCTATACAAAACAAGAGGTAAGACTTTAACCTTAAAACTGAAAAGAACTAACTCCAAAGATAGAGATCCAATCCAGAAGAGAAATGTACAAAGAGAGCCGATAGAGAAAAAAATGTACGAGGGGGGTGGATCTAGAATCTGTGATTACAAAAAAATGGTGAATATGTTATGGTGCACTGGAAGCATCTCTCCTAACATCTGAAGCCAAATGAAGGAATCTCAAAGTAGTACTCTGTCCGAAGAATTGGAAGCGGAGGTATAATGGGTAGTGTGCTGCTGCATGGAGTGGGGAGCCTGCTACTGTGATCTGGGTGAAGTCGTCTGGTTTGCTTGTATCACCCCTTCTACCTCAATAAGCGGGGGAGGCTGTTTCCTTTTTTGGACCACTTGCACCCAAGAATTAATGGTTTACTGTTGTGTTTCTGTTTCCTGTTTAAACAAGGCCTGTTGTAATCTCATCTCTTCTTGGAAATTTTTGTTGTTTGAGATTACAGATTGGAGCATGGGGAAAATGGTTCTTACAAGTGTATGTTTTCTTGGTTTTTCATTTGAGAAACCAATTGTTTGAGATCAGTTACCTCTGAGTGGAGTTTTGTACAATTTTTAGTTGGTAGACAACTTTAGAGACAAATGTGTAGACTTAAGAGGTATTTAATGGCGTTTGTTGTTTTAGTTCGGACTCCGGAGATGTGACTATGTCTTGGAAAGTTTGATTGTTGCGATATTCGTTATTAAATAGTATTGTTTTGATTGCATTCTTATTTTCAAAGTTTATTCTTCTTGTTGATGGTTCTTTTCTAGGGAGTCTTGATACAAACAAAATGTGTGCATCATTTTTTAATATGAAATAGAAAATTGCAAGCCAAAATATTTTGTAGGGGTAGAATCTATTGTATCATAATCATGCACAATGATACTTTTTTTTTAATTGACTGTAATGACTTTTGGAATGTTTTAGGAACCTGGAAGAGCAGAAGAAGAATTCGCCCGTTATGATTGTGAAACTGTCAGCAAAAAGTTTCTATTGACAACTGGGACAGGCCTGTTCATAGCATCTGCAGACAAAGGAATTATAGATGTTTTGAAGACTCCAAAAGTTCTTCCTTCTTGGATTACAGAGGAAGAAATCCAATACTTTTCCAAACAATTTGAGAAAACAGGTTTTACTGGAGGTTTCAACTATTATCGAGCACTTGATTTGTATGTTCTCTATCCTAAAAAATTGCACTTAAATTGCTTAATAAACATATCTTAGTTTACTAATTGTTGGTTTATCTTACACACTTTGTATGCCATTTCAAATGATTGATAATGCTCTTAAAATGATCTAGAATATGGGTAAGCAATCAAGCATTTTGGGCACTATATTGTAGTTCTTTTTGTACCACTAATCAAATATATAAAGGTTTTAGGGACAAGGGGTATCACACAATAGGGTTGATGCTCATCTCCTTAACTAATATTGATTTTCTTTTCCTAGTTTTATCTTGTTGTATTATCAAGACTCCAATAATATTAATAATTAATAAAATAGCATTAGTGTGTTAGATTTTCACAAGATTATAGCAGTATATCTTGTTGTTGCCCAAAACTGGCATGCATGTGCTGAAGCCCAAAAAGTGAGCACACCAGCTTGATGACAACTCTCTCTCGAGAAGCCAATGTCACCACAGTCCTCTCTCCTTGCTTTAGGTTGGCTCTTCTCCAACTTTAGGGGGGCTTCCCTAAGGTAGGATCGCTAAGGTAGGTGCAACGAAGGGCAAGGTGAACTAAAGAGGCTGCCTTAGAGAAACATTTGTAACAAAAAAGAAAGGTATTTTGATTGAGTGATGGGAAGGAAGGGAGGATCCGTCCTCCAGGAAAGAACAGTGTCAGTATCAGAAAAGAGAATGGAGTCAAAAGAGGACTCAGGGGCCTTGCGCTTCACACAAGTGAGATTAAACTAGTACGTTCCATAATCAAAGATAAGGAGAATATAAGTATAACTGACTACTGTCTATTGCACCTAAGATATTTTCATAAACACAATGTCAACAAACAACTTGACAACTGCAAATGCTTTCCCAATGGACTAGAATATAGCCTTCTATGCTAGGTTTACTCTACAGCTTATGAAAAACACGCAACCATGAAAGAGATGCCCAATATATATACAAAAACCCCACATGAATTTTCTATTCAGCTCAATGGGAAAGAAACTCCCAACTTTTTTCCATCTTTACAAAAGGGAAAGTTGGACTCTTTATAGGTCCAAAACTTCCTTGTTCTTTTCAAAAAGAATAAAATAAAAAAAAGGGAAAATAATAAAAAATGAGGAAAAGTGGAAAAAAAAGATCTGATCCACTTTTCTCTCAACGAAATTCAAAGATGACTATTACTTAATTAAAAGAAAACTCCTCCATAATTAGTGGTTCCAAAGTCTATGCAGCCAAGGTCGACTCAAACAAAATATGCCATCGACTGCAGAAAACATGAGTCAACAAGTGGCTATGCAGCCATAGCAAAAAATGCTCCAAAGGCTGAATAGACATAGAGATCGGTTGCCACTCAAAATTGGAATTGATTGCACAATGAGATGACCCGACTTCTAATAGCCTCTCACATATTCAGCTGCCAGCCCCGCACGATGATGATCCTACTAGAAACCCAAGAACTTGAACTCTGCCAGCGACAACATGCCAGTTACCTAAATTTGATGTGTGTTTGCTCATAGCTAATGGCAGTGAATGAGGCCACAATCAATCTATCTGTTAGACAAAAATTGATTGATTTGAAGGTGCAGTCAACTGCGAATGGAAACCGTGGGAGCAACACGACCCGACTGTCAAAAAAGAAAGCTGGTTGCCAAATGTGGATTCGTAGGTGACGTTAATTGCTTCAAAACTTGACTTACCTTAAAGCTTGTACTCTCCACCATCGGCGACCCATGAACTCCACGCTATAGTATTGGTGTGAACAACTGCTCGTGAGATGCTTCACAAATTTATCGTGGCCTTGGAGATACTACCAAACCTGTTGGCTCATAGTAAATGCAGTGTGAATTTCATCACCAATGAATCTGATATCGGCTGTGAATAACACCCGTGAGACACCCATAATATGGTGAGTCCTGTTTTGATAGTAGGTCTGCCCAGATTTCACATTGGCTACCAATGTGCAGGTCTGGTCCACGAACCAATTGTTAAAGAGAATCGCGAGCTCCAAAAAGCTCCATGTAAACACAGAGACACCACCAAACAACTGATTGCAAGTATTTGACATAGAGTGAGACTTCTCCCATAAATCAACTGTCAAAGAAAAAATGCGGGCTCGAGCCAAGCTCTTAGCTTCGACAAACCCCGAGTTTGAAAACAACCACGATGATCATGGCATGATTATGGTGTGGCCGTTGTTTTCTTTTTACCTGTAGACCTAGCCGCCAATTGTTGCCACTCCACAAGATTTAACGTTAAAGCTTGCTGAACCGGAACAAAGGTGTAGATCCAAAAACAATGGAATAGCGGAGTGATCGTTAGATGTACGTTGTTCCATGCAACGAAGTTGAACTCCCTTCATGACTCGATCTTTGCTCCTGGGATAGAGATCATCTTTTAATCCCCTTTTAATTAGAAGTTCATCCTCATACTTTCGTGAGAATGTGTTGAGCATGGATCTGTTACATTTGAACAAGGATGCACAGGGGCCCTAGAAACTGAATCTCAAGAAACAACAACATTTCCCGTAGCTAACCTCATCGCTGCTAACCTTAACTTTCTTAACCTTCTTTGCTGATGCCGATAATTTGGACAAGTCTGGCAATGGCTGCTGATCAACCAAGACATTTTGAATTTGCTCATGTTTCCTGAAGCAATCCCATGGTTTATGTGAAATTATGCCTCTGTAAAGAGTGCATTTGCCTATTCAAAATGCAGATGCATTTGGAGAGGCAACATTGTCAAGGCGTTAATCCTCCAAAACTCCATGCTACAATGAAGACTGTCCAAACCTCCGTGAGATATTTAGTAACCTGCTTCTGAGTGGGGCCAACAACAACTAACCAAATTTTAGTGAATGGTTGGCTGATCGTGTGGGAGAGGGACTTAGCTCCATCCGATTTCTGTTCTGGGCAAAATGATGCCTGTGTATGGATTTCTAAGATTTCTGTATGCTTATAATCCATATCAAGTCCATCGCTCTTAGCTTCTTTTCCATGGGACAACCTTTCTTCAAGCGGAAAATTGAGCGCTAGTCTCAACAGACATACTTTAGTGATGGTGTGAGTGAAATTGACTTTTTCTAAAACTTACATAAAAATGTGATTATTTTCCAGGTGGTGAACTGTATTTTGCTAAAACCAATCCCAAGCAGCAACCTATGTGCACAAGCTCATGATCTTGCTGCTTTGTGGACAACCCTGTGTAAGTGGGGGGTAGCATATCTTAATTGCATTTACCAATAGGATCACTAGAAGAAAGACAAAGCACAAAACAATAACACAAGGATTTTTATCCTGGGAAACCCAAATGGGAGAAAACCCAGCAACCTTCATATAGAAATAATAATTCTGAGATCAATGTACAAAGAAGAGAGAAAAGATGGAAGTAATTTCCAATGATAGAAACCCAAAAAGACCTTCTCCTTCAACAGGTGTGCACTTCTCTCTCCTAGTGATGCGAATTTCACTTGAGTGAATTTGTGTTATAATGAGGAGGGGCGCCTCCTATTTATACTGATTTTCCACCAGGAAAAATAACTGGGGCCAACTTCTCTTCGGGGAGCAATAAAATACATTTTTATTTCTTGCTTTTCACCCCAAGGTTTACATTGTTCTTTCTAGGGTTTGTATGATGGATTACAACAAGTTCAAACTCCCGTAGGAGGTACAAGTAAAGAATGTCTTCCGAAGTTGCACAAACTCCAACACTCCCTCTCAACAAGGAAGGTATTTTTCGGTCGTCATCAACATCACGATCATCTGGGTTTCATCTGTACATCTATACTGTCTCCATCATCCCTATACATACTGAAGGTTGTCTGCACGACCTCTGTCCTTCGAGAGGTGTCTTCATGAATCAGTTCTATTAGGATATCTGAGAGAAAATCTTTTGCTACCTATCCGTCTCTAATGCCGATGGGAAACTTCCATACCTGGCTTGAGAATCCTGGGCGAGCAAATGTGTATGACCATCTACTACCTGTTCGTCTCATTTGTCGATGGGGTACTCCCATACCTGGCTGAGAACTTGAACAAGCAAATGTGTATGACCATCTACTACCTGTTTGTCTCATCTGCCGATGTGGTACTCCCATACCTGGTTGAGAACCTGAACGAGTAAATGTGCACGACCATCTACTTCTTGTTCGTCTCATCTACTGATGGGATACTCCCATACTTGGCCGAGAACCTGAACAAGTAGAGGTACCTGTGCAATCACACATCCATTTACTAGCTGTCTGACTCATCTGCCGATGGGATTTCTTTCGTACCTGGCTGAGCACCTGGATGAGCAGAGGAACCTTTGTGAACCCGAACATCTACTACCTATCCATCTCATTTATCGATGGGATTTCTCCCATACCTGGTTGAGAACTTGGACAAGCAGAGGTACCTGGGAAAAAGTATGGTAAATGTCTCTCAGTCATCTCTCCCTCAAACACTTGGCTTGAGATCCTGGACGAGCAAATGTGCACGACCACCTACTTCCTGCTCGTCTCATCTACCGATGGGATACTCCCATAGTTGGCTAAGAACCTGAACAGGTCGAGGTACCTGTGCAATCACACGACCATCTACTACCTGTCCGACTCATCTGTTGATGGGATTTCTCCCATACCTGGCTGAGCAGAGACACCTGTGTGAACTCAACCATCTACTACCAGTTTGTCTCATTTGCTGATGGGATTTCTCCTATACCTAGCTGAGAATCTAGACAAGCAGAGGTACCTGGGAAAAAGCATGGTAAATGTCTCTCAGTTATCTCTCCCTCTCAAGGAGGGATACGTTCTCTTCTATTCTAAGTCTTCCGTGAAAGTATTCAAACTTCACCTTGGGAAGAGGCTTGGTGAGAACATCTACAGTCTGGTCATCTATCGGAATATATTGTAGCTCGACCACACCTTTCTGCACCATATCACGTATGAAGTGATACCGAATCTCTATGTGCTTCGACTTCTTGTGAAATACAGGATTCACCGACATTTGCACACAACTTTGGTTATCACAGTGAATCACGGTTGGCTCTGGAATCTGGCCAAACAATCATGCAAGAAGTTTATGAAGCCAAACTACTTCTCGGGCTGCTGAGCTAGCAACCATATACTCGGCCTTTGCAGTACTAAGAGCTATTGAGTTCTGCTTCCTACTGCACTCAGAAATTACTGCACAACCCAAACTGAAACAACATCTTAAAGTATTCTTCCTATCTGCAGTGCATTCGGCCCAATCTGAGTCTAGAAAGCCTTGCAATTTCAAGTCACATTCTGAGTCATATCGTAGACCATATCCCACAGTGCCACATAAGTATCTGAGCACATGTTTTGCAGCAATCCAGTGAATCTGCCTCGGTTTGCACATGAACTGAGTGATGGTATTCACAACAAAACAAATATGTCGTCTAGTGTTCGTTAGATACATCAAGGATCCAATCAGCTGGCGATTCATAGTGGGATCGATCAAATTTGAATTTGAAGCAGAATCCCTCAACTTCTTCAAATTTGCATCCATTGGAGTAGCTATGGACTTGCAGTCCAACATTCCGAATCTCTTCAGTATATTTATGGTGTATTTTCCTTGACCTAGGAAAATCTCCTTCTATCTTTGCCATGCTTCTAAGCCCAAGAAGTAATGCATTAATCCAAGATCCTTCATTTCGAACTCAAAGGCGAGTTTCTTCTTACACCATACGATAAGTTTCTCATTTCCAATGAGAAACAGGTCATCAACATATAGTACCAAAATCAGTGGCTCATCATTCAAAACCTTGTAGTAAAGGTTGGGGTCTGCATCAGTCTTGGTGAATCCAAGACTCACCAGGAATCCATCTATTCTTCCATGCCAAGCACGGGGTGCTTGCTTCAGTCCATATAAAGCATTTTTCAACTTGCATACATGAGACTCCTTTCCATGGACAACAAACCCTTTTGGCTGTTCAATATATACTTCTTCCTCAATAATACTATTGAGAAAGGTTGTCTTGACATCCATTTGATGCAACTTCCATCCCGCAGTTGAAGCAATAGCAATGATCAATTTGATGGAAATATATCGAGCCACAGGAGCAAATGTCTCATCATAATCGACTCCCTCTTTCTGAGAGAACCCTCTGACAACAAATCTAGCATTGTATTTTTTGATGCTCCCATCTGCTCCATGCTTGATTTTGTATAACCACCTGGAAGTCCCAATTGACTTCCCCTCAGGTCTAGGCACAATCTCCCACACATCATTTTTCATGAAGGATTGATATTCTTCCACCATGGCATCCTCCCAAACTTGGTGTTTGGATGCTTCTTCATAAGTGGTGGGATTTGAGACAATGATGTGACTCATCAATGCCACATAAATGGAGAACCTCTGAGGTCTTTTGCTTTTTCGGAAAGTGCCATGTGGAGTTTCATGCCCCTTTGCATCCTGTAAGGTCTGCTGAGCCCACCTAGGTCTTTTCCGACTTACTGCAATATTTCTGGGATCAACTGTCTCGACTGGATCAATGGTATCGATGGGTTCATCTTTCTCTGCTAACTCCCTCTGAGCTTGAGAGGGAGATGATCTCATCTCCTCTGATTCCTAGCATCTCCTCATCATCTATCTCCATGTCTGATCCTCTGCCTTTCCTGAAAACCATTTCTTCTTCAAAGGTCACATCCCTGCTAACTTCAATTTGCCTGGATCCTGGAATATAAATTCTATAGGCCTTTGAAGATTCACTATATCCCACGAAATTTACCTCCTTGCTTGAAAGTTCTAACTTTGCCTTTTTCTCCTTGGGCACATGTATGTAGACTGGACAGCCAAAGATTCGGAGGTGACCCAGTTCTGGTTTTACTCCTGTAAAATCTTCTTCCAGAGTCATGTTCTTTACTACCTTATGTGGGCATATGTTCTATACATATACAACTGTTTTGGATGCTTCTGTCCATAAGAACATAGGTAGACTCTGGTCATGTATCATGGCTTTGGATGCCTCCACAATTGTTCTGTTCTTTCTTTCAGCCACCTCGCTGGGTGTTGTAGGAAACTATGAGCTCCCTCTTAATTCCTGCTTCCTTGCAGAAATCACTGAATTTTGTAGAGGTGTATTCTCCACGATTATCTGATCTTAGGATCTGTTGCCGCTCTTGACCGGCGTGCGTGTGTCAAAGCCCAAAATTAGGCACATCGACCTGATGGCAATTGCGAAAAGAGCAGCCACTGTCACCACACTCCTCTCTTCCTGGCTTCAGGTTGGCTCTTCTCAAACTCAAGGGGGGGGGGCGTTCCTAATGTTAAGATCACTAAGGCAGGAAACAATGGCGCACAAGGTGAATAGAAAAGGTTTCCTTAGAGAAATGGTTGTAGCATAAAAGTATTTGAATGGTTGATGGAAGGAGGGAAAGGTCAAACCCCACTAATGGACCAGTGTCGGTATACCTAAAGGGAGAAATGAGGTTGTTGTCTGTCGAATGCACACCAGCAGCAAAAATCTAATGAATGTTGTCTCCTCACTTGAGAAAGTGGGAGAGGTGTGGCCTTGGGGGCAGGCACAGATCCAGGTACTGTCACCTAATCCTAGCTCCTCCGTTCCTTTGTTTAGGCTAACTCCTAACGAAGCTAAGGGGGGTAGTCCCTGACAAAGAGTTTCCTATGGCTCAATGTGTTTAAGTGTTTTTGATGTTTGAGTGATGCGGATGGGTGTTTGTTTAGGAGTTTTTGATGAGATCACAGTTTTAGATGAAATAAACATAAGATAAAGGGCAATCCACATTGCGATACAGGATATAAGATTAACAGTATAATAAAGACTTGAAAAATAAAAGCATCCACAGATAGATAATAAATTAAAATAGAAACTTCAAAAGGACAAATGGCCCAGATTAATTAAAACAAAATAGACTAGTGCCTTATGGAGTCAAAAAATTGTATAGTGCTTGGGGATGCTGGAGATACAAGTCTTGAAAATAACTGTTTGTGAGGACGCTTTGCAATTGTTCTTGGTTTATTTTATTGTCAATTTTAAAGATGATCTTGCTTAAGGTGTCTAAGAAACCTAACCGGAAATACTTTTAGTGGCTCCGCTCTAAGACATGACGAAACTGTCTGGAATCACAAGCTACGTGTTCGGAGAATTTAACTAGCGAGTGTCCAGATTGGGTTGCCTGGTGCCCACACTTGGAATTTGCCCACTACCTGAGCATTTATCGAAAACGTCGGTGCGTTGGTTGTGGGGTGAAAGTTTTATTATGTTATCATTTGCAAGATTAACAAATCTGATCACCGTTCTGAGTACGAGTCCAACTTTTTAGGGTCGGCAAAGCATACTAGGTGAGGGATAGCAACGAAGTAAATTTTAATGGGAAAGTGAGTTGAAATGATTTTAAATTAGAAGCACACAGTTCAACTCTCCGACAGAGAGTGCTCTTGACTTTGTCTTATGACAGAAGTTCAAGAGACTTTAACTAAACAATATGCTTGATGCAAGGAAATGTAGTGGGAATGCTCTCTGATAGAGAGTGCTCTTGACTTGTGTTATGGCAAGTTCAAGAGACTTTAGTTCTTTGTTAAAAGACAAGCAGCTTGAAATAAGAACATAACGATGATGTAGTTCAAATAAACAAAAGATGAGATGATTAAACTAACAATTAGTATCTACTTTGCAAAAAATGAAACTACTCTAAGTACTTGAAATAAATCAAGCTAGGAACAAAGACACTCTTCCCCAAAATGGGGAAGAAAAACCAAGTATGGAAGGCCTTATCCCACTTAGTCTTGTTTTATTAATGAAGTACAAATTGTCTTGGGAATTTAACCCTTGTAAGGACTTTTGAGCATTAACTTAAGTAAAAATGAAAAAACTCTTATGAGTTTGTACAAAGGAGAATGACTTCTTTTTGGTTTTGGATCCTTGTCTTCGGATCTAGTTCTGCTTGCTCTTTCTTGCTTGGTTTCGCTTTTAGTTCACCCGTGGATAAGAGATCTAAACAAGGACTAGTAAGAGTGTTAGGAAACCAAATTTTAACTTGTGATTCGAAAAGATTAAGTGGATGAGAGGACAGGTGCCTTATTCGATGAAACAAAAGACCAAAACAATGGAATGAAACCCAAAATCAAAACTTGGAAAGGACAAGGCAAACTCACCGATTTTGATGTAAAATGCAAGATTTTTGACGAAAATGACTTGAGATTTTTTTGAGAATTTAAAATTAAAGATTTTTTAACATTTTAGGCTAATTTCCAGAATCTGGAAAACAACAGAAAATTGAAGAAAATCAACACAAAAATTAGCAAGTACAAAATTGCACGTTTTTCGAGAAAAAGTCGAAAAAAGTCAAAATAAATTTTTTGGAAAATTTTTCGAAATTGTTTTAAATTTTCAGGCTAATTTCCAGAATTGAAATTTAGTAGAAAATTGTAAAAATCAGTAAAAAAAAGCAGCAAGCTTAAAATGGCACGCTTTTCAAGAAAAACAAAAAAAAAAGGGAATTGTTTTTTTTCGAAAATTTTCCAAATTTTTTAATATTTTTCAAGAAATTCCAGAATTGAAAAAAGGCCTAAAAACACAGAAAAAAACTAGCAAACAAAAGTGGACAATATGCATGTTTTTCGAGAAAAATAGTGCACGTTTCCCAAGACAAAAAAAAAGAAATAAAAAAAGATGAAGAATCAAACAATGAGGTGGGATCAACCTTGGAACAAGGTGACCACTAGAACACTACTCCAAGAAAACCTTCTAGCTAGCTAGACGCACACAAGGATATAGTGGGATAGAGAAGCAACTACAAAACAATGTGGCCCTTGGGATGAAATCCCAAGGTGCTATCTCAAGTCAAAACTTGGATGTAGAAAAAATGGATTTACAAAAATGGAAATGAAACTAGATCTTTAAAAATGGGCCTTTAGAAAGATGGATCTAGGTTTGAAAAAGTAGATCTAAGGCTAGAAAGCCTAAATCTAACTTCGTAGAAGCTAAGCAAACTTCAAATAAAGAGTTAAATGACTTGATAACTTCTACAAATAAAAGTGGAAAATAGGTAGGATAGAACCTTGAAAATAGAGATCCACTTGTAGCGACCAATGTAACCAAAAAAAAGATTGAAGTTTGTTGTTGATAGAGAAATGCTAGTCTCCTTCTTGTGTTTCTTTCTTTGAGAAGAGAAGGACTTGGAGAACCTGCAAGAGAAAGAATTAGAGGGGAAAAACCATTGCATGTACAAAAACTAGCTTGATTTCCAAGCCACTCTCCACCTTGGATGATCCCTACAAAACCTTCATATTCAAGCACAAATCTGAACAAGATATTTCTGTAATATCCCAAATTGGTATTTTTCTTTTTGTGTGTGTACTTTAGGATGGCTAATAGATTGATGCCTCAATAAAATAGGAAAGCAAACCCCGATCTTGCATGCATACAGTTGAATGCAGATCTGTGCCCTAGAAAATACTGAGATGCTATAAAATAGGAGAAATCAATGCATGTACATACCAGTATATAGATCAGCTGATGGTAAAGGGGATGGTCCCAGCATGCAAGGATTCTGCCGGAGGAATAGGGAGATAAACCAATTCGTCCTCCACAGGTGAATGCACCCTCCTCTCAAACTGTATATGCTCCAGAATAATAAATAAGCAGCTGCTAAAAGCCCGGATGATATGCACTAGGGTTATAATACCCCTCTGATGGTGATGGAAGCAACATGCAGAAGAAACAGAGGCACACTAGCCCAAAACGTGAATGCCTCCTCAAATCAATTCGCCCATGCAGAATAGCGCCTCCAGAAAAGAGAGCACTGATGATAACTCGTTGGATACTCAAGCTGAACGATCCTTCTTTTAGGGGAAGTGTAATGGAGGTGCCCTGGGATGAATGGAAGTAACATGTGGAAGTTCTGAACCCTGTAGATAGGAAAACAAATTGCTTGGTCTCTGACCACGGTGTGATGGTGGAACTCTCTGGCTGGATGAATAATCAACCTCCCGAAATAACTACTGAATGTAACCTGATGATGAACTAGTGCTGAACCTGGATGATCCAACCTGATGATGAACTAGGGCAGATAGATTTCGTTGCCGAAATACACCAGTTAGCTAAGCGTGCGCTCAACCCCAACTTAGCTCACCGAGCTCTCCAATTCGACTCCACAAATGAATAATCACATAAGTGTCTTCTCCATTCACTTTATCTTTCTTTTATAACTTTCAACTGCGAAAACCCTAACTTTTGACCTAATTAGGTCAGTTTAACTTCTAATTTGCACTTGACTTGCATGCATGCATATGGAGACTTAATCGGGTGCATGCATCATTAAATACTGCTCAGATGTCATGCATGTAGGTGGCCTTTGGCTCTGGTGGCCCTCTTCGACCCAATGGTGATATAATATTGATGCTCTAGATCTTCTGTAGATGGCATCAGTCTTCAGCTGATTCCCTGACTGTGAGTATCCGCTCAAACCCATATGAATCACATAGGTTAGCGGGTTGGTTCTCAATGCCTAGGCAAAAGAGGACATTATCGTCCTCCCCGCTCGAATTTGCTTGTCCTCAAGCAACTGTAAAGATGGGTGCTGTAATACTTGTTCTGTCTCCCAAGTGGCCTCCTCTATAGGCAGATCTTTCCATTGAACCAAGTAGTCTTTGATGATTCTATTCCTCAGTTTCTGCTCTCGCACCTCTAGGATGCGGTCCGAAATCAGAATCAATTGCCCCCCATCATCAAGGGGGGGGGGGGGGCAACTCTCAAATCCCCTATATGGAGGTCGACCGATTGGACGGTCTCTGAATACTGTTGGATGTTGTGTGGCCTTATCTACTGGTTACCTAAAGGTAACAAAACACCAGTGTTCCACGGGGACGCGTCCCGCAGGGTCGGGGACGCGTTTCCACGTTTCCTGCGTCCCAGGGACTTGGGGACTCCTGGGCGAAACTTTCCCTCCTCAACCACGCCCTTGGGAATTTTTTTTAATGTTTTCCCATTATTTTCACATTTTACAATTCCTTCTTGGTACTACTTAGAAAATAAACTGATATATTTAGTATTTACATTGCACAATCATTAATATACATCAAATGAATTATTATTTTTGATATTTTATTTTATTTTTATAATTTTAGAGATGTCCCCACGTCCCCCCCAAATATCCCTAAATTTGGGGGTGGTCTCCACGCGTCCCGAATGTGCGTTTCTCCATTCCCCCGTCCCGCCGTCCCGAAAACTTGGGGGAACAATGCAAAACACGATGCTGCTCCCTCAATATCTCCCTGTCGGAGTACTGCCTCCATCCTGTGTGATGTCACTGCTGTGGGAGGGTAGGTATTCATCCCTCTCAATACTACCTTTTGTCCCTCTGCACCTGTGAACTCCATCTCCATGGTCTAATAGTTTGTGGAATACTTCCCTAGGGAATACATCCGCTGAACTCCTAATACCACCTTCATGTCAGGTACATCCACCACATAGAGTGTCTATATCACTGTATAATTCCCAAGTGTTACTGTTAATTGAGGAATCCTTTGACTACACTCCATGGTGTGACTTGCTACAGCTACTAAAAACCCATCAAAACTCTCAGTCTGAATGTCTCTCCTTTTAACCCATGCAACATCAATAAAGTTGTGGGATGCCCCACCATCTATCAGCACTCCCACTGTGTGGCCCTGTACGATACCTATGATCCGGAGAGCGTGGAATCTAGGAACCCTTGTCATGGTAGCAATGGTACCTCCTGAGGGTGGCCATTCCCTAATTGTCTCTGGTGTCTCTCTCTGCTCATGATCCCGATAATCATCATCCTCCCCATTGTTGGAATAGGCGTCTATGTAGTAAGCCTTTCCCTTCCCTGAACATCTGTGACCTGGTGCCCATGGTTCCTGGGAAGTGAAACATAACTTTTTTATTCTAAGGTCCTGTTGGGTATCATTGTCCATCCATTCTTTCTTGGGCCATTCTTTTTGGACGGGTTTCCTCTCTTCATCTTCAATAGGGGAATTGGTTTTGGGAGGAAGCCTAATTTTGGGTACTGCATCTTGTAAATCTCTAGTCTGTTTGATGGCATCTGCTAGGGTGGTGGGCCTATAATACTTGACCCATCCCTATAAGGGTTCAGTGAGAGCCTTAGTGAACAACATAATCAACCTGCTCTCTGATATATCTGTCACCATGACTGCTATCCTCTAAAACTCTGAAATAAATGCATCTGCACTACTTGTCTACTTGAGCTGTGCCAGCTCTCTAAAGTGTACCTCAAGATCCTTCCGATCAAATCGCTCAATGAGCCTCTGTGTAAAATCTGGGTACGATGTGATGGTGTTGTGACCCAGTGTCACTAACCCATGATACCACCACTCATGTACTTCTCCGTCCAAATGCAAAGTAGCCAATTTAATGGCATCTGTCTCAATCATGGGGTTGAGCTAGAAGTATGTATCCAACTTCTGCACCCAATTCTTGGTTGGGCCACCTCGAGTGCCCTCAAAGGTAGGGATAGTCAGTTTCCCTATGGTGCACTGTAACTCATAGTTCTGGGTAAATGGCCTGTTGTAAGCTTTGGGTTTGTTCTTACTTTTAAAGTGGCAGAAGTCAGTGAAGGTCATGGGTGAATGGAAGTGCTCTCCTAAGGCTCTATATTCTCTCAGATAGGCACTCATGGGTTCTTCTGGTTCTACTTGTGCTAGAGGCACTGCAGCTGGACTATCTAAGAATTGAGGCATGGTAGGTTGGAAAGGCTTGTATATATGGGGATGGCTCTCCATGTTGGTATGTAAGTGCTCCCTACTACAGTGGTGGATACCCTATCACTGTTGGGAAATAAGGGACTGTGTGGGATGGGTCCATTCTTCTGAGTCATTTGCCTGAAGGTGCTCATCATTTCCTTTTGCCCAGTAGTGAGTTCTTTTATGGCTGATATGAGACTATTGAAAGCTGTTCTATCATCATCGGCCATTGTTTCTTTGGCCTTTCTAGACTGATTCTCTCTTCCCCCCAAATCTATGTCCTCTAACTCCCCTTCTCTGTCTCTACACCTCTGTCTCCGGTGAGTAATGTTGTATGGGCCCTTTGAATTCATTTATAATTTTGCATGCCCACAGCTGGCAAGAAAAATAACTCTGATACCACTGTAATATCCCAAACTGGTATTTTTCTTTTTATGTGTGTACTATAGATGGCTAATAGACTGATGCCTCAATAAAATAGGAAAGCAAACCCCGATCTTGCATGCATGCAGTTGAATGCAGATCTGTGCCCTATAAAATAGGAGAAATTAATGCACGTACATACCAGTATATAGATCAGCTGATGGTGAAGAGGATGGTCCTAGCATGCAAGGATTCTGCCGGAGGAATAGGGAGATAAACCAAATCGTCCTCCATAGGTGAATGCGCCCTCTCAAACTGTATATGCTCCTGAATAATAAATAAGCAACTGCTGAAAGACCGGATGATATGCACTAGGGTTATAATACCCCTCTGATGGTGATGGAAGCAGCATGCGAAAGAAACAGAGGCACACTAGCCCAAAACGTGAATGCCTCCTCAAATCAATTTGCCCATGCAGAATAGCGCCTCCAGAAAAGAGAGCATTGATGACAACTCGCTGGATACTCAAGCTGAATGGTCCTTCTTCTAGGGGAAGGGTAATGGAGGTGCCCCGAGATGAATGGAAGTAACATGCGGAAGATCTGAACCCTGTAGATAGGAAAACGAATTGCTTGGTCTCTAACCAAGGTGACACGGTGTGATGGTGGAACTCTCCGGCTGGATGAATAATCAACCTCCTGAAATAACTGCTGAATGTAACTTGATGATGAACTAGTGCTGACCCCAACTTAGCTTGCCGAGCTCTCCAATTTGACTCCACAAATCAATAATCACATAAGTGTCTTCTCCATTCACTTGATCTTTCTTTTATAACTTTCAACTGCGAAAACCCTAACTTTTGACCTAATTAGGTCACTATAAATTCTAATTTGCAGTTGACTTGCATGCATGCGCATGGAGACTTAATTGGGTGCATGCATCATTAAATAATGCTCAGATGTCATGCATGCAGGTGGCCTTTGGCTCTAGTGGCTCTCTTCGACCCAATGGTGATATAATATTGATGCCCTAGATCTTCTGTAGATGGCATCAGTCTTCAGCTGATTCCCTGACTGTCAGTGCCCGCTCGAACCCACATGAATCACATAGGTTAGCGGGTTGGTCCTCAATGCCTAGGTAGAAGAGGACATTACAATTTCTAAGCTATGTTAGAACATAAATTGAATAATGACTTGCTTAAGAAAATATAAGGTGAGAGAGATATCACCAAGACAATGTGAACCAAGTCCAAGAACTCATGCATAGACCTTTAAAGTCGCTTCTTATTCCAATAGCATAAACAAGTATTACAATATAGATTTCGACAGACTGTTCTTGCCTAAAATATCCATGAAGAAAAGAGTGCAAAGCACCTTTATTTATACAAAAACCAAGCCCTAGGGGGGGCATTTATGAACTGAAGAACAACTCAGCATGTAACTGAGTTTGAAGTGCAGTTGAACTGAGCTAAAAATGGAGCTGAACTGAGCTAACACACCCAATCAGCGCCAACACACCCAATCAAATCGGCATCCAACCTCCTCACGCGAATGTATGGCATCCTTCAATCCCTCACGCGAATGGTACGACACATTGGAATCGGCGTGATTGATTTGATGAATGGTAACACGTGAAGTTAAGTGAAGATCTCGAGTTCCAAACCATATTATAATAAAAAACAAAGCTTGAGTTTCATGTGTATACGAGGGGGCCCACTCCATGCTAGCGTAACCATGCTCACGCTTTCAACTAGCGTGAGCTCCTCCATGTTGACGACACACCCCAAAACATAATCATTTGCATTGGTGTGTTTATACCATGGTTTAAGTAACTCATACATTAATGATGGGTCCACCTACATCCCAATCGCGTGCATCACCCCCACATAAGCGTGAGATCAATCCATCACCTCTATGTCATCCCTTTTTTTATGAAATAAGTCGACTTCACCCTTATCCAAAGTTTGGATGCTTATTACAATTTAAAAGGATTGCATGAGTTATTTGGACCATATACCATGTCATCCTCCACTTAAAAAACAATTGATTTTTTGACTTTTTTAATATTTGGACTTAGTGCAATTTGTCCAAACTTAGCATTTAAATGCTATTCTGAAGCTCTTTTAGCCAAATACTGCCTCACGGGATGCTTTGGATGCTTGACTGATGGTGAAAGTGGCCCCTGAGGTAAAGATGCTGCTCTGGGCTTGAAAATGAGCCCAACCATGCCAAAAACGGCCTTCGAATCACTCTTTTTTAACATTTTGAAATTTCTCATTTAAACCATTAAAAATGGCTTAAAAAATGGAGAAAATTATTTTTTTCTTGGAATTAAACCAAACTATAGGGGGACCTAGTACATGTTCATACGACTCAATCAGAATGTCTAGCACGACAAAAAACACCGACACGAAGGCTCTAATAACCTCCCAAGGCCGAAACATCAAGACAACTACCCCAACTTTGGAGGAGCGAGTGAAAAACTCAAAAATTATTGGTCGTTTGTTCAACAGCCAATAATAACCAAGGGAAAAAACACTCTGGGCTAGTCGGCTTGATGCCCAAGTCCAGGAAGCCAAGCCTTTTATAAAAAAATAAATGCTAGGACATTTTTTACAATCTCCCCAAGGGGGTATGAACATGTATTTTACAAAAAATAAACAGTTCAGCCAAAAATTGGCTAACTTTGGAACACATTGAACTTCTGAACTCTGGAGACGGGCATTCATCATGCTCAATAACTTGCGGCTCAATAGGAAGTTCAACTATTGTACAAAATAGTTGGTAACAGGGGTCAAAGGAGAACCCACGAGGGCCTTGTCAATGGGGCAGCTACTAGATCTTCTTCCTCCAAACTGCCGAAGATGCGCTATGCAAACAAGGGAGATACTACACAATCAAACTTGATTAAGTGTAAACATCAGTACATGTGTATGCACGCTCATAAAGGGAAAAGGAAAGCAACTGCGAGGATTTCCGCCTTCCAATAGGATGATAGCATCCGTTTATGGTCTCCGACGCAAACATAGAAAGAAAAGGGGGGTCTAGCAACAAACGCTCAGTCACACAAGTTAATGCCACACACCATAAAGAGCACTCAACTGAACAATCATAAAACCCCAAAAAGTATTTTTTCTATTAAGCCCTGGGGAAAAATCCTCCCATTTTTTTTCGTCCTATACAATGGAGAAGGCTGGCCTCTTTATAGACTCAAAAAATCCATTCTCATAAAATAAAATAAAGACAATAAAATAATAAACATAAAGATAAAGTGGATTGAGATCCACTTTTCTCTCCACTAAAGTCTAAACAGACCACTACAAAGCTAAAGTGTAACTAACACTTTATTAAGAGAGATCCTACTAAACTAAATGTTCCGGCCCAAAGACGATCCCACCAACAATAAAGTGTATCCGCCTAGCCTTATAGAGCGGGCATTTCACTATCACATAATTCAAGAACATCGACTTTGTGGTCTGCCACTCCAGATGATGGGCCTAGAAGGATGCGCTACTGTAATATCCCAAACTGATATTTTTCTTTTTCTTTGTATACTGTAGATGGCTAGTAGGCTTATGCCTCTATAGAATATGAAAGCAAACCCTGATCTTTGCATGCATGCAGATCCGTGCCCTAGATAATACTGAAATGCTAGAAAATAGGAGGAATTAATGCATGTACATACTAGTATGTAGATCTGCTGCTGACGAAGAGGATGGTCCCCGCATGCAAGAATTGTGATGGAGAAATAAGGAGTTAAGCCAATTCGTCCTCCACAGGTGAATGCGCCCTCCTCCAAAGCTGTAGATGCTCCTCAATAATAAATAATCCACTAATGAAGACCCAGATAATGTGCAATAGGGTTATAGTACCCCTCTGGAAGTGATGGAAGTAGCATGCAGAAGAAATGGTGGCTCAATAGCCTAAAACGAAAGTAGCCTCCTCAAGGAATTCACCCATGCAAAAAGACGCCCTCCAAATAGTGATAACTGCTGATAACTAGCTTGAAACTCAAGCTGAGAGGCCCTTCTTCCAGGGGAAGGGTGATGAGGGTGTTCTGAGAGGAATAGAAGCAGCATGCAGAAGTTCTGCCCTCTGTAGAGAAGAAAACGAATAGGTATGTCTCTGACCAAGGTGCCCCCAGTATGATATTGAACCCCTCCAACTTGACTAATAATCAATCTCTCAAAGCAACTGCTAAATAGAACCTGATGATGAAGTAGTGTTGAATCTGGATAATCCAACCTGATGATGAACTAGGGCAGATAGGTTTTGCTGTCGAAAATCACCAGTTAGCTGAGCATGCACTCAACCCCAACTTATCTCGCTGAGCTCTCCAATTCGAATCCTCAAATCAATAACCATATAAGTGTCCTTCTCTATTCACTTTACCTTTCTTTTATAACTTCCAACTGGGAATAACCGAACTTTTGACCTAATTAGGTCACTTTAGCTTCTAATTTGCAGTTGACTTGCATGCAGGTGCATGGAGACTCAATCGGGTGCATGCATCATGAAATAATGCTCAGATGTCATGCATGCAGGTGGCCTTTGGCTCTGGTGGCCCCCGTCTACCCAATGATGATATAATATTGATTCCCTAGATCTTCTTATATGGCATCAGTCCACAGCTGATTCCCTGACTGTCAGTGCCTGCTCAAACCTATGGGAATCATATAGGTTAGCAGGTTGGTCCTCAATGCCTAAGTAGAAGAGGACATTACAGCTACTCCCATTCCACGTTGTCACAAAGATACCTCCGAAACACGGGCCAACAATTTACTGCAAAATAACCCGTAGATTCAAGCTCCAAGACTTGGCTGCTAACACAGACTTGGCTGTCAGGGACAAATAAAAACGTGGATCTGATGCACTCGGTTGCAAAACCACTGATATGCTCCTCCACGTTATTGGATACCACAAGAGAAATTTACACGAGCTGGATTCTCGGTCTAACTCGAAATGCCACTAAACACCCACGAAGAAAATCCGCGATTCCGCCATCGGAAAGAAGAGAAACAACACGTGAAGAAACACACCCAAGTTTGCTCGTGGTTTCTTTGGCAAACTCGTGGCATTTTTCTTTGGAATAGAATGTTTGCTTCGAAAAATGCCGATGGATGCCGTAGATTGCTCCATTACGAGCTGCTCCACGATTTGGTGTTATCTTTCAATCCACTGCCATATGCCAAACACGAACTCGACCTCCCATAAAAAACGGCTGCCAATGTTGACGTCTTCAATTGTTAAAAACAAACGTGAATTGGTCCACGTGGAGATAACCCATTTCCCGTGTTGAGACTTAATCGTGGAGTGATGTTTGTTGCCGCCTTTCACACACTTGGGGGGGATGTGGCAAAAATCTTCAAGCGACTCGGTGTGTCCTTGGGGGCAAGTCTCGAGTCAAGGCTATCACCTTGTTTTTGACTCTTGTGTTTTGGCCAACTCCTAACGAAGCCAAGGGGGGTAGACCCTATTAAAAGAAAATCTATGGTTTTTAGTCTACGAAAGAAAAGACTAAATCTAGGAGTTAATATGAAATTGATAAAATAACACAACGGACTATTGCAAGAAAGAGATCACATCAACAACATATGACAATGTAAGCATCGTTCGCGACATTTTGCAATAATTGATTTAAGCATTGAAAGTAAAACAGACCAGTGCCGATGAATATGGAGTGTTGTTGTGTCGTGTAAGTATTGCAGTTGTCTCGTTGGTCAGTTTTAAAATTATTAATGAGTAATTAAGGGCGTGGGTTAATTGTGGGTTTGGCCCAACAAGTCAAGTCCCTTCTAACTGAGTGCTAAAGCGGTAATACCAAGTGTCCTACAGGACGAGGATGAACCTGCTTGGAGTAGCCCCCTGACTCTATAGTAGTTACCCTTTGCAACCTCCTGAGTTCTCGAGAAAATCACTTGTGTGGATTTTCCTATTAGATCTAGTAACTTGTATCCCTTTCTGATACAACCAACTGATCAGACAAGCTACAGCGGTGTAGAGCATACGGGGAAGGAGTCTTGGTAATTTTTTAAGGATTTTAAACTTGTGTTCTTGTTAAAAATAAAAATCTCCAGGAATCTTTTTCGTTCCAAATGGACCTCAATCGGGAAAGCGAAGAGGGGTTGATTTTAGATAACAGAAAAATGCCAGAAACAATCACAGATTATCTAATTAGTCCTACCACGCATCTCTTTCCCCTTTCGGGTCAATCGGGAAGTCGTGGGGTAAGTAGTATGATTACTTTGAATTTGTAAAAAATGATTCAAAGTATACAATGCTACTAAAAACAACTAAACTAAAAAAAACTGAAAAAATCACAAAATCACAAAAATGCAGAATCCCCCCTAGGGAGAGATGGGGAGTAGGCTCGAAAGAGCCTACTCGAACTTGATTTTATTAATCAGTTACAATGCTTCAGCAGAAATGCTCTTTGGTCTTTGTTATCTGGGATCCAAAGGCTTACAAAATATAAGGAAAAGAAGCCCAGCTAAGGGGGAAGCCTCCTGGAAGCTCCGAATGGCCCACAAATTAGTTTTTGGGCAGCGTATCCTCTTCTTTTCGAACAGACCTGTTAAAAACCAGCAAGCAAAGTTTAGTAAAAAGTGCCCAAAAACACTTTAGAAGTGTCTTTGGACAACACAAAAACTACCCAAAAAATTCTAAGTTAAAATGATAAAAAAACAGGCAAAAACGAACCAAGGAAAGCAAGGGATCTTGGCTTGCCTTTTGGGAAGCCAATATGATATGCAACCAATTGCTAGATTTGCTTTTTAAACTTCGAAATAAACTACCTTTAAACAAGCTACAATTTTCCTTTATAATGCTTGCAAAAGAAGGTAATTTGAACTAGATCTCTTCAAATATAACTTTGCATGCAAACTAGAACTGAGATCTAAACTTAGGAAATAATCTTACTAACTAGGTCTATATATATGTTTTTCTTAGTGAGGTAGATCTAGGCGATAAGATTCTTAAATGGTAACCAATTTGAAGAAAATTTAAATTTTGGAGGAAGAGGAAAATAATAGTGCTTGTTGCTGAAATAGATCTGCAAAAGAAACTTGTCAGTGAAGCACCGAGGGGCACAATCTTCGCAATCTTTGTTGGAAAACCAGTGGAATCAAACTTGAACCACAACTCTTCCAATCACGACAAACCTGCAAGCTAAACAACAAATCCTGCAAATAAAATCATTAAATCTGAAGATACATATGAGAAATAGATGACATAGCATGAAAATAATCTTATTTAGCATGCAAATATTTAGCTCATTCAAACATATGTAGAAAAATAGGAGTAAGTAAACTTGCTTACAATGATCTATTCCTATGATTCCAATAATCATTCAGGCAAACAACAGTTTAATGCAAAAAATGAAAAAATAGCAGTTCACCTCAAAAGCAGCATGATAATGATGATCCACACATGAAAAGTACTCCACAATTTAGCCTCCAAAGCTTCTCTTTTATTTCAACAAAAGAATGATCAATACAATATTACACAATATCAAGCCTTTCTCCCCAGCTCTAATTAGCTTGGAAGAGAGAAAGGTTGCTTTATTTATAGCTAGAGCCAAGCCCCTGGGGAGCTACCAACACTGAAGATACACTTGAAGTCACACTGAGCTTAACTGAGTCAATCTGAGTTGAAGCAAAGAGGGACTGAGTTGAATTGTAGAGGTGATTGACACCTCTCTCAGTTAACTCTTAATCAGTTGCCAACCAACTCCATCTAATTGCCAAATCACCAAATCGACATCCTTCAATCACGCGTGAGTTTGGTGAAGTCAATAGGCCGTGATGTCATCCATTCTTCATGTGCTAGTTTGAAAAGTTGGACCAAGGTTCAAAACATGAATCAAAGTTTTGATTTTGTATTAAACCATGCATGGGGTCCACTTCCCCGTCCATTCGCGCGAGCTTCACTTTGAGAGTGTGGAGGCTCACGTCACCACTTCGTGCGAGCTCTAATCTATCCAAGCCTTTTAAACCAAAGTTTTAATATTTAAAAACAATAAGAAGGAGATGGGTCCCCTCAACCACCTCACGCTAGCTTCAACTCACTTCCATGTGAAGGTTGACGTCAACCTTCATAACCCACGCTAGCTCCAAACTTAAAATCAAACTTTAACAAAGTTTTAAAACAAGCTTAAGTTGGAGAAGGGTGTCGTGAGCCTAAAGGGACCCATGCCAAGTCACTCAATCAAATATTTTTTTAATTTTCCACCTTTTCAAACATTTGACCTTAGTGCCAAAATGGTGTAACTTAGCATTAAAATGCTCTTTTGATGCATTTTTAGCTGAATAGTGCCAGAATGGTGTAACTTAGAGACTAACATAACATGATTATAAGCTTATAAAACATGTCAGATTTGCATCTCTAAGCCTACATTAACAAATGAACTAAGCAACTAAACTAACTTACAAGCTCTTTCCTAATGACTAGTAGCAATCTTTCCAAGGCTAGATTCACAAGAAAATTAGAAGCAAGATGAAAAGACACAGATTACCGCAATAAAACATAGCAATGATTTTCCACACAATGAAGTACGACAACGTATTGGCCTCCAAAGTCTTTATTCCCATTTAAAGAAAATGATACAACATTATTACAATAAGCAACGTCTCTTCCCAATACCTCTAACTAGTTTGAAACGGGAGAGAGCACTTGCTTTTATAGCCAAATGAGGAACCAGGGGGTGCATTGGCTTCATGAGGGCATAGATGCCTAGTGGTGGAGTGAAGTTGAGTTGTTTGAGTGAAAAAGGGGGTTGATTTGGAGTTAACACCTAGAGAGAGGTGCCACCTCAAGAGGTAGGCGACTTCTCTCCTAGAATGAGCCATCTCCTCTAGTAATGCGCCCTCTCAGGAGAGATGCACCCCCCCTTTCTTGTGTGAAGTCGCCACCTCTTCAATCATGATCCCAATCCCATATTTGAGCTTAGTGAACTTGCCCTCATCTAGCAATTAACTCGTCACCATTGCAAATTTGTCTCTAGCATTTTCCTCAAAATTTGGGATGTCGATTTTGCCTTTCTTTTGTCTCTTTTGGATTTTATTTTTTCTTTTTAGTCATTTTCGAGAGAAAATCATATTTAGTGATTAAAAGCAATGTTCCCCCAAGTTTCCGGGACGGGGGGACGCGGGAGCGGGGAAACGCACATTCGGGACGTGTGGAGACCACCCCCAAATTTAGGGATATTCGGGGGGTGGGGACGTCTCTAAAATTATAAAACTAAAATAAAATATCAAAAATAATAATTCATTTGATGTATATTAATGATTGTGCAATGTAAATACTAAATATATCAGTTTATTTTCCAAGTAGTACCAAGTAGGAATTGTAAAATGTGAAAATAATGGGAAAATACTAAAAAAAAATTCACAGGGGCATGGTTGGGGAGGGAAAGTTTCGCCCAGGAGTCCCCAAGTCCCCGGGACACGGGAAATGTGGAATCGCGTCCCCGACCCTGCGGGACGCGTCCCCGTGGAACACTGATTAAAAGTCCCTAATTTTGTTCTTAAAGTGGGTACATGGTTAAAATGGGTGCTTTGAGTTAGAAAACGAGCACCCCATGGCAAATTTGATCCCATAGTACCAGTTTTATGACTTCTTTTATTTTTACAATTAAAATATCCCATTTTTTAACTGGAAATTTTATTTTTTGCGTAAAATTAAAAACACCTAGGGGACTTAATACATGTTCATATGAAAAAAAACTATGACTTGCATGTTAATATACATTGACACTAGGCTTTAATAACCTCCTAAGGCCTAACCACCAAGACAACTACTCCATCTTTGGAGGATTGAGTGAAAAACTCAAAAGTCATAAGTTGCTAAAAATCAACATAGATTTAATAAGGAAAAAGCACTCTAGAGTAGTTGGATTGATGTCTAAGTCCTAGGAAATCCACATCTTTTACAAAAAGCCATCGTGTTACGTCATTTATTACAATTCCCCATGGGGTATGAATCATGCAAAAAAATGAAAAAAAAATGGCCTGCATTGACTTTTGAACTCTAATACTGAACATTTTGACTTGTTCAATCTTCGGTGGTTCAACTGAAAATCCATCCAAGTGCAACTTTGGGGTAACACAATGCACTGTCAATTTGGTCTAGCCTTAGTGGTTGTGGGATGGAGTGTTATCCACCCCATCTAGGTTCTATTCTTGTAAGTGACATGTTGAGCTCATATTGAGTATATTGTTGTAGTGGCTTAATGCCCTATTGTTGACTTGGCCTTGTGCCCTGAAGAATCTAGGGTTTACCTTTGGTGCCATCCTCAAAATGAGGGTAAGTGCTTGAGGGTTTTTCCAGGGATATTTCTTTGGAAAAAATATCCATGGAAAGTGCAATGTACAAATAAACGAAGGGCACATGAATCAAACTTCAATCACATATAATGTCCCGCCTCGGATATTTATTTGGAGAAAAAGCCATGGAAAGTGCAATGCACAAATAAACAAAAGGCACATATAATATCCTGCCAAATCCAAGAAATTAACATTGAAGGCAAAAGAAACCCAATTTAATGCCTGGATTTGAACACACTTAATAAATTGAAAAAAGTTTTTGCTTGTGAATACCATCCATCATTTATAATCCGTGTGTGTGTGGTGGGGGGGGGGGATAGGGATGTTGATGATAAAAAGACATTTCAATGCCAGCAAAAATGGGTATGGCTGTTCATAGCTGATTGAAGCTCTATCTTTCTTTTCCTGTTGGAAATTCTGAAGAAAAACCTTCTAATTTAGCCAGAGAAGTTGCTTAGCCAGAACTTATCGACATGGCAACATTTTATTAAAAAAAAATCTGATAAACATAGTTTCCCTCTAATTTCTTTTGATAATCATTCTTAAAATTTCCTTTTCTTGATTTTTAGTTTTCATATTTCTGCATGCATTGGGTTTCAATCCAAAAAGCATTCTCATTAGTAACGAGAAAACCATTTTCCAAGTGCTATCTAAGATTAGTACTTTTAATATCAACATACATAAAAGTCATGCATCAATGGATTTGCTTTGAAGCAATAACAAGTTCTCCCAAATAATTAATATGTAATTAATTTACTAAGATGTTAGTTTTGCTATCCAGATATTTAGGCGCTGTGGGGAGTTTTTTTCTTTCAGCAATTGCACCATATATATCTACCCTTTGTATTGAATCTGCCTGGAATATTCTATGAGAAATGATGTTTTGATCTTAAAATTTTTGAATAGAATTTTATATCTAAAGTGAAAATGTATCTTTATAAATTTTTTTGTTTAATGACAGATGTCTTCTAAGTGCTGAAGCTTGTATTTACCTGTTTTTTGAACAGTCGTGCCAGATAACTTTGGTGACTGGACCAAATTAGAGTAACTTTTGAAAAACTAAATTTTGAAAGACAACATTGTTTGTGAGAATTTCAAGGAACGCTATGGGGGAAGTTATTTCTTGCTTGATCATGAATATTTCAGGCTATGCTTTCAGGCAGTTACTTCCAGTATGATGATTTAAGAAATACCATGTTTAGTAACATCAAATGGCCAGGATATTCTGCATGGTTATCCAAAACTTTGTTGCATATGATTTCCTTTAATATTTTGGCATGAGGATTCTCTGAAGTCTGGTAATGCTGATTAGTTTAATCATTTTGGTGCAGAAATTGGGAGCTCCTGGCCCCCTGGACAGGAGCAAGAATTGAAGTTCCAACAATATTTGTAGTTGGAGAGAAAGACTCAGTATACACTACACCTGGTATGAAGAACTTTGTTCATGGAGGAGGCTTGAAGAAAATTGCCCCCTATCTAGTGAAAGTGGTTGTTATTGAAGATGGCCATCACTTTATCCAGCAGGAGAAACCAAACGAAGTTTTGGATCATATTCTCAAATTCTTTGGAAGAGTTTCATCCCTATGAACTTGAATTCGTTGATAGTCAACTGTTGAAGGCACAGGGAAGTTGCCTATATGTAAATGTTTTTTTATATTATATATATTTTTCTTTTGAGAAACACTTCTTATATTTACAAGGCCATATTTACAATCATACCCACTCAAGGATTTGAACCCGGGTCTCCACATTAACACAGCCCGATCACCTTGCTGCTTGCCGATAGACCACATTCTTGTGGGTAAATGTCTTTATATTAATTGGATTACAGATTCTTAATGCTGGTTATGAAAAATAAACTATTCCCAGACAACTTTAACAAGTTGATGTTAAAAGAACATAAACGCTGGTTAATAAAGGATGTGCACAAATGGTAACATTGTTATGTTGAGCTCCATGTTTTCATATTTTCATCTTGTTCTTATTGACTACATTATGATTTTAATTTTCTTTGGTTCAACCATTGCCCAAAGGCTGGCATATGTCAGTCAAATTATTTTCACTGTTTGCAACCTCTTTAATATACAGCACGTCTCATTGAGACAATCTCGGAGACATGGTATATTTTCTGGTCGATGAAATCAATGAAGAAAAGAAAAGGACAATGGAGGTGATTTTGATACCTAACAAGATTGATGGGTGAATATCTTCCATTACAGCACACCACATATTTGGGTGGCAGTTTTTCTTAAAAAATGTTTAAATAAAGATTGCTAGGCATCGATCATCCATAAGCTGAAACATAATTCAGAAAACCCTATTCAGTTATCCCCTTTGTCCTTTACATTGTCAAGCTTTTTTCAGCCAAAGTATTGCTTATCTTAAACTTGATGGCAAGTACTAAGCTGTGACAACCATAAATGTGGGTGTCTTAAGTTATATGACTGAGTAATGAAGTTGCTACTTAATCTAGTAAATGTTGTAATGATTGGGTTTGGTACACAGTGGGGAAAAATCAAACCACGGTAAAATTTCTCAGAAATACACAGAACAGATAGCTAGAGACAAAGTTGGGGGAGAGAGAACAAGAGAGGTAAGATAAGACAAGTAAATAAGATGGGATCTACTTGGATAGTTTTCTCTATCCAAAATTTCAAGAATGATCAGCATAATTTACTCTTGACCTAGACAGGTATTTGTAGGATTAGCACAGTAAGTATCAACTACCACTACAATGACAATTGTCATGTATGATTTCAATAGTCAATTTAACTAGTCATGTATGATTTCCATGCTACATTTTTGAGATTTAGGACTACTGGAAGAGGGCTTGTGAAGGATCACAACAAACCTTATGCTTCTTTCATCAGAGGCTCGTATCTTGTTTTGTATCAAACCCATCAGATCTATATAGGGCCAAATTGAGAATTTTTGTTTTGCCCTTTGTAAGTTAGACTTGTCTGCTGAAGACACCAATTCTTTGAGGAAAGGGACTAGAGAAGTTTTAACAGTAAATGTCAGTTGACTCAAATTACTCACTAATAACATAACAAAAGAAACAGAAGACACTGAAAGGTCTTAGACTCTTATGCATTCACCATTCTTGTTATGGCAAACGAAACATCAATGCATTGTCAACTGCAGCATGCATTGCAGATAAACTATTTTTTTGATTGCAATAGCAACCCCTTGATTCTCTATTAGACTCGAATAGAACTAAATATGTTATCTATTGTTCTTACATGGATCTCACATTGACTCAGAAGAAATACAAAATCTTCTATAATATCTACATGTTAGTTAGGAAAACATTTTAATATGTTGTTACTATTGCTTATAGTATTTTGCCTACGTGATTATTTGGTCTTTTGCCATTGTTTTGCTTTCTACTCACTTTCACACTTTTTCAAGTGACTTCTAGCTTGCAACTCTGCCTTGTAGCCTCCTCACTTCTACAACTAGCCTTTGCAGACTACTGTAATTTGCATCTATATTGCACTTCCAACATCTGTGTATTTTTCCAACTTTTTTATTTTTATAGGTAAATGCTTTATAAATCCCAACTCTGCATTAACATAGTAAACCTCTTTATGTTGAAAGAAATGTAACTTTGGAAGATATTCTATTGTACTTTTATTGTATTCCTCCTTCGGAGATGTTATTCCTTCGTTCAAAGATGTCCTTGATGTAATTGGTCATGTAAAAGTCATGAGGTAAAATCTCCGTTGTAAGTCGGGACAGTTGTACCCACAAAGTATTTTATAAATGTTATTTTGAGTCTTCCTAGGTAGGTCGACCCTACTTACAGAACCTGCCCGACCTAGTTAAGTAATTGAGTCACTCACCTGATGAATATAAATAGGTGAGGTGCCTCCTTCATTTGTAACATACTTCTCACTCAAGCATCGCGCAAGAGAGAGAGAGAGAGAGTTGCAGTCTACTGCGGAAAGGGAGCTTCTATTATTGTTCTTGGGGTCTTACATTGTAATTGGTCAAATTCTATATCGAGGAAGTTTTGCTGGGTTTTCTCCCCCATGAGGGTTTCATAGGATAAATCTTTGTGTTCTTTTGTGTGGTTGTGCTTGTTTTTCTTTCCGTGATCCTTTGCATATGGTTATGATGTTATGATGCTAAATGTTTTAATAACTTTTCTAACTATCAAAATTATAACATGGTATCAAAGCCACCCTGAAATACGTCTTTGTGCAGCCGAAACACTGCTACAACTGCTGCTATTGGAGATTAGGGTTTCATGCTTGAAGACCCTAGAAGGAAAATTCTAGTCATCTTGGCATTTTCACTATAACTCGAGTTTGATAAATCCTCAGGAGCTAAAACTTGGACAGGCCAAAGGTGAAATTTTGTTGTACCTTGTGTACGAGTTTCAACCTCATATTCGCTATACTTTAGGAGATATTATCCCTCCAAATTAGGGTTCCAACCTTTTCTAGAATTCAGTCTTAAACAGGTGACCTAAGGAGTGTTGCCTACTAAGTCATACTTAGTTGGTGGTATCAAGTGAGCCGGATGAGATGAACAAACATCATTGTTCATTCTTCAAAGTTCAGAAGTCATTCAGGCATCTTCTGGGAACTTTTTGTTTTAAATTTTTTGTAACACATGTTCATACCCCCTTGGGGAAATTGTAAAAAATGTCCTAGCATGATAATTTTTTATAAAAAGCTCGGCTTCCCAGACTTAAGCACCAACTTGTCGACTAGCCCAGAGTGTTTTTTCTCTTGGTTATTATTGGTTTTTGAACAAACGACTAATAATTTATGAGTTTTTCACTCACACCTCCAAAGTTGGGGTAGTCGTCTTGGTGTTTCGCCCTTAGGAGGTTATTAGAGCCTTCGTGTCAGTGTTTTTCAACATGCTAGGCATTCAAATTGAGTCGTATGGACATGTGCTAGGTCCCCCTAGAGTTTCGTCCTTTTCGAGAAGATTTTATTTTTCCGCAAAATTAGGCTATTTCTTAATGGTTTAATTAAAAAAATTCAAAGTGTAATCAAATTTAGATGCAGAGTCCATTTTTGGCGTGGGGACACTCGTTTTCACACTCAGAGCCTCCTCTTTACCCCAGGGACCAATTTTCATATCATTCGTTGGACCGAAACACCCCGTGGAGCATTATTCAGCTAAAAGTGCATCAAGGTGGCATTTTAATGCTAAATTATGACATTTTGGCACCATGGTCAAAGTTTGAAAATGTTAAAAATTAAAATATTTAAGTGATGGGGTGACATGGCATGGGTCTCCCTAAGGCATGCGTTCCTCTCCAACATGAGTTTGTATTAAAACTTTGATTTAAAGGTTTAATTGGAAGCTAGTGAATATGATGAAGAGGAGGGTGACGCCAACCACACTCACGCTATAAACTTGCGTGAGGTGGTTGGAGGGTGGACCCCTTTTGTTTGAGATTTGATATGTTTTAAAACTTTGGGTTATTCCTTTTGGTGGCTAGCGAATCATGCTATTGGGTGGCATCACCCACTTCACCAACCTTCATGAAGTCACACGTGTAAGTTTGACGCCAAGCTTGGTTGGTGGTTGATGCTTGGTGTGTTGCCGGGTGATGGTGAGATAAGTAGGAGAGGTTTCATTCACCTTTTGGTCCCTCTTCACTTCAACTTAGTTGAAGCTCAGTTACACTCCGAGTCTTTCTTCAGTGTTGGTAGCCCCCTAGGGGCCTGCTCTAGCTATAAATAAAGCTCATCCCTCTCATTCCAAACTAGTTAGAGTTGGATGAAGAGTTGTTGCCATTGTGATATTGTTATATTTTTTCATTGTGAATAAAGAAAAGATTTGGAGGCTAGATGGTGTAAGGCATTCAGTTGGATGAATATTGTTGTTCATGCTTGAGGTAACTTGTATTTGGTGCATTTTTCTTTCTTTCTTGATTTGTGAATCTAACCTCGTCAAGATTCCTCCCAATCGAAATGAAAGAGTCTTTAAATAAGTTTATTTATATATTCTATTGTGCATATGTATGTAAAGATAAAGATATGGCATTTTCAATAAGTTTATTATCATGTCCTTCTAGTCTTTTATATGTATATCATTGGATCTCACAAATCTCTCTGTAAGTTTTATTTGTGCTAGTTACAGGTTTTCATGGAGAAGGTTTTGAACAACTTTGTTCCTTATCATTTTTACATTTTCATTCTACATAGTCCAACTACTTCCACTGGAAGCTCTTTGGTTGATCTTCACAGTTACAAGCTTGTCCTCTTCTCTTTCTGCTTTAAAAAAATTTAAAATCTACTTGGTTACTTGGTTCATAACTTTTATTTGTTTAGATCTATCATCTTAGAGTTGAATTTAACATAGATCTATCTTCTAAAAGCTCATAGTCTAGATTTAAAAGTTTCGTACAAAAGATTCATCTTTTGCTAAATAGATCTAGTTATATCTACCTTCCTTTGCATGCAAATTTGAAGCATATTCTTAACTTGTCATTTGAAAGTATTTTGCCCAAATTTTAAAGTTGAATCTTGCATATAAGTGCACATCGTATTGGCTTCCCAAAAGGCAAGCCAAGCTTGCTTTCCTTGGTCATTTCTTTGCATTTTTTTTCTCTTTTTAACGTAGAATGTTTTTTAGAATTTTTTTAGATGTTCAAAGACACTCTTAAAGTGTTTTTGAGCATCTTTTGGGTTTAATAACTTGATGGTTTTTAGCAGGTCCGTCCAAACAGAGGAGGAGGTGTTGTTCGAAAACCAACTTTTGGGTCATCTGTAGCTCCCCAGGAGTTTCTCCATCTTCTGTGTTCACTTTTGGATTGTTTTGTAAGCCCTTGGGTTTGTCCTATATAAGAACCAAATGGTATTTTCTATTAAGCGTTGTAACCAAGCGTAATAAAAAGTAACTTGAGTAGGCTCTTTTCAGCCCACTCTCCATTTCACCAAGGAAGATCCGCGTCGGTGTCCCTTTCGCACTTTTGTTATTTTTTTGTTATTTTTGTTGTAGTTTAGTTTTCTTTATTCATCTGCAGGATTGTATACTTTGTCTAAAATTGCAATACTGTTTATATCTTTCAATATTTAAAGTAACACTACTACTTAACCCACGATTTCTCGAGTGACCCGAAAGGGGAAAGAGATTTGTGGAAGATTAATTAGATAACTTTTTTATTTGTTTCTTTCTTGCACTTTAAAAAACATAAATAAAATATACCCCTCCTCGCTTTCCTGATTGAGGTTCACTTGAATCGAAAGAAAATCTTAGAGGTCACCTTTTGTTCTTTTTAACAAAGAAAATCAATCATAAAATCCTTAAAACTTTTAGACTCTGTTATGTATGCTCTGCAACGCTGCGGTTAATCTGAACAGTTGACTGCATCAAAAGCAACATGAGTGACTAGATTAATTAATTTTTCACGCCCTAATTAACCTCTCAGGCAAAAATCCAACGACTCGAGTTAATCTGTTGCGGTGAAAAAATCCACAAAGGAAGCGAGAATAACTGGGTAGTGACCTTGAGACACTCTTAGGCTACACCCTTGTTGGTGTAGTGTTGAACACGTCTAAGAGATTCCAACCAGCTCACATATTCCTTGCGGGGAGCCGCATCAAATACAGATTTTGGACATACTCCTCGTACTTTCGGTATATTTGGAGTTCCCTTTTCCCTTACGTTAATCAACTCATCCCCACATTAATTTAAAATTGTGACCAAGAGCACTTGCAACATTTTTATTTCAGCAATACAACATCACTTTTATTTGTGGACTCCATTTTGGCACTAGCTCTTTACTTGATATAATCATATGTTTACACATGCTTTATATATCATATATTGATCTTTATGCTGTTGTGTTTTCGTTCTATTGCAATATCTTGTGTTAGTATTTACTTTCATCAAACTCCTAAATAACTCATTCATCACCATCTCACTAAGCCTTAATATCCTTATCAACTAAATAGAGTCTACTCTCTTGGCTTCGTTAGGAGTTGGCCTAAACAGAAGAGTCAAGAACATGGTGACAACCTTGACTCGAGACTATTCCCCAAGGACACACCGAGTGGCTTGAAGATTTTTTCCACGTTACCCCCTAGGTGTGTGAAAGGAGATAACATTTTTTGGTGTCGTTTTCGGGGATAAATCTTTTTATTCCTGAGTACGACTTAACTTTTCTTTTTGTTTCAAAAAGATAAAAAAAAATTGATAGATCGTGTTTTTAAAATTTAAAATTTAAAATCGATCCATCCGGCGACTCCACTGTTTAATATCCCTCCAAGGTGTTCTACCCAAAGGAACTCCGAAGGAGTATTTGATCTCATCCCTGAGCCTGAAATGGATTATAGAAGGATATTGAATAGACATATTTCTGATAGAATGCTTGAATATTTAGGGTCCCAATCCCTCTCAGATATCCATCATCTGTTTGTAGAGAGTCACATCCATCAGTCTAAAGAAATGTCTGATTTTTTCAAACCCCTTAACCTTTCTCAGATAGCAGGTGCTCCTCATGCCATTTCGAATGATGCTATCAAAAAGTTGGCTACATTTCAAGGCAACAATTCCATTACAGTCAAATCCCATCTTCAAAAGTTTTCTAGGCATTTAGTTGGTTATTGCAATCAAGCTGCCCATGACCATGTTGACGTAAAAATGAATCTTTTTGTTTTGTTCTTAGAAGAAGATGGAGAATGGTACCTAGACTTAGCTGATAATTCATACTAAACACTTAATGAATTCCTGGAGGGTTTTAAGAAGAAATGGGGAGAGAAGAAGGAACCAAGACATCAGCTTGTTGCTCTCCATAACATTAAAAAAATGCAAAATGAAACTATGGAGGAATTCAATAAGAAGTTCAGGGACGTGGTTTCTGAACTTCATAAAAACATTAAGCCAAATGATGCTACTATCCTCGTCTATTATATTGAAGCATTCACTAGAGATTTGAGGTATCAATTAAGAGATAAAGAACCTGCCGACTTAAAACAAACCCAGGAATTGGCCGAATTTTTTTGAAAAGAATATGCAATCATCAGGTAAGTCCAACATGCCTGGATTCACTAGAGGAAATTCTTCCTATAACAAAGAATCTAAGGGAAAAGTTGTTGAGCCAAAGAGCAAGGAATCATTCAAATATCATATAAGGAAATGTCTGAAATGATGAAAACCTTGATAATCAATCAAAACCAACAAATGGCCAATCATGCTGCACAACTAAATCATATTCAAAATAGGTTGGTTATGATGGATGTTGGGTCACCCAAATGTCACATTTTCATCCTATTTTCCTTCATTATTTCTCACATTCATCTCTATTCATCACTACATTAACCATTCCTTATGCCATTTTCATAAATAAGTATGGGTTACCATGTTATTTTCCAAATTATTTATTTTTAAGTATTTTAAGAGAATTTATGATTAAATATTAAGAAAATTAACATATTTTCATTATATCTCAAAGTTGGATGAGTTTTATGACGTTTTCAGGCATATTTGAAGATTTTAACAAAGTAAAAAATCACCACCTAGCCTCTAATTCGAATTTCATCTTCAAGTTGTGAAGAGTTGAAAAAGATTTGGATAATTATTCAAGCATATTCAAAGGAGAAAAGTCATGGAGATATGGATAGAATATCTTATCCAAGATTTGTGAGAGGATTTGAAGGGATAATTGGTTGTATGAGAGAGAAGTGGATATGTAATTATGAGTTGTTTATCTTCTTATTCAAAACATTAATGTATAAATAAGAGGGTTCTCTCATCATTTAGGGAGAATGCTTCTTTAGCAGTGTAGTAGAGAAATAATTGGATTGCTATGTAATGGATTGATGGTTTAATACACACATTTTCATTTCTCCATATTGATCTTGATTTCTTTATTATGCATTAGTAGTGTTGATTTTATGTGAGCTTACATGTCAAATGTTGATTGTTTTAGATTAGTTTATTTCATGCAATTTCATATTTTCTAGATTAGATTTCTTTTCATGTCATTTCTTGCTTTCGTAAACTAGATTCAATTTCAGTTGCATGTGTTTTCTTAGATTAAGTTAGTCATATGTTTTCTTAAATTTCAGTCATACGTGTTTTCAATTTCAGTGGCATGGAATGTTAGATTAAGGTAGTAGTGTTACTCTGACCTTGCATATATCTTGCTTGTACCTCATAAGTTTACGATCTTCCCGGATTGATAATTTATGTCGAAATTACTATCATATATTTCACTCGACATTTTGGCGTCATTGTCGGGGAGGTGCTAAAAGGGTATCAGAGTTTAGATAAGTAGATAGGTTGCTTTTTATATTACACAACAAGGGGAAGGGGAAACGATAATACACAATGACGACTTTACTATGGATTTTTCGTAGTGTAACAGCCTTACGCATCCACTTTGGTGGGTCACTCCAAACCCTTGTTGTTCCCTTTACATGTAAATATGTTTTCTATTCGCAAGTGTGATTCACTTTTCATGTAAGAGTGATTATTTTTCTGCAAATTGTTTACTTTTTCTGAAAGATAAGTATTTCTTCTATGCGAGTTTGTTTTTATGCAAAGTGTGCTTTTCATTTAGTTTATTATTTTTTATTTGTTTGATATTTTTGTACTATAAGTTTGGGTTTCTTTCATTATGCACTAATTTTTTATTTCATACCAGTTGTTTTGATTTCGTACCAATCTGCATCCCCAACACTTGATTTCTAAAATGATTTCTTTTTGTTCTTTAAGTACGTTACTTGCATTTTTATAAGAGTGTTTTTAATTTTATGCAAGAGTGATTTTATTTTTGCCATTAGTTTTTATAGTTTTAGATTTAGATTTCAATTTGTTTTGGTGTTTTTTTCCCTATTTGATCTATATGGAAGTACATGAATACCAACAAGATGAGTTTAATGATGCACTTAAGTGTGGAACAACTCACACAGATCCTAGCGAAAGCTGGGATCTCTTCTTCTTAGAAAGAGGAGATCTTGACAATAGCTAAAAGCTTAACCCCTTCTCCTGAAGAGAAAGAAGAATCATGCATATCAGATAAGGAGCAATTATGCAAGCAGGAGATCGAGGAAGATGAAGAAGAGATTTCGAGTGATTTAAATCAGAATGTAAATCAAGCTTATGAAAGTTTCATCGAACAATTGTTTCAAGTAAGTACTAGGTTAGATCAATTTTTTGTTTTTATTTCGTTAAATCAGATTCAATAATCGCACATTATTTTATATTCTAGATTTCAATTTACAAAATCAGACGTGAATATATTTTTATTACTTTTGCGTGTATGGTTACATTGGAAATTTGATTACACATGAATAATTTTCTCTTTCCATTCAACAAAATCCTAAGCAGATGTATCAGAATAAAGCACCAACTCACGAGCCTAGAATTCCAAACCAGTTAGATTCACCCAACATGGTAGAGGATGCAATTCCTTATTATAGGCCTTGTGCTCAGTTTCATCAGGAAACTACTTGTTACGTTGCAAATCAAGTCATGGAACAAGGACTCCCTAAAATTAGTAGTCAGGATACACCTGCAAGCGAGCCTGAGTTCGTGAACATTGTAGGTCAAGCCTACCCTTTGTTAGACCAGCATTGGCAACAGGCCATGGATTATAGTCTGGAGAAGGATTTCATTACTTAGAATTATGGTGAAAATCCTACCCTGGAGCAGGTTTTAGAGACGAGGAATGCTAGATTCAAGGGTGCTACCTACCAAAGAAAGGAGAATTCTACACTGACTAAGCTGTATAAATCTAAGGTAACAACTCCTCTTGTTATGAACCCCCTTGTTGATATAGAATCAAAACTTGACATGGGAATGTGGATAAATAATGTTAAAGTCTCAGATTATGCAACCGACATCCTTCAGATTCTTGGTTAAAAATAAAAATTGTTGAAAGCCTTAGAAAGTAATCATAACATTGTCAAAGAAACTGCCTTTCCGAGTAATACTGCCATCCTTGAAGATTTTCCTGTTGTCCTTGAGGATATGCCTATAGTCCTTCACATTGTTGATCCAAGAAGAGAAGATCACCCTCATTTTTATGTCTCTCTTATAGTTGATAATCTCCTCCTTCATAACTGCATGTTAGATTCAGGTGTCTTGTCAAATGTAATCACAAAAAAGGTAATGGAACAATTGAATCTAAGGATCACTTGACCCTACCACAATGTTTGTGCAATGTATGCAAGAGAAGTTGATGTGGTAGGGATAATCTTAAACATGCAAGTAAATTTAGCCAAGTATCGTGACATTGCTATGACAATGGATGTTGTAGTAATCGATGTCCTAGATAATTGTCGAATGATATTTTCCAGAAAGTGGGCTGCAACTCTAGGTAGACACGTCCAAATGGATTGGACATACACAACTATACCTGCATCAGAGAACACTAGGGTTATACTTCACAGGTAAAAGGAAATAAAGTGACATGTAGAAAATCCTAAGAAGCCTGGAAATGAATTTGTGAATTGTACTAATAACTTTGGAAACTATGCCATCTTGTCCAACTTCATGGCCCCTATTAAAGAAAATGTTAAAAATGAAAGGTAGATGAGGCGTGGAAAATGTATTTTGACGGGGCTTATTCCAAAGTTGGAAAGGGTATGGGTTCATCATTATTATTTCCTTCTAATAAAATATACAACTTTGATTTTAGATTGGAGTTTGAAGCATCAAACAATGTTGCTGAGTATGAGGCCTTGTTTCTAGGGTTAGAAACCACTAAAGACATGGGCATAAACATGTTGAACATAAAGGGTGATTCAGACTTAGTCATCCTCCAACTTAAGAATCAATATCAGTGTAAAAGTGATAGCCTGAGGAAGTATATAAATTCTATATGGGACACCATGGACTGGTTTGATGCACTTAATCTTCAGAAAATACCTAGGGAAATGAATGGTTTAGCAGATAAGTTGGTAGTAGTAGCCTCCACCCTCCAACCTTCAGATGAGATGATTAATGGGAATAAAAAAATGGAAATAAATTCCAGTCCTTCAATTCCTGGTAATGTAGATCATTGACAAATGTTTAATGATGATAAACAACTCTTAAGATTAATCCATAATCTCCAGGAATTTGAGGTTTGTAAAATCAGTTATCAGCATGAGGGTAAAGAGTATCAGGAGCAAGACGATAATGTAAGAAATCACATTCCAAGTATCCTTATAGATTTTGAGAAGTTGTTTGACAGACAGGATCATCATAAAAATAAAAAAGAATCAATAAAGATTGGGGATTATGTGGAAATAAATATAGGTACAGACAAAGACCCAAAGTTAATAAAAAGTGGAAAAAGGTACTTTGAAAAAGGAAATGAATAACTTAATCAATCTAATCAAAGATATATAGATGTTTTGACCTTTAGTTATGATGAACTTAAAGTTTATCGGGAAGATGTGTTTCAACACACTATTCCCTTTAAAGAAGAGGCTAAAGAGGTCAAACGTGTCCGAGAAAAACTTAGGTGGATAAATCCGAAGTTGGCCCTATTGTGCAGAAAGAGTTACAAAAGATGCTAGCAGCAGGGATAATAACACCTATAAGACATTCATCATGGCGCTCCAATTTAGTTGTTGTTACAAAGAAGAATGGGTCAATTAGAATATGTATAGATTTCAGGAATCTAAATACATCACGCCTAAAGGATAGTTACCCATTTCCTGACATGGAAACATTGCTTCAAAGAGTAACAGGTTCATGAATAATGCCCATGTTGGATGGATTTTCTGGATATAACCAGGTGTTGGTGAAAAAATGTGATCAACATAAAACAACCTTTACCACACCTTGGGGCACCTATAAGTTTGTAAGAATGCCTTTTGGCCTATTAAATGCAGGTGCTACCTTCTAGAGAGCCATGGACTTTGCCTTTAAATAACTCATAGGCAAAGTGATTGAAATTTATCAAGATGCCTTAACTGTTTTTTCAAAAGAAAGATCTAGCCACATAAGTCATCTCAGGTAGGTGTTTATAAGATGCCGTAAATATGGCATTTCCTTAAATCCTACCAAGTCAATCTTCAGGGTTGACGAAGGCAAGTTGTTGGGACACATAATCTCCAAGGTGGGGTCAATATTGATCCTGAACGGGTAGAAGCCATTAAGAAAGTCCCCTTGCCGCATAATTTAAAAACTCTCCAGTCTTTCAACGGTCAGATAAATTTCATAAGGAGATTCATCCCAAATTTAGTAGAACTAATGAAACCCTTACAAAAGTTGTTAAAGAAAGATGCTAAATTTGTATGGACAGATGAAGGGAAAGATGCTTTCAAAAATATCAAAGATGTTATATCTAGGTCACCTGTTTTAATCAGTCTGGATTATTCCAAAGAGTTTCAGATTTTCTCCTTTTCCTCAGAAGACACCATTGCTGGTGTTTTACTTCAGAAAAAAAGTGAAGGACAAGAGCAACCTATAGCCTTTATGAGCAGAGCCTTGCAACATTCAGAGTTGAAGTACACTACCATGGAAAAGCAGGTTTACTCTCTTGTCAAGTCCCTTAAACACTTTAGAACTTATGCCAGATACTCTGAAATCATTGGGTATGTACCCCATGCAACTTTCAAAGGTATCATGTCTCAACAGGATTGTCTAGGTGTCAGGGGTAAATGAGTTTCAAAGATTTATGAATATGACTTAGAAATAAAACCCACTAAGTTAATTAACGGAAAGGGGCTTGCACGGATGTTAACTCAAGGGAATGATAAAGCTTTAGGAAGGATTTGTCAAAACAGTAATCCAGAACAAAGTGTATCAGACAAGATTCAGAGATTAGAGCATCATCCTTGGTATTCATACATCATCTTCTTCCTTCATAACCTTACATGCCCTGATCACCTACTTGGCTATAAACGAAGATAATTAAGGTTAAAACCAACTACGTATTGTTTAAAAAATGATGGTTTGGGTTGGAGAAACTCGAAAGGATTTACTTAGATGTGTTGATGAACTGGAGTCCAAAGGACTCACGGTTGAGTTCTATGCTGGATTTTGTGGTGGACATTTTGCAGCAAGAACAATCGCCCACAAAATCCTTAGAGCTGGTTACTATTGGTTGAACCTTTTTTCGTCGAAATTCGGCCTCTGTGTCAGTTGTCCACTGGGAAGCAAAAAATGAAAGCTTTTCCCTTAAAAGAAATAGTAGTCCAAGCCCCTTTTTAGTAGTGGGGGCTTGATTTCATTGGTAAGTTTAAAGATAATTCAATTAATGGTTATTCTTGGATACTTACCACCACATATTATTTCACTGAGTGTGCAGAGGCAATACCCACCAAGAAGGAAACTGATGCTGTAGTCATGGATTTCCTAGAAGATATGATTATCACAAGATTCGGTGTGCCAGCTAGAATTATCACAGATAATGGACCATGCTTCAGTTCTTCAAAGATATCATCCTTTTGTTTCAAATATGGCATTGTATTATCACATTCATCCAACTTATATTATCCTCAAGGAAATGGTCTAGCTGAGTAAAGCAATAAAAACTTAATGACCATAATAAAAAAAACAATTGGATGATAATAAGAAAGCATGGGATAGCAAGATTAAGTATGTGTTATGGGATGATATAATTACTAAGAAGAATTCAACCAGAAAGAGTCATTTCAAGCTTGTTTATGGCCTAAATGTCACCTTACCAATCCGTTTGAAGCTTCCAGTGTATCAACTTCTCTAGAAATTTAGCTTAGATCTGGATGCCTTTCAGAACATAGTTAATCAATTGATTACGTTAGATGAAAACATAAGGAAGTCCCTTGAACAGATTATCAGAAATTCAGATAAAACCAAGAGGAATTTTGATAAGTTTGCTAGACATGGATCTTTTCAAATAGGTGACACAGTGTTGTTATGGGACAAATAGAGGGAAAAGCCAGGAAAACATGGAAAGTTTGACAACTAACCTATGGATGGGACCTTATATCATTGATGAAGTAGCAGGCGCTAATTATTTTTATCTAAATGACCTAGAAGGGGAAATATTAAACCTTCCAGCAAATGGTCTTTTGCTCAATATGTTCTTCACAGAGACGGTTTGATGCCTTTATTGGCATTGGTGGTATCAAGGCCTGTTTCTAAACTTATCCTTGTATGTATTTTATTCATGTATCATATTGTTGTATTAAAGATGTTGTATCATAGTACTAACCTTGAAGTTCTTTGATGTATATTAGTGGTGTGAAATAGTTTTTTCTTTTTGTACATTATATTTCATACTAACTTTGTGCAATAACTTAGTTTCCTAGTTGGTTTCCTTTTATGTATGTGTTACTGATGGACTTTAGTTTTTGTACAGGACCCAAAGATTTTAGAGTTCTCACATCCTCCTTTTGATTAGAAGATCAGTCAGAGCACACATCCCTAGATGGAGCCAGATGTTACCTACTAAGTCATACTTAGTTGGTTGTATCAAGTGAGCTGGATGAGACGAACAAACATCATTATTCATTCTTCAAAGTTTAGAAGTCATTCATGCTTCTTCTGAAAACTTTTCTTTTTTAAGTTTTGTAACACGTGTTCATACCCCCTTGGGGGAATTGTAAAAAATGTCCTATCATGATAATTTTTTATAAAAGGCTCAACTTCCCATATTTAAGTACCAAGACAACTAGCCCAAAGTGTTTTTTCCCTTGGTTATTATTGGTTGTTGAACAAATGACTAATAACTTCTGAGTTTTTCACTGACACCTCCAAAGTTGGTGTAGTTGTCTTGGTGTTTCTGCCTTAGGAGGTTATTAGAGCCTTCGTGTTAGTGTTTTTCAACTTGCTAGGCATTCAAATTGAGTCGTATGGACATGTGCTAGGGCCCCCTAGAGTTTCATATTTTTTCGAGAATATTTTATTTTTCCGCAAAATTAGCCCATTTTTTAATGGTTTAATTAAAAAAATTTCAAAGTGTAATAAAAGTCAGATATGGAGTCCGTTTTTGGTGTGGGGACACTCGTTTTCAAACTCGGAGCATCCTCGTTGCCTCAGGGACCACTTTTCATATCATTCGGGAGACTAGAACACCATCTGGAGCATTATTCAGTGAAAAGTGCATCAAGATGGCATTTTAATGCTAAATTACGACATTTTGGCATAATGGCCAAAGTTTGAAAAGGTTAAAAAATTAAAACATTTAAGTGATGGGGTGGCATGGCATGGGTCCAAGGCATGCGCTCCTCTCCAACATGATTTTGTATTAAAACTTTGATTTAAAGGTTTAAATATTGGAAGTTAGTGAATATGGTGAAGAGGAGGGTGATGTCAACCACACACATGCAATGAACTCACGTGAGGTGGTTGGAGGGTCGACCCCTTTCATTTGAGTTTTGATATGTTTTAAAAATTTTGGTTATTCCTTTTGGTGGCTAGCGAATCATGCTATTGGGTGACATCACCCACTTCACCAACCTTCATGAAGTCACACACGTGGAAATTTGATGCCAAGCTTGGTTGGTGGTTGATGCTTGGTGTGTTGGCGAGTGATGGTGAGTTAATTAGGATAGGTTTCATTCACCTTTCAGTCCCTCTTCACTTCAACTTAGTTCAATATCAGTTACACTCCGTGTCTTTCTTCAGTGTTGGTAGCCCCCCAGGGGCTTGGTCTAGCTATAAATAAAGCACAACACTCTCATTCCAAACTAGTTAGAGTTGGATGAAGAGATGTTGTTATTGTAATACTGTTAAATTTTTTCATTGTGAATAAGGAAAAGCTTTGGGGGCTAGATGGTGTAGGGCATTCAATTGGATGAATATTATTGCTCATGCTTGAGGTAACCTGTATTTGGTGCATTTTTTTCTTGCTTCATTTGTGAATCTAACCTTGTCAGGATTTCTCTGAATCGAAAGGAAAGAGCCTTTAAATAAGTTTATTTATAGATTATATTGTTCATATGTATGTAAAGATAAAGTTTTGGCATTTTTAATAAGTTTATTATCATGTTGCTCTAGTCTGTTATATGTATATAATTGGATCTCACAAATCTCTCTGCAAGTTTTTATTTGTGTTAGTTACAGGTTTCCGTGGAGAAGGTTTTAAACAAGTTTGTTCCTTATCATCTTCACCTTTTGATTCTACATAGTCCAACTACTTTCACCGAAAGCTCTTTGGTTGATCTTCACAGCTACAGGCTTGTCCTCTTCTCTTTCTCTTTAAAAAAAATTTAAGATCTACTTAGTTAGTTCATAACTTTTATTTGTTTAGATCTATCATCTTAGATTTGAATTTAACATAGATCTGTCTTCTAAAATCTCATAGTCTAGATATGAAAGTTTCGTACAAAAGATTCATCTTTCGTTAAATAGATCTAGTTAAATCTACTTTCCTATCCATGCAAATTTGAAGCATATTCTTAACTTGTCATTTGAAATTATTTTGCCTAAATTTTAAAGTTGAATCTTGCATATAAGTGCACATTGTATTGGCTTCCCAAAAGGAAATTCAAGATCCCAAGGAAAGCCTTGGTCATTTCTTTGCATTTTTTTTATCTCTTTTTAACTTAGACTTTTTTTTAGAATTTTTTTAGATGTTCAAAGACACTCTTAAAGTGTTATTGAGAATATTTTGATTTTAATAACTTGCTAGTTTTTATAAGGTCCCTCCAAAAAGAGGAGGAGGTGTTGTCCAAAAACTGACTTTTGAGCCATCCAGAGCTTCTGAGGAGTTTCCCCATCTTTTGTGTTCACTTTTGGATTGTTTTGTAAGCCCTTGGGTTTGTCCTATATAAGAGCCAAGCGGTATTTTCCATTAACCATTGTAACCAAGTGTAATAAAAAATAACTTGAGTAGGCTCTTTCGAGCCCACTCCCCATCCCCCCATGGGGATCCGCGTTGGTGTCCGTTTTTACACCTTTGTTTTTTTTTGTTATTTTTTTCTCTAGTTTATTTTTCTTTATTCACATGCAGGATAGTATACTTTGTCTAAAATTGCAATATTGTTTATATTTTTCAATATTCAAAGTGACACTACTACTTACCCCAAGATTTCCCGAGTGACCCAGAAGGGGAGAGCGATTCGTGGTAGATTAATTAGATAACATCTTTTTTTGTTTTTTTTCTTGCACTTTAATTCTAATATCAATTTAAAAAAATATATGTATACCCCTCCTTGCTTTCTCGATTGAGGTTCACTTGAACCGAAATAGAATCTTGGAGGTCACTTTTTCCCTATTTTAACAAAGAAAACCAATCATAAAATCCTTGAAACTTTTAGACTTCATTGTGTATGCTTTGCACCGTTGCGGTTGGTCTGAGCAGTTGGTTGCATCAAAAGAAATGTGGGTCACTAGATTAATTAAGTTTTCACGCCCCAATTAACCTCCTAGACGAAAATCCAATGCCTCGAGTTAATCCGTTTGGGTGGAAAAATCCACAAAGGAAGTGGGAAAAACTGGGTAGTGACCTTGAGACACTTTTAGGTTACACCCTTGTTGGTGTAGTGTTGAATACATCCTAGAGACTCCAACCAGACCACATATTCCTTACGGGGAGCCGCATCTGATAAAGATTTTGGACATGCTCCTCGTACCTTCGGTATATTTGGAGTTCCATTTTCCCTTAAGTTAATCAACTCATCCTCACATTAATTTAAAATTTTGACCAAGAGCACCTGCAACATTTTTCTTTCAGCAATACAACAACACTTTTATCTATGGACTCCACTTTGGAACCAGTTCTTTACTTGATAGAATCATCTGTTTCCACATGATTTATATATCATATATTGATCTTTATGCTGCCGTGTTTTAATTTTGTTGCAATATCTTGTGTTAGTATTTACTTTCATCAAACTCCTAAATAACTCATTCATCACCATCTCACTAAGCCTTAATAACCTTAGAAACTAAATAGGGTCTACCTGTTGAAATATTGTAACTTCAAAGGATATTCTAAATGTATTTTACTGATGTAATCCAAGGGAGATGTTATTATTCCTCCGACGGGGTGTTACTATTGTATTTGGTCATCATAGAGTCATGGGGTAAAGCCTCCACTGTAGAGTCATGGGGTAAATTCAGATCATTAGTACCCTAATGAATAATATAATATACGGTTTTGAGTCTTCCTAGGTGAAGTCGGCCCAGACAGTTTAGTGGGACCAACTTGTTTAGGGTAAAATTCAGTTGGCTTAATGTGTATAAACAGGAGAGCCGTGATTCTTATTTGGACACAGACTCACTCACTTGAGTAGTGCATAGGGGAGAGAGAGACAGAACAAAAGGAGGAGAATACATGTTTTTGGGGTTATATCTTATACATTTTATACGAAGGAAGTTTTGGCTGGGTTTTCTTCCCCTTGAGGTTTTTCCAAGATAAATACTGTGTCTATCTCATGATTGTGTTTCTTTCAGTGATTTTGCATATGCTACTACTGGGATTTTGAATTGAACACTAATGATATCTAGTCTAGCATATGAAATCTTAACATGGTATCAGAGCTAGCCTGAATATGACAGATTTCACAAGGTGAAAGTCCCTCCCCTCCCTCTCTAGAATAAATTAGGGTTTCTTCAAAAAAATTGGAATTTGGAAGATCTGCTTGCATAGAAAGTTGCACATACTTGGAGAGAATCTGTTGAGCCCAGAATCAAAGTTTTGGGTGGTTGAATCTCCGAGAAAGCCAAATCCTAGTTTGTCCTTGAACCAAAAAACTATAGAAAACCAGAACCAAAAATTCCACAGAGTTGCAACCTCGTAAGTAGTATTTGTGGGGGGAAGATATGGGATCTTTTTAAATTAGTTGGACCAAACAACTCACCTCAGTCAAGCACATCTACTGGTAAGGTCATCCTCCTACTTTGAGAAATTTCATTTTTTTAGTGACCTACTGGACAAGATGGCCCCAAGCACTAAGCTTGAGGACAAATTGGAAGGCCTAGAAAACTTCCTAGCTTGGAAGTATAGGATTGGTCTCATTCTGAAAGAGAATGGCCTTGAGAAGTACATCAAGATTGAGATTGCAGAACCTAAAGAAGATGAAGCTAAGGAGAAGCATGAACAAGTCCTAATCAAGGCAATGAGGATCATTGTTGATTCTGTTAAGGATCACTTGATCCCTCAAGTGTCATCTAAGAAGACACCTAAGCATATGTATGATGCAGTTTCCAAAATGTATGAGGGAAGGAACATCAACAAAAAGATGAATCTGAGAGCTCAACTAAAGGGCACCAAGATGAGTAAAGGAGAGTCTATTCAATATTAATTCACAATGTGTTATGGAGAGAAACTTCTTATGGCTCGGGGTGTACCACAACAGACTGAATGACACCAGAAATCAATCCGTTCCAATATGCAAGAGAAATAAAGACATCTAACACTAAGGGATATGAATCGTACCCTATTCCAGATGGTTGATGTAGATCCTTGTTGAGCTTTTCCAATCATGCTTGTATTCTCAATTCGATCTCAACAATAGCAAACAATACAAGCATGCTATATATTTAAGTGTTAGGGCTACTCTAGAATATATAATCAATCATGTATAAGTAAATAAATACATCCATGGATACAATATTCATGTTTATGCACATGTATTGGACAGGAAATGGATATTTCTATTGATAAAAACAAAGATAGAATAGTGACAACCTTTGTTGGCACTTCTTCAAACTCGAGAAACTGAGTCCTCCACATGGGCCTCCATCACTTCAATCCTCCATCTCTCGATGGAAATATCGCAAAGCAAAATACAAGCTTGGGAAGAGCATCACTGTGTGCTCCAAAGGGACAAAGGGATGCAAACTCAAGCATAACAAGTGAGACAACAATGGACTATAGTTTCCTTGCTCTCAATTTTCTCCTCTTTTAATGTATCCAAGGGGCTCAATATATAGAACTCCAAATAGGCAATGGAGGGTCGAGTATGAGAGTTCTCAAGGCATATGGAATGCCAAGAATCAAGCTATTCAGACTCCTATGAGGAAAACTCCAAAAATATTTGAATTCATGCACATTTTTCGATGTACACGGGGTTTGCCTCAAAAGCAACGTATACACACGAGTATATATTTAAAAGTCGTGTATAGGCATAAACATGTGATTTTTGGGGATAATATTGGAACACCAAAGTCTAATATGAGAAAAGGGGTCCAAGGAGTCTGCAGAGGGACATGGAAGGCCATAAATATGTGATCAACTAGGTGTGGTAAAATAAGCTATAACATATTCCCCCTAATATGTGAGGTCAGAGGGGTAACATGATGGCCAAAATACATCATATCCATCCCAGAAGTGGAGTAATGAAGACCTAGGTGGAAGAACCATCCACTCATTAGTACAATACAATGATCAATCTCTGTATATGACTGCAAATATACATATAGCAGTCCTGGATACGTAAGAGTACAAATGGCCATGAATAGGCATGATATACAAATGTCATGTGTGGTCATCGCCACATACAATATACAATGGATCAAGATCTCCATAATGGATGAATATATATGATATACATCGAAATATGGTCACGAGAGCTGACCTCTCATGAATATTGGCACGTTCAAGGATGTAGCATATGTGGAATGCCACCAATCTTAGAGGTCTTCTACGCAAACCGCTACAAGTACATTTCCTACAATGTGAATAGATGTGTCGAGGTCGAACATAGTAGTCTATCGTCTGATTACTGGTCATTGATGTATACCATTAACAGACGTGAGATCAACCACCGATAATGATAATGGGAATCAAGATACATAGTGCAATCTAACAAGTGTGAATAGATGTGTTGAGGTCAAACACTTGAAAGAATCCATTGATCAGGGGACATTGATGTATTCCAAAAATTGTCGATGGCGAGAGAACCTACCACTGATGACTGCAAGTCTCAAGGCATTCAAATGGACTCTAGAATCCTATTCCAGAATAAATGATATGAAGTCAATGGAATGGAATATGATGGAAGGAGGGCATTAAGGAATTGCCCATCAACTGACATGAGGTACTCAACAACGCTAGATAATTTGGAAGAACTCAAACGAACAAGATGTGCACGAACAAATAACTGTACCGGGAATGACCGACATGCAAAGTCAAGACAATTGAGGAATGTACGACTCAAGCTTCAACTTTCTTCGAACAAGAGCATAAGGAAAGTGGTGACTAAAGGTAGGAAGCATGGACTCAATATGAAAACTGGGACATCTTTGTGATAGAGGACGAATCAACAAAGGCTCCATGGGAACTGGAAGCATAACCAGTCGGTGGAGATAAACTTAGAGTAACGAGTACAAATCCTAAAGTCAAACTAACAATGAAACCAATGGAGGTGATATATAGTGCTCTATTTGAAGGCGATAGGACTCGATAGCTACCAAAGATAATATCATTTCCCGTCCGGTTTTTTATGTTTTCTAATTTTTTTAGACTTTTTTAGATGTTGAAAATCTTGAAAAATAATAAAAGTGCTTTAAAGTGTACAACTAGGAGGAGATGAGTGTTAGGGGCGAGCAAACTAGTTCCAAGTAGTGGAACATACCTATTCTCAATGCAAAGAAGCATGTGTAGGATAAGGACACTCAGGGGAAGGTCTCGTCCCGGTAAAGGGGTAATCAAGCTACAAAAGATATGTAAAAAGGCTCTTCTTTTCTAGAGACAAGCTCGGGTTACATGGCTTATAACTCTGAAGCAGGGAGCTGACACAAGGCTCAATAAGGAAATAAAAACACATGAAATGAAATTACAACTTGATATATACAAGGAAGTCCTTGGGGAATGGTGTTGGAGTATCAGGTACCTATTACAGCTGCAACTTTTCTCCCCAAATTTCTTAAATTTTGGACCCCTCCTCATGTTTTGCTTTGATCGTTGAATCCTTTAATTTATCGATCTGTGTTTTAATTTTTAATGGCTACAAAAGCTTAACTCTTGATCAAGGTTCGGATTTTGATTGCGTTGGAGTTTATGGTGAGTCGCAGCTTTCAAGTTTGTTTTGCTTGTTGATCAAACCAGTTGTCTGTGTTGTTGTCATCGTTGCGGAGGTATGGCAGATTTTCTGTCCGATGTTGATTTGAAAAGCTGTCCGAAACACTTAAGTCGTTTTTGTTAAATCGGCGGCTGATAGCCTTTTCCCGTCCGTCGTTGCGGCTCCCAAACTGTTTTGCCATCCGAAGTGTGAAAAGCTCCGACTGCCGATGCGTGTTAACCTGATTTAACCGCGTACCCGAAGCCATTTCTCATCCGCCGTTGCGGCTGTGGAAGTCATTTGGGCCCCGAAGTGCAAATCCGTCCGACTTCCGACTTGCATCGCATAGCTCTAGCCTTCTCTTTTCCGCCGTTGCGGCTCCCAAAGTCTTTCAGCTTCCGAAGTGTAAAGCCGTCCGACTTCCGACTAATAGCCTTTTCCTGCCCGCGTTTCGCTTACCTGCAGCTTATTTCTCTTCCACCGTTGTAGCTAGGAAAGCAGTTTAGCCCCCAATGTTAATATCCTCCGATTGCCGATTTTAAGTTTCTCGCCTAGGGAGTGGTCTACCCTGCCGGTGTTGGTATTTTAGCCGTCGATAAGTTTCCCTGTTGCCGCTGCCGGTAAGGTTGTCCCGTCTGGAGATGGTCGAGGTAGTAGTGTTGGCAACTGATAAATTTCTGATGATACAATGGTAGTATGCCTGGCGGTTTTCCTTGTGGAATAGTCGTTTCAATTGGTAAAATTTGCTGCTTTTGAATGATGCTTGTCGATTTGATTGCAGGCGTTTTTGAGTAGATCGGTCAATCTACCGTGGTGCGGAGAAAGACGGATCGTTTTGGCATAAGTATAACTGAAATCAGGGGGATCGCCAGGAGGGACAAGGGAGTAAAAGATGAAATCCAGAGCTATAAAGGCGCGGACCCGAACAACTGATCAGTTACCAAGTGGTTCATGATTACATATAGACAAGATATAGGAATGTGAAGCGTTTGAGAAATGAAAATATGATGCGTCTAAGGGAAACATAAGCGTTCTGTAATTGTAGTTTAAATATTTGAAAGTAGGACTTAGAAGGGGCTTTTTTCCCTGGAAAAATTTGTAAACTCTTTTGCTTGTAAGAGGAACTACTTCGTTTTACAGTCAGAAAGTGCAACTTTTGCCTGCTGGAGAGAGCAAAATGTGGAATGTATCAATGCGACTCAATGAATAATGTTGAAGAGGAACTATTTCGTTTTCAGCTGTGTTTCATTTATTGTGAGAGTATTTAACTTCCTGAACCTATGTTCTTGTTGAATGTTCTTCAGTATCTTTTGGGATGTTTTCCACTGTGAGTAATAAATGTTGTTCATAAAATAATCGGCTATCTGGTTGTTTAAATATCTGTAATTGTTTGTGTGTCTTGAAAGAAGTGTCAGCTAACTGTAACTCTTCATAATGCATGTACAAAATGTATTACTCACTTACAAGTGATAATCCTTCTCCCTAGGGATAGTTTAGGTAGTTAGTTTCTTTTCCTTGTTGTCTGTGATTGGGATGCTAGTGAGTCTAAGATGAGAGGTAAGAACCTGTGCATCACATCGTGACTGCTCCTCGCATCTTATCACCCTGCATGGTTAATTAGGCACTTGCATATCATACATTAAGTCAAAAAATACAAAACTCACGGTGGATCGGGTCGTAACCGGTAAAGCCTTTGTTTTGTACTTGACCTACGGTAGCCGGACCGCAAACCGGATGGATTCCCTATACCAAACAGTCAACGGGCTAGTTGGGAACGTTGATTGGGGAGAATCCCTTACTGTTGTTGCCTGTGAATTTCGGGGCCTCAACAGTTTTGGCGCTAGAAGGAGGGCCGCCAGTGCATGGCTGGCCGAGGAAACCCGTTTTCCCGAGAATATTCCACCGGTAACAGTTCTGAAAGCAGTGGGTTTCATAATCCAATTCCGAAAGAAAGAGAACATCTATATTCTGTTGGCAACGAAATTGTTAATGATCTAAGAAGACACACCAGGGCATACGTAAATAAGATTGGAGGATTTCCAATCATCCCTGAACTGCCCAGGAGAGAGTATAAAAGGAAAGATCGTCTTGTAGCAGAAGACTCAGTGTTGGTGGGAGACTGGGAAGAGATTGTAGAAAAAGCCTTACAAGAAGTTGTGCTACCTTTAAATCAAGAAGGCCCAGAAACCCCTCACAGTTCTCCTGCTCATACTCCAGTTGGTTCACCTCCTCACTCCCCACCCAGACTCATGGTAGGAGTAAATGCTAATCAACCACCTAACCCACCAAATCCACCATCTGCATGGAGAGCCAGATCACCATTAAACCTTACACCTCCCTTACATGACCTACCTCAAGCCTTTGATAAGATGTTGCCCAAGTTTGATCCCAATGAGAAAATACTAGTAGATGATCACCTACAAAGCTTTTACTTGGCAATTGAGGGATTAAGGGCTAGGGAACATGAAGATGTGGTATGCATACTGTTCCCGCATACCCTTAAAGGAGTTGCAGCATCATGGTACTTTGGATTGCCTGCTAACTCTATCCCTGATTGGGATACCTTCGAAAGAATTTTCAGAAGTAAGTATGCAACTCAGAAAACTCATGCAGCTCTTATGAAAGGGCTGTGTGCGTTGAAGAAAGAAAGAAAAGAAAAAGTGCACAGTTTCACTCAAAGGTTTGCAGCATATATCATAAACTTCTCTGAAACAGATAAGCCTTCAGACAAAGTTCTTATTGAATACTATACTTCAGCTTTAGGCCCTGATTTGGCCATGTTTGCCAAATGTAGGGCCAAGCCTACTTTGATAGAAACCTATGAAGAAGCAGAAGTGGTGGAAGTTGAAAGAGAGAGCATTGAAGACTATCCAGAACAGTCTGGAGAGAAAGGCATAGGAAGAAAATCCTTATTGTTTACTAAGCCTAAGGAAGAAAAGTCTCCAGATTTGGAAAATATGGCCAAAATGATGCAGAATCTTTCCAATAAAATCATAGATATGGAGAAAGAAAAGGAAGCACAAAAGTTTTATAAGCCATATTATAAGAAAAGAGAGGATAACCACCAGTCTCAACCTCCTCCGCACAATACTGCATCTGTGAATTTAACAGAGGTAGGATTGGATAATTTTTGCACGTTCCACCAACAGCCACACTCTGAGAAGAATTGTCCACAATGGATAAATTCGATGACGTTGGTCATGAATTAGCTGTTGGACTCTAGATTGACAGAAGAGGGAAATGAAGAAAGAAAAGAAGATTCTGCTTCTACGTCCACTAAAGAACAGGAAGAGAAAACCATGGCTTTATGGAATTCTGTCTCACTATTTGATGCTGAAGAAGAAAAGACTCAGGGGTGTAAAGACGTTATGGAAACCAACGTAGCCACGAGGAGCCAAGGGACGGTTAAGGAAGATAGTCTTATACTCCCAAAGATTAAGAGGCTGCAGAGAAATGTTAAGAAAAGATTTCAAGACAAATCTTTGGCTGATAAAATTCCAGAGTTCACTATTACCAGCCAAAATCCTAGGCAGAGTGATGCGCAGGCCAAGACCAGTGAATAAAATGCTGGAAAACCCCATCTCATTGAGCAGCCGATGAATTATGACATTGTGGAGGATTTAAAGAAGATAAAAGCAACTGTTCCACTATTCGAAATGTGTAAAATGCCGCAGCAAAAGGAAAGACTGTTGAAAGCACTTGAAGCATTGGATGAGAATCTTCCCGCTAACAATCAACCTCAAGAAGAGGAAGAAATTGGGGAAACCAGCATGGGAGGTAAGTCTAAAAGAAAACATCCACATTTCCTCCTCACGTTTGAAATTTTCAATCATAATGTACATAACTGCTTGGTAGACCCAGTAAATGTTATGCCCATATCAGTTTGTAAAAAGATCAATGGGCAGCCTAAGCCATCCACGTGGAGGGTGGTTCAATTGGACAGAACGGATGTAAAGGTAATTGGTGAATTGGAAGATGTCCTAGTCCGTCTAGCATCTAATGACAAATTTTGCCAAGTTATTAACATCGTGGTGGCTGATATACCAGATGCTTACGGTCTCGTCCCGAGCAGAGATTGGTCGGCCAAATTAAATGGATATTTCGCCTCGGATTGGTCGCATCTGTGGTTGCCATACAAAGGAAGTCCGAACCAGATCAATATTTTAAGAGAGCCTCACATGAAGTACAATGTTACTCAACTGGAGGAGAAGAATGTACCAGTGGATTCTGTATTGGGAAACTATTTTATTGAGTTGGAACCAGGTAATTACCAAGCAGAAGAAGCCAGCAACACATCTGATACCCAGCCTGATCTCCTTCGATTCGCACAGGCTGGTGAGATTGACTGTAAAATAGTAGACTTAGCAGTAGGAGTAGATTCATTTTCAGTAGTTAATAATTTTTGGACTTTATTTTTCGATGGCTCTAAGACATTAAAGGGTCAGGGGCTGGCTGTGTCCTGATTGACCCACAGAAGAATAAACATTTCCTTTCATGTAGATTAGAGTTTGAGTGTACTAATAATACAACTGAGTACGAAGCACTGGTGCAGGGACTAAAGAAGGAAATCGAATTAAATGTAAGTAATCTGAAAGTTTTTGGGGATTCTGAAATTATTGTGAAACAAATCCGGAATCAGATACATTGTATTTCTCCTCACTTAAAGGCTTACCAGAATGAGGTATGGGATTTGCTGAAATATTTTAATGCATTTAACATTATTTCAATTCCAAGAATTAAAAACGCAGCTGCTCATCTGTTGGCCACATCAGCCGCTAGACTCGTACCCACTAATAACCGATGCTCTGTTGAACTACTTTTCAGGCCCTCTGTACCTGATATGATTACAAACCTATGAGTGTTCGATGATGACCAGCAGATCATAGAATGTGTAACGAATGATGAAGTGTTTAAAGGAGCGATCATAGATGATGAAGAGCATCAGGCTGAGATGAAATACGATAATTTCATTCCTAAAGGAGTCAGAACGTTGGAAACAATGTTCGATTTAAATGAAAAATTCAGAAGACCACCCAATGTGAAGACCCACAGCTCATCTCTGTAGTTTGAGTTGATTAATTTAGGGACTGAAACGAATCCTAAATTTGTGAATCTCGGAAAAGGTTGTTCACCAACGGAAAGAGACAAATTCGTCAGTTTGTTTAAACAATATAAAGATATTTTCGCATGGATGTACGAAGACTTGAAAACATACGATACGAGCATGATCAAACACGTCATCCCCATTAAAGCAGGCGTCAAGCCATATCAGTAGCTATTGAGAAAAATGCATCCCAAGTTGGAACCACTGGTTCAGAGTGAAGTGAAGAAATTATTGGATGCTAGAATCATTTTCAAAGTCAGACACTCTGAGTGGGTGTCAAATCTGGTACCAGTAAGAAAAAAATCTGGGGAAATCAGACTCTGCGTGGATTTCAAGAATCTAAACCGTGCTTCTGATAAAGATAACTACCCTGTGCCACCCATGGAGTAATTGCTGCAAATGGTCTCTGGTTCTGAACTGTTTTCATTATTAGACGGTTTCTCTGGCTACAATCAATTATTAGTAGCCAAGGAAGACAGGTTGAAGACAATGTTCAGAACCAAGTGGGGAACCTTTTCCTACAGAAGGATGCCCTTTGGGATTATAAATGCTGGAGCAACATTTCAGAGGGCTATGGACATAGATTTCCGTGGGCTGATTGGCTGAAGCGCTGTAGTATACCTTGATGATATTACAATATTCTCGAAGAGAAGCAGAGAGCACGCATTTCACTTAAGGCAAATTTTCGAACGCTGTCGTAAGTATGGCATTTCACTCAATCCTAAAAAGTGTGTATTCGCTGTCACGGAAGGAAATTTGTTGGGCCACATAGTTTCAAAGCAAGGGATCTCCATTGATCTAGAAAGAACTAAGGCTATTGAACAAATCCCCTTGCCCCATAATAAAAAGGGGATGCAATCCTTCATGGGAACCATAAATTTCGTACGAAGGTTTGTGCTTGATTTCACCCAGACTGTTAAGCCGCTACAGCAGATGGTCAAGCAGAATGCACAATTCAAGTGGACTGAACTCGAGAAGAATGATTTCAGCAAAATTAAAACTGCTGTTGCACACACACCCTCCTTGAAAAGCCCAAACTTTGACAAAGACTTTATTCTATATACATTTGCATCCGATGATTCACTGGCAGCCGTGCTCACCTAGAAAGAAGAAGGGGGGGATGAATTCCCAATCTCCTTTATGAGTACTGGTCTACAAGGGGCCGAATTGAACTACCCAGCTGTTGATAAACAAGCTTACGCAGTATTCAAAGCAGTAAAGCAATTCAGGCCTTATATATTAAAGAATCGAACCAAGGTAATAGTTCCCTACCCAGTCGTAAGATCTCTTCTTATACAGAAGGAATTAGGAGAAAGAAGAGGTAACTGGGTAACAGCTCTTCAAGAATATGACCTTGAATTCAAGCTCGCCTCTATAGTTAAAGGTCAAGGGTTGTTTAAATTGATGACTAAAAGTGGGAACAATGAAGAACAAGCCTGGGGGGATGAGGCCGAATTACATGTAATGGATGTATGTCCTTTATTTACAGCTCCCGAGTCTTGGTATAGAGACCTTGTGCATTACTTGCAGGCAGGTCTGATACCTGAAAATTGGAATTCCAAGCAAAGAAGAGCGCTACGTCTTAAATCAGCATCTTATCAAATTGTGGAAGGGGTATTGTTCAGAAAGAATTATGACGGGGTTCTTCTTAGATGCTTAGAAAAGGAAGATGCGAAGAAAGTGATGGCATAATTGCATGACGGTCCTGCTGGAGGACATTATTTAGGGGATACCAAAGCTCACAAAATCCTCAGGGCAGGTTACTACTGGCCTACGCTCTTTAGAGACGCACACGCACATGTCAGGAAATGTGATATTTTCCAAAGGTGTGGTGGGAGACAGCCTAAAGCAGCAACACCCCTAAATCCTGTGATGATCACGGAACCATTCGAGCAATGGGGTTGGATATTATTGGAGAAATAAAACCAAATTCCTCTCTGCAGCACAAGTACATTCTGACCGTGACTGATTATTTCACTCGCTGGGTCGAAGCTATCCCGCTGCGCACGATAAACGAAGACGAAGTCATCAGCTTCCTGCAGGATCATATGATGACCAGGTTTGGAGTTCCAGTTTCGTTAGTCTTTGATAATGCTAAATACTTTTCATCAATTAAATTGACTGCATTTGCTCATGATAAAGGGATAAAATTGCATTATTCTGCTAATTACTATCCACAAGGAAATGGCCTGGCTAAATCCTCTAACAAAAATTTGATTAGAATTTTAAAAAATACTGTGGTAGAAAACCAGAGGAGTTGGCACTCAGCATTACCAAATGCCCTTTGGGCTGATAGAGTCACCCCCAAGTCTGCAATTGGAGTGTCTCCTTATACCCTTGTCTATGGAAAAGAAGCCATTCTTCCTCCCAATATCATGCTACCATCTTCCATACTAGCTCAAGAGTCTAGAGGGTCTGATGATGAAGTTTTACAGATAAGAATATATAATCTCTTGAAAGCAGAAGAGGCTAGATCTAAAGCCAAAGGATGCTTTAAGCAACAACAAGAGTCATTTAAGAGATGGTTTGACAAGCATAAAGCTGGGACAAAAGACTTTGAAGTAGGAGACTTAGTCCTCAAATGGGACCACCCCCATGATGAGAAGGGAAAGCATACCAAATTCCAGCAGTTGTGGGTAGGCCCCTTTCAGATTGCAGCCAAGCTTGGTCCTTCTACTTACAAGTTGCAAGATCTGTAGGGGTGGGAGGAGAACCTACCAGTAAATGGTTTGGTTCTCAAGCCTTATTTTTCCTGAGTTTGTTTGATTTCTTCTATCTTGTATATAAATAATCCGTCTGGCTGTATTTTGAGTCATGTTTTTCAGTTTGCTTTAGTTTGATTTTTTCTTGTTTTCAATAAAGGGGACGAACCCGCGGTTGCTTGGGGAACATCAAAATTTTTGGGAGTGATGAACAGTTCAGTGATCAGACTGTGGGTTGCTGTTTATATAAAAGAATTTCTTCCAGTTTAGTGGTTTTCTCGAATAATTCTGTGTGCATTGAAGTCCTGCTTAATCCCTGTGTAATAAACCAGATTCAGAGAGTCTGGAATACTATGTTGGGCTCCATCCAAGTCACTTTTAAAATGTTCTAAGGAGCACAGCAGAAGACCCATGGAAAGGAGCAAGGTGAACAGTATGTTAAACATAAATGATCCCATGCCAAGAAACGAATGCCAAAAGGCAAATAAAGAGAAAAACTCCTATGAAAGCATCATAAATCAAAGCAGGTGCTGAACCATAAATACTAATTTTCCAAAAGATCCTCTCCGTCCGTGAGATGAAACTTGAAGTACACCACTCACACAAAAGGACACTATGGGATAGAGGATCTTGAATTAAAATTCAGTAAGAAAGGCGTACATGAGGACTCATATGAAAAGGGACAAAAGTCCAAAAGCACAAAAAAGTGCTAAAATGGCATGGGAACGAGGAACAAATGAATATTTATGTTTACCATGTGCTACAATCCTGTGGTGTCCAAGCTGTCAGCTACCTGAAGACAAAGGTAATAATGAAACTCATTTTCTGGCCTCAACAGAGTTATCTAGACTTGAAAATCTTGGTTTCCACTCTCCCAAATTGGACTATTATCAATGATTGAAGGTACACACTTCCGGCGTTTGAGAAATCCAGATAGCTGAAAAAATTCAATAGAATGCATTTTTTGTTAGACAGTCTGTCACTCAAAGGTTAATCGCCCAGAGATCTAGGTTCACCAGGTAATCGCCAATTGTTGCAGCTGCAACTTTTCTCCCCAAATTTCTTAAATTTTGGACCCCTCCTCATGCTTTTCTTTGATCGTTGAATCCTTTAATTGGTCGATCTGTGTTTTAATTTTTAATGGCTACAAAATCTTAACTCTTGATCAAGGTTCAGATTTTGATTGCGTTGGAGTTTATGGTGAGTCGCAGCTTTCAAGTTTGTTTTGCTTGTTGATCAAACCAGTTATCTGTGCTGTGGTCACCATTGCGGAGGTATGGCAGATTTTCTGTCCGATGTTGATTTGGAAAGCTATCTGAAACACTTAAGTTGTTTTTGTTAAATCAGCGGCTGATAGCCTTTTCCTGTCCGTCGTTGCGGCTCCCAAACTGTTTTGCCATCCGAAGTGTGAAAAGCTCCGACTACCGATGCGTGTTAACCTGATTTAGCCGCGTACCTGAAGCCGTTTCTCGTCCGCCGTTGCGGCTGTGGAAGTCATTTGGGCCCCGAAGTGCAAATCCGTCCAACTTCCGACTTGCATCGCATAGTTCTAGCCTTCTCTTTTCCACCGTTGCGGCTCCCAAAGTATTTCAGCTTCCGAAATGTAAAGCCGTCCGACTTCCGACTGATAGCCTTTTCCCGCCCACGTTTCACTTACCTGCAGCTTATTTCTCTTCCGCCGTTGCGGCTGGGAAAGCAGTTTAGCCCCCGATGTTAATATCCTCCGATTGTCGATTTTAAGTTTCCCACCTAGGGAGTGGTCTACCCTGCCGGTGTTGGTATTTTAGCCATCGATAAGTTTCCCTGTTGCCGCCACCAGTAAGGTTGTCCGGTCTGGAGATGGTCGAGGTAGTAGTGTCGGCAATTGATAAATTTCTGATGATACAATGGTAGTATGCCTGGCGGTTTTCCTTATGGAATAGTCGTTTCAATTGGTAAAATTTGCTGCTTTTGAATGATGCTTGTCGATTTGATTGCAGGCGGTTTTGAGGAAATCGGTCAATCTACTGTGGTGCGGAGAAAGACGGACCGTTTTGGCAGAAGTATAACTGAAACCAGGGGGATCGCCAGGAGGGCCAAGGGAGTAAAAGACGAAATCCAGAGCTATAAATGCGCGGACCCGAACAACTGATTAGTTACCAAGTGGTTCATGATTACATACAGACAAGATATAGGAATGTGAAGCGTTTGAGAAATGAAAAGATGATACGTCTGAGGGAAACGGAAGCGTTCTGTAATTGTAGTTTAAATATTTGAAAGTAGGACTTAGAAGGGGCTTTTTTCCCTGGAAAAATTTGTAAACTCTTTTGCTTGTAAGAGGAACTACTTCTTTTTACAGTCAGAAAGTGCAACTTTTTCCTGCTGGAGAGAGAAAAATGTGGAATGTATCAATGCGACTCAATGAATAATGTTGAAGAGGAACTATTTCGTTTTCAGCTGTGTTTCATTTACTATGAGAGTATTTAACTTCCTGAACCTATGTTCTTGTTGAATGTTCTTCAGTATCTTTTGGGATGTTTTCCACTGTGAGTAATAAATGTTGTTCATAAAATAATCGTCTATCTGGTTGTTTAAATATCTGTAATTGTTCGTGTGTCTTGAAAGAAGTGTCAGCTAATTGTAACTCTTCATAATGCATGTACAAAATGTATTACTCACTTACAAGTGATAATCCTGATCCCTAGGGATAGTTTAGGTAGTTAGTTTCTTTTCCTTGTTCTCTGTGATTGGGATGCTAGTGAGTCTAAGACGAGAGGTAAGAACCTGCGCATCACATCATGACTACTCCTCGCATCTTATCACCCTGCATGGTTAATTAGGCACTTGCATATCATACATTAATTCAAAAAATACAAAACTCACGGTGGATCGGGCCGTAACCGGTAAAGCCTTTGTTTTGTACTTGACCTACGGTAGCCGGACCGCAAACCGGACGGATTCCCTATACCAAACAGTCAATGGGCTAGTTGGGAACATTGATTGGGGAGAATCCCTTACTGTTGTTGCCTGCGAATTTCGGGGCCTCAACAGTACCTCCACATGGTATAACCGCCGCACCTCTGGGAATATAAAACAAGTGGTTTAACCACCACTACTGGTGGTTGGGCCTTGTGCTGGGTTTCAAATGTTCACCAACGTCTGCAGGTTTAGTGTGTAACGGCAAACCTTACATGGTATTAGAGCAGAGGTCTCAGGTTCAATTCCCTCGAGCTATGCCGGAGGCGGGGTGTTGGAGTATCGGGTACCTCCACATGGTATAACCGCCGCACCTATGGGAATATAAAACAAGTGGTTTAACCACCACTACTGGTGATTGGGCCTTGTGCTGGGTTTCAAATGTTCACCAACATCTGCAGGTTTTGGTGTAACGACAAACCTTACAAATGGCCAACATAAAGTTCAAGAGGAGTATGAAGCTCTTGCTTAAGGAAATGGTGGGACTAAAAAGAGACTCCCCAAACCTAAAGGAGAAATCTCAGCATGGGCACCAAATGCAAAATGGGATCTAACTAGGGAACCCATGTATAGAAAAGCTCTACCACTCGCATAATGCCACTTCTAGTAGCAATATGAAGGTTATGTGACATTACGAAGTGGGTTCGTACCTAAGGTCAATATGAAACGATCACAAGGCAATGCATAAATGCAAGCGGATGTGAAATCCTAACCTATATTCCAGTTCGACATTATACCTGTGATAGGCATGAACGAGTCAAATTCGCGGTCAAAATTTGCTCAAATCAAGTCCTTACATCAAATATTAGGCCAAACAATTCAAAAATGTCAATAGCAGTCCAAACTATATAAAAGTGGGTAAAAATTTTGAAATTTTTTTCTATGAAATAATGAATTTTTTTTTCATACCATTTGGAATTTCACCACACATAGTGTTTTTGAACCAAAAATTTTAGAAGCTGATTCTGGGAGCCATGATCCAAGAAATCACAAACCGCTTGGATCAAGTAACTCCTCATGCCCTACTCATTCATTTCAGTACTTTTATTTTGATTTTTCATGGTCAATTTTTTATTTTATGCCATCCCAAAATAGGCGGTTTTAGCCCACAAAAAAAATAAAATGATTTATGTGTATATGGCTCAACATACGCGAAAAAATCCTCAATACCTGCGTATGTATGCAGTTGTTTTGAAAACAGCCGCGTATAAGGCCATGTTTGACATTTTCAAAGGAAAAAGCTAATGAAACTTTGAATTTCTTGTACAGGATGTTTATTGAGTGGTGTGAACGAGAGCATGAAGACATTGACAGGGTTGTGCAAGGCTATTTACCGACCCAACAAGCTTTGAGGGCTCATGGTTTGTACAAATTCTAGCGCCTTTGTAGCTTGAGAGAAAAACCAAGGCTACTCCAAATGCTAGTAGACTATTGGGATCCTGACACGGAGACATTCCAACTGTATGGGATGCCCCTCAACATAGAGGTTGAGGATATATACTTCATTATAGGACTCTTTCGCAGATGGGAAGTGGTGAACCTACAAGCTCATGGGTTAGGTGGTGGCCTTATGATAGAGGAATACATTTCAGTGTACTGTGTCCCTGCCATGGAAAAGGTTGGGAGTCAAATCCTGACGAACTCGATCCAGAACCTAGGGCTGAAGGCCATACTATTGGTACTTGGCAGGATTGTAGGACTGGCGTCCCTCCATCAGGAATCTACCATTTATGTACTATGCAATGGAATGCATGAGGCCTACTATTTACGATTGGAGTACCTCACTGCTAGTAAACATGAAACAACAACTAACAGACTGCAAGATAGGAAGGGTAAGAAAATTTGGCTTTGATATCATCTTGAGTACCTTTTTCTTTGAGCGAGTACCGGGGCTAAGACCCAGAGTGGAGATCACTCCTCATAGTGCTCGGGATCTAGCTCAACTGCGTTGGGAGAATGTGATGCGACGACTAGGAGGGGGATGAGTGGCCAACCCCTACCTAGCAGATTTCTTTCTCTGGTGGTGAAGGAAAATCATTGCCATAGATGACTACCCCTATGAGGGGATAGAATTCCGTGGAGACCCTGATATGCCCATCCCACCATGATATGCATATGGAGACATAGGTAAAAATCCTGACTCAAACTAGTTTTTTGAATTATTAATATTTTTTTGTGTTTTTTGATATAATGGAATCAAAAGATATGTTTTTGGTGTGATGACATAAACTGATACTTGGTCATATACATGGAGATGTTGGTCCTATATGGCTGGATGGTTTCCCTCATCATCGTCGAAGGGGAAGGGGTGACGACATCATAGGTATGGATGCAGAGCGGTCGCTCCAAAACATCCATACAAACTTCATTAGGATGACACACAAAGTACCCATGGCTCAAGCTGAGGACTTGCCTGAGGCCATGCAGCAATAGGTGGTAGGAGTACCACAAGCATGGGTTTGCTTATTTCAACGGCTAGCTAGAGCTGTCATGTGTTATCATGACCAGCACCCTCCACAAGTTTAGAAGCCTAGATGTACTTTTTGTTGTATTGACTATGTAGTATATTTTGGTGGCTCGGAAGCCCCATTTTTGTATTATGACATTATGTATTATGAAATCACGTTTTGGACTCTATTTTAATGAAAAAGACTTATGATGATCAGTTATTTATATTTACATATGTAAATGTGTTGTGCATGCTTTAATTTCTGTGTAACAAATGCCAATATAGCACGTAATTTTCATATGAATTAGCAACTTGATTAAAATTTATTGGAATGTGAATGTATGTAATGTTCTCAAACTGTCGTTCTAACAACCTTACTCTCAAGAATCTTCATAACAAAGTCAGATGTCTAATACGATACACACCATTTAACTGGTATGGATGTGTATCGTATTAGACATCCTAATAGGATTAAATGGTGTATCGTATTAGTGGTCTACGATGGTATGGATGGTCTACGATGAGTACTCATGAATAATAGGGCCTACACTAGGTGCATTCGAGATCTACATTTAGTTGTAGACGATTCAACTGATCTATTTTATGGATCAAGATGATGGAGGATTGCATCGTCCTTGGAGTCACATCATAAAGTGATAGGGATTGATCATCCCGCAAAGAGATCATGCATTAGAGGAAATTTGAACTCAAAATGGGCCTCCTAAAATGAACTAATAAAATAATAGTTAAAATAATAAAATAATATTTATTAATTTTGGAGGAAGA
>LPNX011186284.1:0-63478 GCA_001517045.1 Pseudotsuga menziesii
TCAATCAATTATTTTCAAGGAAGAGACACCTACTACTACTAATATTGGTGTCGTAGATCCCCCCTGACCCAACACAGTACTAGCTATAACATCCTCCCATCATAACCTATGTCCACACCCTCCCTATCCTTCCTGTGCTAGTATAGAAGTGGATGTTGGCTTCACCGACTTGACCACATAAGAACCTGAGAGTGATAGCTTCGGCTGAACAGTGGACCTAGCCTCTCCTAGCAGGCATTCGACCGTCATCATCACAACCACATGGGGAGCGTGTCTCAGCATGGCCCTCCCACAACCTCGGGTATCATAAAAACATAGGGTGGAACACATCCATCCCTCTCAACATCCTAGGTCTATATACCCTATCAAAAACATACTTTGCTGCTATCGAGATTATTGGTCTGTGTCATCGTATCATCAATTTTGGTAATCAAGGCTCTTCTGCAGAAATAGGTACTACACCACACTTCATATAAAGTATCCATTTATTACGTAGCCCGTGTGTCCTGCAAATTAGTACTTTGAAAACATACATTCATAATAATATTTCTATTCAATCATTAGTTGGTGCATATTATCAACAACATTTCCTTTCATTGTATAAATCATTAAATTGATCACATCATGCGCCGATATCCATGTACCACATCATATATATATTACATTTATCCATGATGACAATTAAACATACACTGTCTTTATGAACAAAGGAATATCATGATAACTATAACATAGTAACCAAACAAACATAATCATAATCATCACAATCAATGTATCAACATAAGCATAGTAACATCTTAGACATAGTAGCAACATCTATCATGTCATAAATATGGTTTACTTAGTCGAACTGAGTCCAACATTTACTAAGAAAATAGAATGCAACATGTCGATATGTCTAGTCAAATATGGGCATTACATATACTCACCCTTCAGGAAACTTCGTTCCAAAGTTATTGTTATGCATGATTATAAGAATATATTATTATGCATAATATAGGTGTCTTACTACTGGAATTCATTAGTTATGGTAGTCTCACTTGGACCTTTACTTGATCAACCTGTCGATGTCATTTTACTATTTTACTTCTTTTATCACCTAATATATGCTCTTAAATTTTTATCTAAAAAAAAATATCCTAGTAACTACTTATGACCTCCTCTAGGATCCCCATTTGTAACATGCATCAAGGTTCATTATACCCTACTAGAATCTTATCAACAACAATTTATACAGTGTTCTATAGTCTTGTTCTTGTTTTGATTCATAAGAATATGTTATTGCCCAAATTTCATTTATTTTGATTCTTTGTTTTATTACTATTAAATGATTTTTTTTTATATAGGGCTTGTTTAGGAATTGAATTATTTGTTGAATCTCTTTCTAATTTATACGACTTATGATCACATAATTTTTATTTTTTTTGGGGGGGGGATCCATATTGAGAGTGGTCTAGTGTCTATAATAACATGAATTCCACTATGTTTATTAATCATCTCCCATTTATCAATAAATTTTCCTTAAATAGAACTCTTACACCATGAATGGCGCATTATACATAGAATACTTACAATTGCACTACTTATTTCTTGGTAATTTTAATAACGTGACACACTTCTATAATATGAAGTTTAATTGTTAGTTTGCATGCTTGTCATATCATTTTCTACGACAATATCTGAATTCCATTTATAAGTTCATCTCTTTCTATACTAATTCCTATTATTAGTCCTCAAACAATTGGCCATTTTGTACCAGTCGTTTATCGCTAACATTCTTATGGTAATTATGTGTCATAAAAAAAACATATTGTTTTCAATCTACTTTAGTTATCACGTATATTTATCCATTGATATCATCATCAGTTTCATGTCTCTTAGTCACTTACTAATTACACAACTAAGCAGTATATTGCACCACTCCATTTAATACGCATCAAAATGTATCTTTAGTACTTTTAATGTTTAAATCACTTAATATATTATATTGCACCCTATTCATTTCATACTTAGTTAGGTGCACTAAGTATATATATATATATATATATATATATATTATTTACCCATTACTCTTCTTGCCATTCTTTTATCCTTTTTACATCCATAGGTTTTCTCATACTAATCTTGAATGTAGCACTCTTCTTGACACAATTACCTTTTATATCTTCTTTATCCTTGCTTAAACTCGCTCTCTCTCCCTCTCTCCATATATAGGTATCAATAGATATTAAGTCTACTTGATCTATTTATTTAGTTATTTATGTTGCATGAGTACAAGTACATTTACAATCCCTTTTTAATTACGAGATTACATTAGCACACCTATCGCTCAATATTAGCAACCCTAAATCTTTTATTTATATAGACATAGCATTCCTTATAAAACCTCTTCTCTATACCTTGTCTTTCACGTTTATTGTTCCTCATCTATTTATTAGGTCTTACCTCCTAATATCTTAATGTGTTAACTTATAATAATGTTTATGCTCAACGAGTATAGGTTCACTCATTATACATTTATTCGAGATTGATTACCATTATTACTTTCACACCAAATAAAGTTACAACCTACACCCTACCATAACCTATTAGCTTCGTAGTATGCTAAACAATGCTAACCCCATGGGCTCATCTATACATCATCATATCCTTTCTCCAACATTTGTATATTCATCTTCATCTTCAGTATACTTACACCAACCATACCACTCGTCATCACTTTATACATATTACCTGTAATCAACTAAAGTATGAATAGTTTACTAGCTTGCATCCCCACCTCTATCCAATCCTATCTATGGTATTATAATTCATTTCGAGATTCAATTCTCCATTGGTGATGTGAAAGACACTTCCACAAGTTCATGGACATTCCACACGTTAAAGTCATAAACAATTTATTTAACATAAGGTTTTGTGATTCCCTTGTCTATAAACATTTTTAGGTGGCAATTTTATCATAATTTAAGTTGGAAATGATGTTATTATAGGAGAAATAGAATCCTATTACAATCTTCGTAAAAAGTGATCAAACATGCCTACTAGCCATAGTAACACAAAAACACATATTTATCTCCTTCAGTGTTTTCTCCTCACTAAGTTTTCTTAATAGTCGAATAATGGGGTTAACCTACCCGATGCTTTCCATTTAGATCTTGTAACAAATTTTTACTCTCATCAACCATAACTTATCTTAACTTTAATCTCTTCTTATTAATATTTAACTTATTGATTATACTTCCTAAGGTATCTCAATTAATGTTATTAATTTATCTAGAAACTTAACGATCAACAATTATCTTTAATTATACCAATGATCTTAATTATAAAGAGTTTAATTTATACTAAATAAGAAACTTAGTTAATGAACATGCAGACCTCCTCATTATCTTGTCCTAAAGATTTAAATAGTTAAATGTGAATAACATTATGATAATTTCAAATAATCAAAAAAAACATTTTAGTTGTTTCAAATAATTAAATTAAACATTTTAGTAATTCCTAATAATCAAATTATAATAGTTTAATAGTTTCAATTAATTAAATTTAAAATTTTGAAATAGTTTTAAATAATCAATTTAAAACATTTTAATAATATGAAATAATTAAATTAAAACATTTTAGTGAGTGGACCCTAGATCTACATAATCACTTTCCTTGTAATATTCACATTTTGTAAAATGTAAGATAAGTTAATAATTATTAATTTCTCATGAATTAAGAATATTTGTATACATAGATATTTTTATGCAACTCCAATTCTCATACTATAATTAAAATTTCAATCCATTCAATTTCATCCATTCGGTGATGTATTGAATTAAAATTTCAATCCATTCCATGATTTATAAAATTAAAATTCCAATATCTTATTTATTAATTATCATACATAATATCTAGATATATACTCCAATTCATATTCCTATTATCATACATAATGTCCACAGATATCCTACAATTTATATCTATATTATGGACCGTTGATTGAACCACACTTGTCTGCACTAATCAATAAATGGATGGTGCATTTTTATTCAATTTAAACTTTATATACAATAATAACAAGTATAAACAATTATTTCATTTTAAGTATAATTAATTCATTATTATATTGCTAGTTGCATAGTATATTTATTTCCTAAAAGTTGAAGGTTATTATATATCTTTTTCGTTTTGTCATTAATGATTTGGCTAAAGCATAATTATATATATTTACATATATATATATATATATACATATATATATATATATATACATATATATACATATATACATATATATATACATATATACATACACATATATATATATATATATATATATACATATATATACATATATACATATATATATACATATATACATACACATATATATATATATATATATATATATATACATACATATATATATACATACATATATATACATATATACGTACATATATATACATATATACATACATATATATACATACATATATATACATACATATATATATATACATATATATATATACATATATATATATGTATATATACATATACATATACATATACATATATATATATATATATATATATTTTCTTTGAGTGCATATAGTGTGAAATATGAACACTCATGGGTAAAATCACCCAAACAGCAGTTCAATCTAGTATAATAACAACACCAAGGCACGCTAGGATTGATGGTGATACTACTACTTGTGGGTGGAAAAGACTTCCCAGGCATAGTGCCCTCTGCTGGTCTGCAAACTAAGGTACGTTAATACTACTCTCTATTATATAATATTCTGATGCCACCTTTTGTTCTTTAATTTACCATTTCGCAAAGGTTTAAGGTATTGCCTTGGTCCAGCAGATAGAAAGCTTCTTAGAGTAGTCCATTGGAGTGAATATTCTGTCTTAAGCGCTGTACAGATGGAGTTACGATTGTCTTATCAAGCTGAAGAGAAGAACTACTAACTTTTTAAAGTGCGATCTCAGGCTCACGCTAGTGACCAAAAGATCAATCTCAAAGAGGCTACTAGCGAGTTCCTCAATTTTGGAAATGTTTGATGAACCCTAGGGAGGACTGGAACGGTTATATCGCTGGGTCCTAATAGAAGGATCCATCCAATCCATATTCATAGGGCATATTTTGGCCAGGTGGCTAGATACAGGACATGTGAAGAACTAACTATGCTTTTGTCATTGAATGGACTTATACGGCCATTGAAAGGGCTTTTATTTCAGCCCCTGTATGGAGTATATTTATGGCCGAGAAGGTAATTTGGTCTATTCCTTAGTGGGAAGGCCCTTAAAAATCCTTTCAAACCTGAGCAAGTCATCCCTTAAGGTGTTGATTCGAATAGTTTCCCAGATATCATTCAGGGTTCAGTGAGTTCAGCTATTATGGAACAATAAGAAGAAACTAGAACCATAAGAACACAATAGGGACCAAATACAAATAACACTACTTAATTGTTGTTGACAAAGGCAGCTCTGTTATCGTAAGCAACCACCCGCTGGAAATAAAAGATCATGCTATGGTTACTGCCCCACTACCACTATGCTGGAGTGATTGGGAAATGGCTCGCCTCACTAGTATTGTTATTTCCTTCCTTACTCTGCAAGGCTACCCCCTTGCCCCATACTCTATGTGTTGGTTGTTTATGCCCTTGGTTATTTATTATAGGTTGCCCAAGCTCAATGAAATATTAGGTTCATTTATATTCCTAAGGGACGGAGTCACCTAGGGATTATCTGACGGGTATTTTGATATCAGTAGCATTTTCTAATCAGGCGAGCATTGATGAAGAGACAGAAGGGTTCATAAATATCTACGCAAATTAAGTCTGGGTTTTCAATTAAATTAAAACATTTTAACTTTTATAATATATGAATATATATATATATATATATATAATTTAAAATTTAAATTATGCACAAATAACACCATTTGAACGGACTGGTCCTTCCACCACCACCCATTTCTAGAGCCACTTGTAAAGCTAATAAAGAGTAACATCTTTATTTATCATGGTCAAATCATCCAAAGTGGATAAGCACTTCCATAATCCATCCACACGCACATTTGCATGCCCCTAGTTGTATGCTTCCCAGATGGTAGCTAAAATCATTCTATGTGGACCAGATGAAACAAAACCCTATCGACGGCATGCATGCTGCACAAATGGAGCAAATTCCTATGGACTGCCATCTTCAGAACGAACTTGGAATGTTCATTTTATTAACATATTGTTTATTGTCCTTATTGTTATTATTTTTTTTTCCATTATTAAATGGGTTTCTAGGGAATGCTTAACTTTTCTCTTCCGCGCCCGCATGCCAATCTCTCATTTTTTTTTTCGATCATGTCTGGATGGAGGAGCAACTCTGTAACCTGCAACTCGAGCTATGTTCCATGGAAAAGGGTCTCATTTACACCAGGTGACATTATGGAAACCATCTTCCAATTTTTCATTGTTGGAGCAGGTGTCTGTCGGCAACAATGAACATGGCATGTCTCGGGATCGAACCCTGGAGGCTCCGGTCCACTGTGCATATCTCCCTAATAGGTGCAAATTGTCATGGAAGTTCAAATATTCATCCATTCATCTCAGATGCCGGTATTCAACCACATATTCAGCATCCAGGCGGCCCTCACGCATACAAATTCATGCCGTTTAAACATTAGAACAGAATCAAATCACTTTTTATATTGATTCCTGCACAGAAACACCAGTTATCTAAGCTCACTCTCTTCACAGGTCAAGGGTTCGACTCCCGCCCTCAACTATATATGGAAACCCAAGTGTTTCCCATCGCATGATGGCAATGTCAAGGATTCAAAAATTCCCAAGAAACAGAATTCGTTCAAGTCCGGAACAAATAATTCCCATTCGAAGCCTTAACCCTCGCATTGCCCCTGAGTCGAACTTATAAATTTATAAAACCCTTCGTCGAAAGGCAGCGCGAACCGATTTTTGAATGCCTGGCTTTGCGTTGTGATCTCTGTTGGAATCCTTTATCTTGCAGTGCCACGCATCGGCGAGCTTTCCGGTCTTTTGGCAGCAGGGGATTTGAGAAATTTGACGAAGAAAGCTTATGGCAATGGTTCTTTCGAGGTCAGTCGCACAGTATTTTCAACAGATATTGTTGTGGGAGGCGGCATTAAATGTAATGTATGAGATAAGGAGCTATGTATTTCAGAGGGTTTTGAATAGATAAATGAGTTACTTCAAAGGCGCAGGAGGAGCTTTGGCTGGAGACATCGCTTACAGGATCACGGCAGAGGGCAAGGACACTGCAGATACTGTGTATGCACTTCTCCATGTACGACTCTTTTTCCTACAAGACTTAGATATAAAATTACATTCTTTTTTTTTGTTTCAATATATAGAAAACTGCCATTGGATTATAGACTGAATGGAATATAACATTTTTGCTACCTAAATCTAAATACTTCTATACTGCCATTGGATTCTAGACTGAAAAGAATACATCTATTATGCAACCTAAATCTAAATGCTTATAAAATTTATTATTTATTTAGTCAACCATAGTGAGAGAACCCTCTCTTATGCATTCTACACCCAGGGCATGTTGAACTTTGAATCTATTTACAGATCTTGATAATTATTTTACAATGATTTTCAAGCATTCATTTCATCCCACTTTTATGTAATGCCCTTTTGTTTTTGTTTTTGTAGGTAAAAAAAATTTATTTTTTATTTTATTCAGGTTATGAAAGAAGAGGGTTCTGCACAGAAGAGAATGCTTGGTATGCTACTAGCATTCAGCTTATGGTCTTTAGGATAATTTTGTCCTCAAAATATTCACTCATTCTATGCGTTGTAACTTAGAACCTATTTCTACTTGTGTAATACATCTTCAATTTACAGAAACACTATACATCAATTTATTTATTTTACTGTGTGTAAAATTTTAGTTTTGATTTATCTTCCATATAATGTTTATTTTTCTCCTAGAGGACCCCTTTAGGTTCCAATTTTAGAACCTAGGGCTCTGATACCATCTGTAGTGCTCTGCTTAACGGGTAGAGCACTCGGTCCATTTCTCTGTGATGTTCTCTATCTTAAGCTCATTCTGAGTTAGTTTTTAACAAAATCAAGACATTTTAATCATATTACAGGTTTATATCCATGTATGTTTTATTAGTTTTATAAACATATTAATGTAGAAATATGAACTGTAAACATATTAATGTAGAAATATGAGTTGTACATGTTTGATCAACTTCATGAATTTTTGTAAATTAGACAATAATACCATGCAGGAATTTAGTATCTAAATACCTAGAATTTAAATACCTGGAACCAGCGGTTGTAGTAGATCCAAGAGTTTGTTGTAGACCTTGTAGGCTCCTTCACCTTTCAGCTTTCCATCCAAGCCTTTATTAACAAAATGATGTGCCACCCTGCCAACCAGCTCTCATCATGTGCTGCCCCTAGGAAACCCATGGGTTTCCTAGCCCCCGAGCCCACAGACCAATAATACCGAGAGCAACTTCCTTTCCATTCTATATCTTTCTTCGTTTCCACCCATTTCTCCATCATTTCCAGATATCCTCATCCTTGATTTATCTCCCTCTTCAAGTTTTTCCTCAGTCATTTTCCACTGATGCAGAGTCTAATTTCCCCAAAAAAAATCCTTCCCCATCTCTCTTTGATACCTCCCCTAAATACTCATTTTCCTCCTACTTTCTTCCACCTTGCTCCACCGCCTTTCCCCCAAAACACTTCATTCACCTACCTCTTTCAGTTTTCGATGCTAGTAAATTATTATAATCATGAATATACATTTATTCATTCAATTGTCCTTATCTCGAGCATCCGAATAGTTAAGGTTATTTAAGTTGAATTGAATAAGTTGGTTGTCTGGCATTTATTAATTCTTGGAATGTTCACCATTGGTCCCTCACGGGATGGCAGTTTAATAGCTAGTCCTATTCAAATCAATTATGTTGAATAAAATAATAATTTAGTAATTATCTTGTGTACACGTGAGTATCTTAGTTGTTTTACTTGATCCGGAATCCGATGTTAGTAATCATATTAATAAGTATTATTATAAACTTCAATCATGTCATATCTTGATGGTCATATTCCATAGTTCAATATACATGTTTAACCTACAAAGAATCATTTGGTGTATTTGATTAACAATTACTTTACTCGAGTTATTTCCACTTGGGTTTAATTGAACAATTGACTACATTTACCACAAGAGCATAATAATAACAATAATAATAATAATAATTGTTTAATTAATTAATTGACTATGTTTAACACAAGATCTTAATAATCATCATAATAATAATAGAAATAATTGTCTAATTAAACTATCGGTTATGTTTACCACAAGAGGCACTACTAATAATAATAATAATAATAATACCATTAATAATAATTATAATTAAAGACATTTTATAGTTGTTTGTTTTTAATCACAAGTATCATAGTCATGAGCATGTTATATCTAGATTCATAATCAAAGCACCCTTAGGGGTTTAAACAACCCTGAAAATTTTGTTAATGTAAATGAACAATGTTTAAGTCTACGCACGACAACTTTCTGAGGATTATTCTAATTTCCAACACTTGATCACTTACATATTACAGTGTTCACCTATCATTAATGAATATGTTAACTTAACATTCATTATTTCATTAACATATTTACCTATGAAAACCTATACCANTACAAACATGTAATATTTTTAGCATCATCAATCATTAATTATTAATGAATTAAGTTATCACATCGTTATATTTTTAGATTCATTAATCAATCAATTATTTTCAAGGAAGAGACACCTACTACTACTAATCTTGGTGTTGTAGATCCCCCCTGACCCAACACAGTACTAGCTATAACATCCTCCCATCATAACCTACGTCCGCACCCTCCCTATCCTTCCTCTGCTAGTATAGAAGTGGATGTTGGCTTCACCAATCTAACCACATAAGAACCTGAGAGCAATAGCGTCGGCTGAACAACGGACCTAGCCTCTCCTAGCAGGCATCTGACCGTTGTCATCACAACCACATGGGGAGCGTGTCTCAGCACGGCCCTCCCATGACCTTGGGTATCATAAAAACATAGGGTGGAACACATCCATCCCTCTCAACATCCTGGGTCTATATACCCTATCAAAAACATACTTTGTTGCTATCAAGATTATTGGTCTGTGTCATCGTATCATCAATTTTTGTAATCAAGGCTCTTCTACAGAAATAGGTACTATACCACACTTCATATAAAGTATCCATTTATTACATAGCCCATGTGTCCTGTAGATTAGTACTTTGAAAACATACATTCATAATAATATTTCCATTCAATCATCAGTTGGTGCATATTATCAACAACATTTCCTTTCATTGTATAAATCATTAAATTGATCACATCATGCGCCGATATCCATGTACCACATCATATATATATTACATTTACGATGACAATTAAACATACACTGTCTTTATGAACAAAGGAATATCATGATAACTATAACATAGTAACCTCACAAACATAATCATAATCATCACAATCAATGTATCAACATAAGCATAGTAACATCTTAGACATAGTAGCAACATCTATCATGTCATAAATATGGTTTACTTAGTCGAACTAAGTCCAACATTTACTAAGAAAATAAAATGCAACATGTTGATATGTCTAGTCAAATATGGGCATTACATTGAGTGTTCCACACATGGTTCAAATCCTCAAGAACCTTTGCTCTCTCTTCAGATGATTTCAGCTACTCTACATGGGTTTAGTTTTCACCATGCAGTTGTTTATATTTCTTATTCAGTTGAGTGCATTGTTCTTCTTCCAAAGTGGAAGATTCCTCCAGACATATTCATTTAGTTTGGATTCATAGGTTCACATGCACAGTCTCAGGATGCTGCTGCATAGAAGAACCAATTCTTGATTTATTGCTTAGTTTGAGGGGGGGGGGGGTTTCCCATGAGGTTTTCCCCATTTCCTTGGTTACATTAAGCAGTTACTTTATTGTACAGGGTGACCTATGGCCTTTGTTTCCGGGGCCCTATCATTCTTATGCACTTATTTTTTCTACTCCTCCTGAGTATAGCTTAAGGGGGGGTGTTGGAGACATTTACCACCATACACACTCATTTTGGTCAATTTGTCCTAGTTAAACCACTATCCTAAGTATTATTGACTTAATTGACATTAGAGGAGCACTAGATGGCATCAGCTATATCACACCCATGCCTACCTTCAGTCAAGGAGGCTAACTTAGCCTTCTCCTACATTCGGGGAGGTTAACTGGAGCACTCCGGGGGTGATCTGAGTGTCATTAATGCCCCATATTGCTAACTGATGGTTACAATCAGTTAAATAGAGCAGTGAAGGTTCCTTCCTTCATTAAATTGATTATTTATTGATTATTTCATGAACTGGAGTCAACAAAGGTGCCTCCAACCACTTCTGATGGTCAGTTACACTAGTTAACCTCATCGGGGTTCATTGGAGTCATTGATGCGCTACCACTTGTTGGTTGGCTTGAAGAGACATGTGTCTGGGCTACTTTTAGTTAGACTCAGTCATTTATTGCACTCTGAATTCAGTTAGGGCTCAGTTGAGTCACTTAGGGTTTTGATCAGTGGGTAACTTGAGTTTTGACTATGGCTTACATTCAGTTAAGCTAGACTCACTCATTCAATTCAAATGACCTCCTTGGGAATTCGAATTGCTTTGTCATTCATGCTTGCAACATGATCTTGTATTGTATTACTCATTCTTTGTGTGAATATACAGAGTGGCTACTCATTTTGTAGCCCTATTATGCCATTTTCATGTCTTATTGTTATTATTATTTTATGAGACTTGTGTTTAGTCCCTAGATTACTGTGACAGATTAATATCTTCTACCGATCACCATAACACTTCAGGGATGGTCTCTACTTGTTCATAGTTTTGGACTTTTGAGATGATGTAATGCTCAATGTTTTCTAATTGAGCTTATCACTTTTGTGCAATTTGTTGATATCCATAATATTTACATTGGGTTAATTAGCCGAGTAATATTATATTCATTTGTTCATGGCTAAGCTCAATCACAACTTCTTCACATTTAGTCGTTCTCCCTATCCTTTGCAAGGCTCGATGATGAATTCATCTGAGCTTACATGTGTAACAAATGAATGGATTTCGCTAATAGGTCCATCTACAACAAGAGATGCAACCAGTAATGTCATGACAAAATGTAGAATGCAGTAGATCAAGTAGAGAATAGAAAATTTGGAATTACCCATATTACCATGGCATGAACTCTATTGTTCAAGGAGAAAGGAAATGTAGTAAGGCTATGGTCCAATCGACAATGAGACATGTTTTTTTCGACATAGAAATATCAGCAAATATAAGTACAAGTTACAAAGGTATTTGTATTGCTTCCATGGGTATTTTCCACAAACCTCTTGGCATGTTTATGATGAAATAATTTGTATCTACATTTCTAACAAAAGAACATGTCAAAATTTGCAAAAAGAATTGCAATGGCTCATGTTTCCTAGTTTTTGTTGGCTAGTTGTCATGGACAGAATTTTGGACATAGTTTGGGCAATCCTTATCAATCTACTTTTGCAACAAAAAATCAGATTTCTTGATTTAAAGAATACACTGAAGCTCCAAGCCTAAGCCGACAATTGCAATATAGTCAAGCTAATGCATTCTTGTCACGGACATTGCAATTAGTTGCTCTTGTTATTATATTGTATATGGTCCTCTTTGAAGATAATGTTATTATAAATCATTTTTATTTGATGTTTATCTTTATCTTCCTTTGTGTACTATTTATATCTTTATCTTTGTGGTATATATTCATTAACTATAAAGTATAAATTATATAAGTGTTGTAATGTTTGGCCAATTTAATGTTGAATTAAGATGTAGGTTCAGAAGATATTATTATTGTATGTGTCATGTTAAACCCTAAAAAAAAAAATGTTATATTGTATTGTAGTGTCGAATCCAAAATATATTATTATTTTATGTATTGTACTTGTAAAAGACAAGTTGGCCCCATAAGGAAAAGTCACTCAAAAGACAACTATAAATAAGGAGGGTGCACTCCTCATTTAATATACACTCACAGCAAGCAAGTTCACTCCTACATGAGTAATAGGTTTGCTCCAACTAAGAAGAAGATTGTTTTGGTTTGTAGAAGACTTGGAAGACATTTATCTCTTGTTCTTGGGTTTGATTAGAAACTCCTTGTTAACATTGTGACATTGTACTCAGTTGATGAATCTATACCAATAATTTATGTTGGGTTTTTCTTGTGAGAGGGTTTTCCTAAGATAAATATTTTTGTCTATTGATGAATGTCTTTCTTCAAATTGATCCTTTTGCATGCAATTATTATGTTGTGACATGTTAAATGAATGAAATTCTAACTTAATTCCGTGTGAGTCAAAATTATAACATGGTGTCAGAGTCATGCTCAAAGAATTCATTGCAATTGTTGCAACTGTCAAAGATTAGGGCTCCATGATTCTAGCCTTCCCTTACACAAATCAAGCTCAACCTTAGCATCATTAAAAATTTCCCTAAGGGGGAACATATTTCTATGGAGTTAGATTTCAAATCCAAGAATTTTCATTTTTGACCTAATTACTCCCGAATCGGGAAACTAGGGTTTCCAATTTTTTTCTAGTATGTCCACAAATCTAAGTGAAAAGAGGGTTTTCTCAACTTGCCTTGGGATGGTGCATATTTCCAGTGGACCAGTTTCTCCATTGAATAACTTTTATTTTTTACCCTCCTGCTAAGGTTTCTAGAACCAAATTTAACAAGATGACAAGCAACACCAAGGTTGATGAGAATATTTGATGAGAAGCTTGAAGGGGTTGATAACTTTAGAGCATGGAAGTATATGATTCTCCTCATCCTAGAATAAAATTACATAGAAAAATATGTTGAGGAAGAAGATACAAAGCCAGAGGGAGATGAAGCTAAGGAAAAGCACAAGAAGAACATGGTTAGGCAAAGAGAATCATTGCAAATTCCATCAAGGATCATTTGATCCCTCATGTTCTATATTCCAAGACTCCAAAGGATATGTTTTATGCATTGACCAAGTTGTATGAAGTAAACAATATCAATCGGAATATGACATTAATATCTCAGCTCAAGAATGTGAAAATGCAGAACTCAAACAATTCAATGCTATTTCACAAGAGTATCCCAAATCAAAGAGCAACTTGAAGCCATTAGCCCACACAGTTGAAGAAGCTAAAAATAGTGATGACTACATTAAATGTTCTCCCAAGGTCTTGGGAATCATTTATTCAATCAATATGTTCCAGAATGAAACTAACAAAGTTTAGCATGCTATGGGAAGAATGCACTCAAGAAGAATCTAGATTGGTATGAAGAGAAGAAAAGTTGGGTAATGATGAAGATCAAGCACTAGAAACTCATACAAATAAAGAAAAGAGTAGAAAATAAGTTCATCCTTCAAAGAAGACTCAAAGGACTCAAAGAGATTACTCAAACATTAGATGCTACAACTACCATAAAATGGGACATATTGCAAGATAATGTACTCAAATAAAAGATCAGATCAAAAAAGGAAGGAATAAAATACATCATGCTCTTGTTGCAGAAGATAATGAACCTGTTCAAAAGAAAGCAAGAGAAGATGATTCAAGTCAAGAAGAATATGTCCTAATATCTTCTCTTACAGGGATTGTCACTGATGGAAGTGGAACATGTCTTGTTGATAGTGGTTCTTCTAAGAACATGACTGGTTACAAGGATTATTTCTAAAGTTTGATTCAGAAATATTCACCTCACAAAGTAAATCTTGGAGATTATTATCAATATCCTATTAAATGGATAGGAGAAGCCTCCTACAAGTTGGATTCTAGAAAGTCCATGAAGATGAAGGATGTGTTATATGTACCTTGTTTGAAGAAGAACCTCCTATCCATTTTAGCATTAGATAAGAAGGGATTGAGAGTTTCCTTCGTTTATGGATAAGTTCTCATGTGGACAAAAGGAAAGACCATTGATGATGTTATCATGATTGGTGTTGAAGAAGCAGGACTATACAAATTGAAGGGACACTCAAATTCAACACTAGTATGCGGTACGATGAATCCAAGTGAACTACGACATATAAGACTTGGTCATTTGAATTACAAAGCATTTCCAATCATGAGCAAAGTGGTAACGAGTATGGTACTCCAAATGGATCTTCCAAAGAAAGAAAGAGAACTCAACCATATTTCAGTTATGTAGCATTGTTATATGACATCATTGATGCAGAGCCTTCCAGAAGTAGATAATAATAAAGTATGGAAGGATTCAATGATCGAGGAATGTCAGTCTATTATGAAGAATGGTTTGTGGTTGTGATTCTCATATTCAGTGGTGACTTACAAATGGATTTACAAGACAAAGAATTCAGTGAATGATGTTGTTGAGACATACAAGCAAAGGTTCATGGCACATGGTTTCTCTCGGAAAGAAGGTATATATTATGCAGAGATATTTTCTCCTATAGTAAGATACACTTCGATTAGAGTTATACTTGCGATAGATGAAAAAATGAAATGGACAGTACACCACATGGATGTGATGACAACTTTCTTGAATGGTGTAATACAAGAAGTGTACATGGAACAACCACAAGGATTTGAGACACATGGCATGAAGACACATGTGTGAAGGTTGAAAAAGGCCTTGTATGGTTTGAAGTAAGTACCCAAAGCATAGTATGGTAGAATTGACAAGTTCTTGATGAGCTTGGGACTTACAAAGAGTAAAGCGAATCCAAACCTTTAATACAAGGCTGTGGATGGTGGACCAATGATATTTTTGTTATGTGTGGATGACTTGTTTCTAACAAGAGATAATAATCTCATCAATAAATTTAAGGAAAATATTGTTGTAGAGTTTGAGATGAAAGACATAGGTATAATGCACTATTTATTGGGTCCAGATATATGGCAAAGACCCAATGAGGTTTTCCTTAATCAAGGAAAATATGTTGTAGATATATTAAAGAGATTTAGGATGATGGATTGGAAGTCCATGCCTAAACTGATGTTGACAAACCTGAAGTTATTGAGTGATACTTCATAAGAGATAATGGATTCTACCATGTATAGACAAATATTTGGTTCGTTGATACACCTGATGAACATGAGACTATGATTGGTTTGTTGATATATGATTTGTCATGAACACATTGAGCTAGTATATGGTTGAGACAAGAAGTGTTCACTTTATTGTTGCAAAGCATGTGATGAGGTACCTAAATGGTACAATTGATTATGGTCTTAGATATGTTTCATATCCTGAGATCAGATTGGATTGATATGTTGATTCTGATTGGGCAGGTAGTGTCGCTGATAGGAAGAGCATGTTAGGATGTTTCTTATGTCTAGTGTCAACTATGATTTCATGGATCAGCTAGAAGAATACAAGTGTGGCTCTCAGTACGATTGAGGAAAAATATATAGCAGCATACACAGCCAGTGGTGAAGCTATTTGGATTTGAAATTTGCTTGCGGGATTGTTTGATCTCGAGTTAGAGGTGACTTGTATCTGTTGTGATAACCAGAGTTGCGTAAAGTTTTCAGAGAACCCTATGTTTCATGACAAGTCCAATCATGTCAAGATTAAGTACCATTACATTGTTGATATGGTATACAAAGGAGTTTTGAAACTCCAGTATGTTGTGATAGACAAGTAGATAGTCGATGTGTTGAGCAAGCCTCTGTCAAGGGTAAAGTTTGAATACTTCAGGGAAAATCTTGGAGTGGTACAAAAGGAATTCTCTAGTGAGAGGGAGTGATGATTTACATATGATATTTCAGAAGAAAACAGCACACTAAGTGTGGTAGCAGTTAGTAGCCATTCCCAGGCACAATGCGCGGTCTTTAGGACTAGCAGATGTGCAACTAGAGTTGGCATGTGCAGCCTTCGGACTGGAATTTGTTCAACTTATAGAGTTGGCATATGTAGTCTTCGAACTTGAATATGCACAAATTATAGAGTTGACATGCGTGTTGGTTTATCCCACAATATTGAGAGGGGGGGTGAATCAGTATTGTCAGTTTTTACTTTAAAATACACAAAACCAACAAACAAGACACAGTTTTATCGTGGAAACCTCAAAAGAGAAAACCACCAACACAAACTCATTAATAAGATGAATTTACAAAATTGTTTATCTGCTTCAACAAAAAGGATGTAAAACACACCCTAGATTTTTCCTGCAACTACAGACTAGGATGCTACAACACCCTTATGGTTTTCTACCTGCTACAACAGACAAGGGTGCAATGACACCCTATTCTCCAGCTACGACTGGAAGGAGGCTTTGACCCCCTGTAAACCTATGGCCTGCCCTAGCACCGCCCTGCCACCCTGATATATTTTTCACAATTTCTCTCCCACTGAATACTATAACACCCACTAGTCTTTGATGCTAATCATGCCATCGAACTACAGAGACATATTCCTTCTTATTCAGGCCGTTGCTTAAATACCTCTCAACGTTTAAGCTTATTTCAATGGTTGTGTCTCTTCAAATTGAATAGACATGTCTTTCACATTTGTGCCATTTTGGATGCGAATATCACACCTTTTAGAACATCCTTACACATTCTTCCATTGATCATGCACTTCAGAGATCATTTCCGCAGCTTGGAAACCATTTCCACCCTCTGGTCAACATTTGCAGTTGGTTCTACACTGCCAAACTTCTTTCTGCAATATCATCTACCAGTTTTAATCAGATTCATTGATCCTATTTCTAAGCCTCTTTAGACCCTCGATCTGATGCATTGATTCCCACCTCAAAATCACCTTTCCGCACCAATATTACCTCATCAACGATTCACGACCATTGATATTCGTCGGTCGTTTTTCTGACCGTCGATCTCCAGATTACGAGATGCGAATGTGGGATGTCGACTATTCGCTTTTTCCTTTCCACAAACTCATTTCCGCGAGCTTCTTTCTGCATGCTCCTTTCCGCAAGCTTCTTTCCGCAATTTTCCTTCCGCACCGTCGATCTTTTTTAGCAGAACTAACTTCAGTCATTCGATCTTGATCTTTTGCAGAACTTTGGCTTTTCTGCCTAACTTATGGGGGATGCTTCCTAACCATCGGATCTTGTGCAGGATGCTTGCTAACCGTTCATTCTAGAACTAATGCAGAACTATGGCTTTCCCTCCTAGCTTAAGTAAACTTGATCTTCACCATCGGATCTAGTGCAAGATGCTTCCTAACTATCCATTCTAGAACTACTGCGTAACTCTAGCTTTCCCACCTTGCTTATGTAAACTTGATCTTCACCGTCAGATGTAGTGCGGGATGCTTCCTAACCATCCATTCTAGAACTAATGCAGATCTGCATATTGTCTTTGCAGATTTCTTCTGCGACAGTCCTTTCAGCAACCACATTAGATGATCAATCCTTAGCCATTCAACTTGCTATAGGGTTATTTATTTGTCATTCACCTTGCAACCTGCAACCTATAATAGGGTTATTCCTTTGTTATTCTGGATACCTACAACCTTCAGTCTATCAAACAGTTTTGACATCAATGACAACTATATAGTCAAAAATCTCCCCCTTTGGCATTGATGGCAACCTCTACACATTCTCCCCCTTTGACAACAATGAAAAGGGAACCTTTCTATCTGGCAGCTCCCCCTGTCATCAATTATCCCCCTGAGATTGAGCTTTCTCCTCTTAGTACTTTTGTAACGGAATTACTCCCATTTTCTATCTAAGACACTCAAAGGCTTCCTTAGGTAGTGGTTTGGTGAAAATGTCAGCAATCTTTTCTTTTGTGTCAATGTATTCTAATTTGACAGCTTTTTGAGATACCTGTTCTCTTAGATAGTGATACTTGATTGGTATATGTTTTGTCTTATAATGCATGATAGTATTTTTAGACATATTTATAGCACTAGTGTTATCACATTTGATCACTATTGTATGTTCATATTTTACAAGTAGATCTTCTAGGGTTTGTCTCATCCAAATAACCTGAGTGCAACATGAGGTGGCAGCAATATATTATGCTTCTGTTGTAGAGAGTGAAATGGAGGATTGTTTTTTACTTGACCATGATACTAAACAATTTCCTAGGAAAAATGTTGCTCCACTAGTACTCTTTCGATCGTCAACACTTCCTACCCATTCTGCATCAATAAATGCCTCCAAGGTAAAGTCTTGTCCTTTCAGATACCATAAACGATACTCCATAGTACCTTTTAGATATTTGAAAATATTTTTTACTGTTGTTAGATGTGTTTCTTTAGGGGTTGACTAGAATCTAGCTACCAATCCAACAGCTTTCATCACATCTGGTCTTGTGGCTGTCACATATAGCAGACTGCCAATCATGGATCTAAACATGGTATGATCTACTTCCATAGATTCATCATCCTTACTTAGGTAGTGGTTTGGTGAAAATGTCAGCAATCTTTTCTTTTGTGTCAATGTATTCTAATTTGACATCTTTTTGAGATACATGTTCTCTTAGATAGTGATACTTGATTGGTATATGTTTTGTCTTAGAATGCATGATAGTATTTTTAGACATATTTATAGCACTAGTGTTATCACATTTGATCACTATTGTATGTTCATATTTTACAAGTAGATCTTCTAGGGTTTGTCTCATCCAAATAACCTGAGTGCAACATGAGGTAGCAGCAATATATTCTGCTTCTGTTGTAGAGAGTGAAATGGAGGATTGTTTTTTACTTGACCATGATACTAAACAATTTCCTAGGAAAAATGTTGCTCCACTAGTACTCTTTCGATCGTCAACACTTCCTACCCGGATCTACATCAGTAAATGCCTCCAAGGTAAATTCTTGTCCTTTCAGATACCATAAACCATACTCCATAGTACCTTTTAGATATTTGAAAATATTTTTTACTGTTGTTACATGTGTTTCTTTAGAGGTTGACTAGAATCTAGCTACCAATCCAACAACTTGCATCACATTTGGTCTTGTGGCTGTCACATATAGCAGACTGCCAATCATGGATCTAAACATGGTATGATCTACTTCCATAGATTCATCATCCTTACTTAACTCACAACCAGTGACCATAGGAGTACTAACAAGTTTGGAATATTCCATTTTAAACTTTTTCAACATATCTTTGATGTACTTAGTTTGAGATATGAAAATTCCTTTGTCTGTTTGGTAGACTTGTAATACCAAGAAGAATGTCAATTCACCCAACATTGACATTTTGAATTCTTTATTCATTTCAGAGGCAAAATATACACTTAGGATTTGAAGATTGCTCCCAAATATGATATCATCCACATAGACAACAACAATGATCATATTTTTATCTTCGATCTTTAGGTAAATATTACTTTTAGTGGCTCCTCTTTTAAAACCTTGTTGTTTTAATTAATTTTCTAATCTTGAAAACCATGCTCTTGGAGCTTGTTTGAGACCATAGAGAGCCTTCTTCAGTTTACAGACATAGTCTCTATTCTCTGACAAGAGAAACCCTTCAGGTTGTTCAATATATACTTTTTCTTCTAGTTTTCCATTTAGGAATGCATACTTGACATCCATTTGATATACTTTGAAGTTTTTATAGCATGACAATGCTAAAAACATTATGATTGCTTCAATTCGAGCTACAGGAGCATAGGTTTCTTCAAAATCAATACCTTCTACTTGGGCATACCCCTTGCAGACCAATCTTGCTTTGTTTCTTATTACTTTTCCATCTTGATTGAACTTATTTTTCAAAATCCATTTGGTTCCTACAATGTTCTTATCTTCAGGTCTTGGGACAAGTTCTCAGGTCTTATTTTTCTCAATCTGATCTAGTTCTTCATTCATGGCTTTGACCCGTTCATCACTTTTGTTGGCTTCTGTAAAGTTCTTGGGTTCCACTATTGAGAGTAGGGCTTGTTCTACATATGGTAGTTGTGTTCTTGTTTTGACCCCAACATTTTTATCACCCATGAGCTATGACTCTGGATGATCCTTTTGTATCCTTCTAGAAGGAGTTTTAGTGTTAGGTCTAGGGAATTCTTCATTATCTTCCTATGTATCTTCCTTCTCTTTGTCTTCTACTTCGTTATGAATGCTCTCATCCTTTTGCGAGTCTTTTATTTTATCATCACATATATTTTCAATGTTGTCAATATTTTCCTCTTTCCTTGGTTTTATATCATCTACTTTCACTTCAACACTTTCTACAATTTTATGTAACCTTTTATTGTAGCACTTATATGCCTTTTTGGTGGATGAGTATCCTAAAAATATTCCTTCATCAATCCTGGAGTTGAATTTTCCAAGGTCATCCTCATTTCTTTTGATGTAATAGTTCCTTCCAAATACATTAAAATACTTGACTGAGGTTGGTCTTCCATACCTCAATTCATAGGGGTTCGTATCCTTATTTACTCTGAGTTACCCTCTGTTAAGTGTGTAGACATCTTCTCTCCAAAATGAATCTGACAATTTTGCTTCATTAAGCATTGTTCTAGCAGATTCTTGGACTCTTTTGTTTTTCCTTTCAACAACCCCATTCTGTTGAGGATTTTTTGCAGCTGAAAATTGTCTTGTAATTCCATGATCTTCACAAAATTCATTGAACTCATTGGAAGTAAATTCTCCCCCATTATCTAATCTAAGACACTTGATTTTCATACCATACTCATTTTCAGCCATTGCCTTGAAGATTTTAAATTTTTCAAAAGCTTCTGATTTTTCTTTTAGGAATGCCACCCATGTCATCCTTGTATAATCATCGATGAGAAGCATGAAATAGTGATCTCCTTGCAGGATTTTAGTTCTGGTTGGTCCACAAATTTATGTGTGTATTATTTCTAGAGGGTGTGAGTTCATATGTTCTTTTATTTTAAAACTCACTATGGTTTGCTTCCCAATGTGACAATGTTTACATACATATTTTAGAGGGACTACAATTTTTGGTTTATCTCTTACAGCTTCATATGTTCTTATTTTGGAAAGATTGTCAAAACTTAAATGTCCCAACCTTTTGTGCCATAACCAACTTTCATCTACCATACTTAAGTAACTTTGGTTTTCATTTTCCAAGATGTATACATTGTTTGCATTTCTCAGGTCAATTTCGACGACCTTTCCTGATTTCTTATTCTTGATTTCACATTTTTCTGAGTCAAAGATACAAATGTGTCCTTGGTCGCATGTTTGACTTACACTGAGAAGATTTGGCTTGAGTTCTTCAACTAGCAAAACATTTTCTGCTTTGATCTTCCTGTTGACAACAGTTCTTCCTTTGTCGATTATTTTGGAAGACAGACTGTCTCCAAAAGTGAATTTTCCCTTATTATCCTTTAGTGTTATGAATTTGCTTGAGTCTCCGGTCATATGTTTTGAACAACCACTGTCTAAGTGCCATAATTTTTGGCTTTTGGTTGCACATAAATCAATTATGGAACTTTCCATTTCTTCCTTCTCTTTCCAATGCTTCTTTTGTTTGGTGTTATGAGGTTTAATTGCAACAGTATTCCTTATATGTGTCTTCAGTTTACAATCTCTTTCCATATGTCCATGGTTATTACATTTATAACATTCTTTGTCATATTTTTGAAGTAATGTAAAAATATTCTTATTTTCTTTTGACTCATTACTTGATGACTTCTTCTTGAATTCAGAAACCTTTCTTCAATTCTGCAATTTAAGGCTTTATGACCAAAATTATTACAAGCAAAGCAGTGACCTAAAAAGATGTGTAGATATCTATTTGGTCTCTTGGGTGCTAGATTATTTCTGTTTTTACCTTGATAAATTAAGCTATCTTTCTTGCTTCTTTCCTTTTTAGCTGGAGTCTTTAGTACTTCAGCATAGCTTTTCTTACTTCGTTCTTGATTTGTGACAGGAAAACTCTCTGGATTATTTTCTTTAACGAACCCCAAACCAGACCTATCACCCTACGGTCTTTGGATACTCAGAATGTCATATAGAATCCTTGAGCTATTCTCAAACTTTGATTTGATAGATCCTTCATCAATATTTCTCCTGAATTGCATGATTTCTTCTGCAAGCTTTTCAAACTCGTGTATTCTTCTTTTGAGCTATAGGTTTGGTTCCTCCTCAACCTTTTTGGCATCTAGGAGTTGAGATTCCAACTAAATGATGAGAATATTTGATTGTTTGTTATTTTTCCTACATTTCTCAAGTTCTTCAAGGGCACTAACAAGTTCAGCTCTTAGGTCTACTTCTCCTTCCATATATGAGTCACTATTTGAGGATTGAGTATTTAGTCCCATGAATAAAACTTTGGTTTCTTCAACTTCACTTCCATCTGAATCTTCACTGTCTTCCATGGTGTAAACAATTTTCTTTTTGCCATGGTGTTTTTTCTTGTTTCCTTATTTATCCATTTTGAACTTCGAAGTTTCATTTTCTTCATTCTCATCTTGTTAAGTGTAGGTGCATTTAGAGGCAAAATGTCCAATCCTTCCACAATTAAAACACTTTAAGGGTAATTTCCCTTTTGTATTTTCCAATTCCTCTCTCAAGTTTATTAATGTAAAAGGCTTCCTCAACATTTGGGTTTTCTGATTGATTTTTGGAAGTGACTTTAAATGATGCTTCTTTCTTCAAGTTTTTATCTTGTCCAGTTCTCATCTCATAAGTAGTGAGAATTCCATGCAAATCATCTACTGTTACCTTTTTAAGTTCATCTCGTTCCTCTAGGGTGGAAACTTTTGAGTCATATCTCATCGGTAATGTTCTTAGTACCTTGCTTACCACTTCCTTCTCTTTTAATTTTCCTCCAAGGCCTCTGATCACATTAACAACTTCATCTACACGAAGAAGTTATTCACCAATATTCTCTTCTTCTTTCATTTTAAGATTTTCAAATTGACCTTTATATGTTTGGAGTTTAGATTCTTTGACCTTAGATTCTCCTTCATAGGTAATTTTCAACTTGTCCCATGCTTGTTTGGCATATTTGCATTGCATCACTTTAGTGAATATCGAGTTTGTTAAAGCACTTAATATTGCGTTTAAGGATTTGGAATTACCTTCATATTCACCTAGTTCAACTGTGTTTGTAGGGTATAGGTTTCCTATTTTATGATCTTCTTGGGTTTCCGCCCAAACCTTCCATCCCAGGGACATCAGATGACACCTCATCGTTACACTCTAGTAAGCATAATTTTCTCCTATAAATAGTTGAGTTTTGTTAGTGGCCAAACCTTCTTTTCGATCCATTGTGATTTTTGTATGGGATCTTCCTTCCAGTGGTTAAAATGTTGTGAAGGAATCTGCTCTGATACCAATTGTTGTTTTATCCCATAATATTGAGAGGGGGGGTGAATCATTATTGTCAATTTTTACTTTAAAATACACAAAATCAACAAAAAAGACACAATTATATCATAAAACCTCAAAAGAGAAAACCACCAACACAAACTCATTAATAAGATGAATTTACAAAATTGTTTATCTGCTTCAATAGAAAGGATGCAAAACACACCTTATATTTTTCCTTAAACTATAGACTAGGATGCTACAAAACCCTAATGGTTTTCTTCCTACTACAACAGACAAGGGTGCAATGACACCCTGTTCTCCAGCTATGACTGGAACGAGACTTCGACCCCCTACAGACCTGTGGCCTGCCCTAGCACCACCCTACCACCCTGATATATTTTTCAAAATTTCTCTCCCACTGAATATTGTAACACCCACTGGTCTTTGATGTTGATCATGTCATCGAACTACAGAGACATCTTCCTTCTTACTCAGGCAGCTGCTTAATTACCTCTCAGCGTTTAAGCTTCTTTCAATGGTTGCATCTCTTCAAACTGAACAGACACGTCTTTCAAGGCCCTGCCCTTTCGTATCTGAAGATCACACCTTTTAGAATATCCTTTCATGTTCTTCCATTGATCCTACACTTCAGACATCGTTTCCGCAGCTTGGAATCCATTTCCACCCTCTATTCAATGTTTGCAGGTGCTTCCACACTTCCAAACTTCTTTCTGCAATATCATCTTCCAGTTTTAATCAGAGCTGTTGATCCTATTTCTAAGTCTCTCTGAACCGTCGATCTAACGCACTAATTCATGCCTCAAAATTATCTTTCCGCACCAAGATTACCTCATCAACGATTCCCCACCGTTGATCTTCATCAGTCATTTTCCTGACCGTCGATCTCCAGATTGCGGGATGTGGATGCAAGATGTCGACTATCCGCTTTTTCCTTTCCACAAACTCCTTTTTGCAAGCTTCTTTCCGCATGCTCCTTTCCACGAGCTTCTTTCCGCAATTTTCCTTCCGCACCATCGATTTGTTTTGGCAGAACTAACTTCAGCCGTCTGATCTTTCCAGATTGCGGGATACTAGATGAGGAATGTCAGGTGAGGAAATGTAACATTTCGGCTTTTCGCAAGCTCCTTTCCACAATTTTTCTTTCGCACCGATGATCTTTTGCGGATTCTTTCATGAACGTTGATCTTGCGGATTGCAGGATGCAGGATGTGGAATCAAACTTACCTATTTTGGACTTCTGCAACCTTGTTTCTGAATTTTCCTGAACCATTGATTTCCTTGCGGATTTACCCCTGACCGTCTGATCTTGATCTTTTGCAAAACTTTGGATTTTCTGCCTAACTTATGCGGGGTTCTTCCTAACTGTTGGATCTTGTGCAGGATGCTTCCTAACCATTCATTCTAGAACTAATGTGGAACTCTGCCTTTCTCGCCTAGCTTAAGTAAACTTGATCTTCACCATCAGATCTAGTGTGGGATGCTTCCTAACTGTCCATTCTAGAACTAATGCGAAACTCTGTCTTTCTCGCCTAGCTTATGTAAACTTGATCTTCACCGTCAGATATAGTGTGGGATGCCTCCTAACCGTTCATTCTAGAACTAATGCGGATCTGTATTCTATATTTGTGGATTTATTCTACGACAATTCTTTCAACAACCACATTGGATGATCGATCTTTATCCGTTCAACTTGCTATAGGATTATTTGTTTGTCATTCACCTTGCAACCAGCAACCTGTAACTAGGTTATTCCTTTTTTATTATGGATATCTGCAACCTTCAGTCTTCCAAACAGTTTTAACATCAATGACAACTATATAATCAATAATGCGTAGCTTATAAAGCTGGCATATACACAATTAGAGTTGGCATGCACAGCTTACAGATTTGGTAGAGTTGTATATTTGACATGCGTAGCTTGCAGAGCTAGCAAATGGATTAGATGGAAGTCCCATGATGACATAAGGTAAAAAAGGACGCCAAGACCTGAAAGTTCCAAAAGGACAATGAGATTACTCCCCACTAACAAGATGTTATGTTAAGATCCTACATGCATGATGTGACAAAAAGGGCTTGCTCATAGAGAACTTATGGTGATAGGTAGATTCTTGAAAAGGTCAATAAGTAAATGGTCAAGTACAAGATAATAGAATCATTGTTGAATATTGTCTCAGAAGAATACCTTCCTTGCTAAGAGGGATTGTTGAATTAATATGCAGCTTCGGAAGATATTTTTATTGTATTTGTCATGTAAAACCCTAAAACGAACAATGTTATATTGAATTGTAATGTCATCTCCAAAAGATTTGTTTATTTTATGTATTGTACTTGCAAAACACAAGTTAGACCCATAAGGAAAAGTTTCCCAAAATACAAGTATAAATAAGGAGTGCTAGGATTATTAATCCTCCCTTGTCCAATTTGGTCATATGTCTAAATCAGGAGTGATGTCTAAATCGGGAGTCCATCCAGTCTATTTTTAGTCACTAGCACATTTGGGTCCACTTGGCCTAATTGGGGCACATGTTTCAGTTACTAAAGTGTGGGGAACACTAATTGAGGCCTATTGCCACTGATTTCACTTGCATGCATCAGTTTAGGATCCTCCTAGATCAATTCCTACAATTTAGGATCCACTGGGAGTGTCGATACCAACCAAGGTCAGTTGAGTTGAGTTGGTGACTAGTCAAGCTCAGTTAGGAGTCAATTACATTCAGTTCTAGTCCTCTACATTCAGTTATCACTAGGTTTGAATGGATGCATGCAGGACAAGCGCATTGCTCACCTACCACAGTCAGTTAGCCTTAGTTAACATTGAATTAGACACTTGAGTTGTGTTTTAGAACTCCAATAATGATTTAGACAAGGTTAGTTAACTATTGAGTCCTCCGATAATGATTTATATAAGGCCTTAGTTACCTACAGTGAAGTAGAGTCTAATCAATTCAAATTTCCTCATGTGGATTCGAATTGCTTGTGGCTATTTAGCCATTGTACTTCATTGTAATTATTATCCAATTACTTTTTTTATTAATGAAAGCAATCACAGCTGCAAGCCATTTTTGCACTGTTTCATTCTTCAATTGCTGAGTAAATTGTGTGATCTATCTTGTGATTTGTGTGTTTTTCCACATATCTATGTGCTCAATTTAGTATGCTATCAGAGCCTCGGCAGAAAAGGCACCTCTCCTCCTCAGATCTTTAGTTGGATCATTTTTTTTTAGCAATTTTCTGCATTCCTACTCTACACTAGAAGCAGAAGGTTTACCACTTAATACCCCAAGTTAAGGAATTGTTGATCAAGCTTGCTTGATCAATTATGTTGGGTGTGATGAAAACCTGAAATGTGCAGGTAGTCGATCTTATTTTTTCTGTTTGATTGTGTGATTTACAGGTTATCGGTTCTTCTCACCGCATTCTCTACAAGCAACTCTTTCTCCTCATTGCATTTTCTACAGCAGCTAAATATTCTTCAAAATGGACTCTCCAATGAAGCCTCTCACTCCTTTAAATTACCACAAGTGGAAGGAGGACATGGAGATGCAACTTTGCTCGAAACAGATTTTCAGGCTCACAATGAATACCGAGGCAGAGTCGGTTCTTAATCATGACAAAGAAAAATATTTCAATAGGCTTGATACAGCATATGGATGCTTGTGCCTCTCAATATCTCAAGATCTTCTTTTCCACATCAAAGGATTGAAGACTCCCAAGGAGGTATGGGATAAGCTTGCTTCATTTTTTGATAAGCAGGATGATCTGAGGGTCTATCAGCTTGAGAATGAGTTGATCTCCCTTCATCCATCCAATTTAGAAACACTAAATGACTTCTTTACAAAATTCAAGAGCTTGGTGTTCGAATTATAGTTGTGCAAGGTTGAAAAGGAGGATGATCAAATTATTCTTGCCATCCTCTCAAAACTTGGTGCATACTATTCAGTCTTTGTGTCAACCTTTCATTCAATGAATCTCACTCCTCCAAACTGGAAGATTCCCACTCTTAATAGCTTTATTGAATCTCTCACTCATGAGAATGACAAGTTGATCCAAATGGGGATCATTCTATCTTCCAAAGGTCAAGCATTGGTTGCAAGAGGAGGTAAGGTAGCGAATGATAAAGGAAAGCAAATAGATGAGTCTCCTATGAAGAAAGAGCATTCAAATGAGCCTTCAGGTTTGAATATAAGTAAGAAGAATGGAAAATGGAAGACCCTTTGTTCCTACTGTGGAATGGGATTTCATCCAAATAGCTTCTGCATGAGAAGACAAATTGATGAAATGAATCTTCTTCTAAAGAAACATAACATTACTGCACCTACTAGCGCAAGGAAGGCTGAAGACACAGAAGACACAGAAGAGTGCTTCTAAAGAGATCATGCATTGAAGTCCAGCTGCTCAACAGCACATGCCTTCCTCATTGATTCTAGAGCTTCCAATCATATGGTTGCATCCAGAGAATCATTCTCCTCTTTACAGTATTTTGATGGTCCTATTATTCAGCTGGGCAATAACAATAGAGTTCAAACCAAAGGGAAGGGCTCTATCAAGCTTGAAGATGGAAGGTTCAAAGATGTGCTCTATGTTCCCTCCCTAGCTTCAACCTTGTTATCTGTATACCATATGACTCATACTGGCTCTCCAAATAGAGTGATATTTGGTCCTGACTCAATGGAGATCATAGATATCTCTACTGGAAACATCATAGTGAAGGGTGTTCCAAATCATGCCTCCAAGGCATATGAGTTCTCACACTTCATGCCATTTTCAGATCCAGTGCACTCTCAACAGCCACTTGCAAGGGAAGGTAAAATCATTTCATCTACTTATTTTGGTGCCTCCACTAGTATTGTAGATCTAGTTGTATCATTTTATGAGATTGAGATTCAGGGTGATTCAGATCCAGATCCAATCCCTACTTCCAAACTGGAAGCTAGGAAGATGACTAGAAACCCATATGACACTCAGAAGGGAAAGACCCTTGTGCTATGACATGTAGTCTTACCTCCTTCAGAGAGATGCAATAGACTCCTTGTAAGATGATACATGGCAATGGCTCAGTCTCACTACATTCAGAAGAATAGAGCTGATCATACACCTCTTCATCCAGCAAGAGACAAAGGTTACATTCCTCCTTCCTCCCATCATCATTTTGGGAAAAGAAGGAGAAGTCTACATGCCAAGCCCCAGTATACCTATGCACAGAACACCATGCATGATGCTCCGATACATCACAGAGATTGCAGCAACACATTTTCAATTTTTTCAAACTTGAATCCTGATTTTATTTGCTTAGTTAGAGGGGGGGATTTTTTCCCATGTGGTTTTTTCCCCAGATCCTTGTATTGAGTAGTTACTTTACTTTACTTTACTTGATGTAATGGGTGACCTATGGTCTTAGTTACCAAGGCCCACAGATTGTCCAAGTTAGCGTTCAAGGGTGTTGTTAGGATTATTAATTCTCCCTTGTCCAATTTGGTCATATGTCTAAATCAGGAGTCATGTCTAAGGAGTCCATCCAGTCTATTTTTAGTCACTAGCACCTTTGGGTCCATTTGGCCTAACTGGGGAACATGTTTTAGTTACTAAATTGTGGGGAACGCTAATTGGGGCCTACTGCCACTGATTGCACTTGCATGCATCAGTTTAGGAGCCTCCTAAATCAATTCCTACAATTTAGGAGCCACTGGGAGTGCCGATACCAACCAAGGTCAGTTGAGTTGATTTGGTGACTAGTCAAGCTCAGTTAGGAGTCTGTTACATTTAGTTCTAGTCCTCTACATTCAGTTAGCACTAGGTTTGCATGGTTGCATGTAGGAGAGGCACATTCCTCACCTACCACAGTCAGTTAGCCTTAGTTAACACTGAATTAGACACTTGAGTTGTGTTTTAGAACTCCGATAATGATTTAGACAAGGTCTTAGTTACCTATAGTCAAGTAGAGTCTAATCAATTCGAATTTCCTCATGTGGATTCGAATTGCTTGTGGCTATTTAGCCATTGAACTTCATTGTAATTATTATCTAATCACTTTTTTATTAATGAATGCATTCACAACTGCAAGCCATTTTTGCGCTGTTTCATTCTTCAATTGATGAGTAAATTATGTGATCTATCTTGTGAGTTGTGTGTTTTTCCACAGATCTATGTGTTCACTTTAAAAAGGAGGGTGCACTCCTCATTTAATATACACTCACAATAAGCAAGTCCGCTCCTACATGATAAAAAGGCTCACTCCAGCAAAGAAGAATATTGTTTTGGGTTGTAGAAGACTTGGAAGACATTTATCTCTTGTTCTTGGGTTTTATTAGAAGCTTCTTTTTAACATTGTGACATTGTACTTGGTTGAAGAATCTATACTGAGAAGATCTACTAGGTTTTTCCTGTGAGAGTGTTTTCCCAAGATAAATCTTTGTGTCTTTGTTTCTACTGTTGAATGTCTTTCTTTCAGTTATCCTTATGCATGCAATTACTATGATGTGGCATGTTAAATGAATGAAAGTCTATCTTAATTGCTTGTAAGTCAAAATTCTAACATTTAATTTATGTCAAAAAAATGAACGTGGATCTTTTAGACTCGAGAACAAAGTTATACAACATCATTGAGCTTGTAAATTTTAAAATAATTTAAAATCAAAATCAAATTGTATATTACAAATTGTGGTTTGAATAATATAATTTATAATAGGAATGTATGTAAACCAACGTAGATCCATCTTAACACTAGCTCTACCAAAAATCAAGAGGGATCAAATCCCTTGATGTGCAAACCTCTTTTAGAGTGCTAAACTTGAGGAAATTGGTAGAGCCAAAGTTTTGATGATTTATGCTAGTAATATAATAATTTAAAAAACTCTCTAATAAATATTCCAGGTAAAGAATGGGATAGGTAATCTTTGGATTTAAATCCTTCTTTAAAAAATGAATTGAAATTTAAAAAACGTTTCACTATCAAATGATGGTTTTAACCATATAATAATCATATAATCAAACGATTTTCCAAAATTTGTTTTACTTGTTTTTCTTAACTAATAATGAATATAGAGTAAAATAACCCATATAAAATTCTAAAATCATATTTCCAGATTAAATTGGAATTTGAAATAAAAATTATCATGAAATGAATATTTCAAACATATATCCAAATGTTTTTAACAATGAACATTTATGCATTTTAAACTAGTTAGGTTTGGAGTCAACGGAATTTTAAATTCAAATTTGATATAGATTTATATAAATGTGTTTTACAGTTTAGCTAATTTAAATTCCGATTCTATAAGAAAATATATTTTTCTCTAAAACTAAGAATAAACATTTGTGTATTTAGGTTTTTTTTTTGTAAATAAAGACAGTGTATTACATCAGAATGAAGCCATTAAAAAGATGAGATACAAAAACAGGTCTAATAGTACACTGGCTTTTTGGAACACCGCACAGTGTTGGACCTGGGCATAAAATGTCTGATTCCAGTGAAAGAACTGAGTCCTAACCTATCAGTGAGCATGCAATCCCTATCCTTCAAAAACAGAGATGGGAATAAACCCTGAGCAAGGCTAGACATTCTCAAAAAATTGGGCTTTGGGAAAGCCCAAATTACATACCAAGAAAGCATTGGAAGGAACATAAAACTTATCAAGCCAAAATACCGAGCTACAAAAGAAACAGCAGACACAGGCAGTCAAACCATTTTCTGGAAGGCCGAGGGAAAGCAGGACACCATCGGTTGAGCCGGGGCTGAAGCCGCACCAGGGGAGATTGGATCAGCCTGAGAAGGAGATAAGATCCATTTTTGCTTCTTCCCACAATTTCTACAATTATCCTGTGGGTGTGCCACCTCGACTGGGCCTTTTCCAGCAGCAAAGAAGGAGACGTCGAGCCTGGAGGCAATAATATTGACCTTCTTGTGGATTAAGTGGCATTCGCCATTATGGTGCTTCCACTCTCTGACAGGTTCCCACCCCACTATTTTCGCTTCCCGCTCCATGTATGAGTGACCCACCAGCTTCATGTTCACCTAATATTTCATGAGGAGTCGATCGTAAGCCACTGCACGACCCGCAGTGGAGCCTGGATCCAGAACCCAATCCGCCACCTCCTGGTGGAGATCTTCCTTAGGCATATTTTTCATGGTATACCAGAGATCCTTGACCTTGACCTCCACTTCTCGGTGGATGCTCAGAGGAATATTTTCTTTGAAAAAATTTGCTTCTTCTTAGGTTTGAATTTGCGCTCTCGTAGCCCTACGAGGGAGCTTCGCAGCACCCTGCTCAGCCGAAGGTTCACCGAGGGTTTTTCCTTTAACCATTAGACGGTTCGGGGCCATTTCCCACAGGGGAGGAATCATAGCTAAGGCATGGGGAAGAGAGGGGGCATAGAGCCACACATAGACAAGAGTGGAGGGCCATGGGGAGAACTAGAGGAGTCGAAAAGCTAGGAGCAAGTCTGAACGATGAGAGGGGATCGAACAGAGGGTCAAGAAATAAAAAGGAAAAGGCAACATCATTACCCGATATGGAATGTACCTGGCTAGCATCATGGCTCTGGTGCGAACCATCTCCCTCATACCCTTAACCATGGCAGAGCCTCTGTCGAGAATGAATGCCCAGTCATTTCAGCCATCACTCTCCGTCCTGTCTGTATTTTCATCTGCAGTTCCAACAAGAAATATAATGGCCAAGGACAACCACTGCTGGATCCACTCACTTACCTCATTAAAACGGTCATGCATCTTGATGATGTTTTGTCATGGCGTGCTCGCGTCGTCTGTCGTTTCCTACCACTGTAACATTCAGGCATGCCATCTGTGTACCACCCTCAAGATCTTGTGCAGCCATCTATCTGCAATGTTGACTCCAGTCACCCACATCAAAGTTTTTGAGAGGGCCCCATTGGTGTGCCAACTCACCCTCAACCCCCGCATTCACAAGGAGATCCACTGCCTTGTTGGCGTCCTGTCTTACATGGCAGAACGAAACCACTGGGTGGGCGTGGATCATGCCACGAAGATCATCCAAGCGACTAGCTAACCTCCAGCTAGTGGACAGTTGGCCGCTGACTTGGACATATGCTAACCGCCTTGTTATCTGGACCATGATACAGGAATCACCCTCAATTATTGCAGGGAAACTGTTACTGTGCACCAGGCAATTCAGACCTTGAATCATCCCTTCAAGCTCTGCGAAATTGTTAGTGTCTCGACCCATGGTCCCCAGAAAGACGAAAATAACCTTTGCTTGCGAATCTCTGCATAATCCTCCTTAGCCAGTGTCACATGGCTTCCCCCTGGAGGCCCCATCGAAGTTGAGCTTTAAAACTTGAGGAGGAGGAGCAGACCACAAATTAGGGCTGGAAGGTTGAAGGAGCCTGTCGTGCTTGCGGAGCCCATCCAACTAGGATTTATCCAAACCCCAAAATTCTCCAATATGCCTTTCCTCGGTGGGAATGAGTTTGTCCTCGCCATGCCATTGCATGCATCTGATGGAGGAGAGAAGGTTGTCCCTCACCGTTTGCCAGACCTCTTCAATGCAGGTTTGTTTGTCACAGAAGATCCTCCCATTCCTTTCCTTCCAAATGCAGCACATGATCATTCTAGGTAAAGCATTCCATATGGTTCTAATAATTCTGTTTTTTGAAGGTTTTTTGGTTTCATTCCATCAAAGTTCTAGCCAGCTGGGCTCTCTTCTTGTCATTTTTTCAGAAACCCATTGCCCCTTTATCCCAAATGGAAGTGGCAAACGAGCAGCCATCCAGAAGATGGCTTGTGGTTTCTTCCACTTGGGAGCATAAGCAGCATTGGGAAGTCCCATGGATACCACACTTCCAAAGATTTTCACAGGTGAGGATACGGCCTTTAACCACTAGCCAAGCAAATAGGGCGACCTTGGGCCATAAATTTAGGGTCCATATCTTCTTCCATGTTTCCTCTTCCTCAGCACGATTCTCGATTTGAATGTTGTAAGCCTCCTTATTGTTAAACATTCCTCTGTCTGTATATCCCCATCTCAGCACATCCTATCCCTCTATGGGTCTTATGCGGTGCATGAGCATTTCCTCTTGGAAAGTCTCCTAGTCCTCCACCTCAATCTGGTCTAGCTTGTTAATGAAGTTCCAGCATCGCCTCCCATTAGTGACTTACTCTTGCCAGAAGTGGTGAACATGAGTTCTACCCTCCGCCCTAGCTAATTCATGAATTAGAGTCCATGTTGGGTTGTCACCTAAATGGGGAAGTTGGTTCCATGAGTCTTCCCAGAACTTAGCATTCCTCCCATCTCAAATTTCCTAGAAGCTATGTTGTTGAATCAAATGTTAGCCGCCTTTGGCCTTCATCCATATGGGGGATCCCTACTACTCTTCGTTGTATCAAATTAACTGAGATGGGGGCCTGTTACAACCATATTTAGAGAGCCATAATCGAGCCCATGGTTCAAATGTGTGGGAGACCCATATCAACCAGACTTTCTCTCCTTGGACTTTAGCCATGATTTTTGGGTCTCTCAAACCCAACCCCCCCTTCAACTTGGGCCGGCAGATGCTATCCCAGCTAACAAGGGCGAATTTAGCTTTATCCTCTCGGCCGCCCCATAAAAAATTACATTGGATGCTTCGAATCTCACGGAGAATGGACTTCGGAGCAAAGAGGACAGAGAACGGGTATATGGGCATCGCTTGTAAGACATATTTTAACAAGACAATCCTGCTAGGAAAGTTTAGAGATATTAGGGTCTAGTTTGCAGTTTTTTGCTTCATTCTATCAAGGAGTTCAAGCCAAGAGGTTCGTTTCAGTTTACGCAAGCCAAGGGGAACACCTAAGTATTTTGAAGGCAAAGAGCCCTTTGAAAAACCCAGGATACAAAGGATATTCCTTTGAGTGGCAGCAGCGGTGTTGAGGAAGAAGACTTGGGATTTGGCCCAGTTTACTGCAAAGCGGCCTTGGCAAAGAGAGTCAGACAATTTTTTAAGCTTCTCGCTTCTTGGACTAAAGGGTGCCCCATAAGCATGGTGTCATCGCGAATTGTTGATGAGTCTGAGAATCCATGTTATCCGTAAAACGAATGCCTCTTAGCTCTCCATTTTCTTCCTTGGTCTGAAGGAGACGGCTCAGGCCCTCTGCCATTAAGATGAAGATGAAAGGAGAGAGGGGGTCTCCCTGCCTATACCCCTGGAAGGTTGAAAGGGACTAGTCAGGGCTCCATTCAGAAGAATACTAAAGAAGGGAGTGGAAATGAGACCCATGACCCATTCAACCTAGTAGTGGCAGAAACCATAGGCTTCCAACATTCTGCATATGAATTGCCAACTTAATTTGTCGTAGGCCTTAGTTATATCAAGTTTGATCAACATACCTAGTTGTCTCGAGCTTTACAGGGAATGGAGAACTTCATGAACGAGGATGACCCCATCCAGGATTTGGTGCCCTTCAACGAAGCCAGATTGTTCTGGGCATATCAGGGAGGGGAGAAGAGTCTTCAGACGATTGGCAATAACTTTGGATATGATCTTGTAGATCACATTGCAGAGGGCTATAGGCTTGAAATTATCTGGGCTATCGGCACCCGTTTCCTTGGGGATGAGAGAAAGGAACGTCGCATTGAAGGCTTTTAACACCCCCTTCTTTAGTCTCGATTCTTCCATAATTTTCATGACCTCGTTCTTCACCATATCCCAGAAATAATGGAATAAATTAGAGGTAAACCCATCCAAACTAGGGGCTTTTCCCATATCCATTTGGTTGACATCCTCTTCAACTTCTTGCAGAGTTACCGGTTTGACGAGCATCTCATTGGCTTCTCTAGTGATAGAGGGTGGGATTAAGCAGGTGATTTGAGCAATATCTCTCTCCCTATCTTGGATATCTTCATTGAGGATCTCAGCAAAATAGTTGGTAAGTTCCTCTTCAATTTCTCTGCGGGTTTCAATCCTACTACCATCCATTTTTTTGAGTTTTTGAATTCTCAAATTTTTCCTATTCTGAATAACCGAATTATGGAAGAACTAAGTGTTTTTCCCCATCCTGCAGCCATTTGACCTTGGATTTTTGTTTCCAGTAGATTCCTTCCTGTCTTTCCCTAGCCATCCCCATAAGTCTTTTTATTTTTTTTGCATGTCCTCATCCCATCCATCTGTCATTCCTTTCTGACTGAGTTGATCAAGTTCAGAAATCAATCTTTTCTTGTCCTCAAAAATGTTGCCAAACTCTTCTTTGTTCCAGGTATGGATTTTGGATTTGAGCAGTTTGAGTTTCTGTTAGAAACAAAACATGGTTGTGCCTGTAGGGGGGACCAGCTCCTGCCACCACTACTGGACAATATCTTTGAAGTCCTTGTGCTCCATCCAGAACTGTTCGAATTTGAATGGTTTCCTCAGAGTGGAACAAGTCCAATCCCAGTGAAGGCTGATGGGCCAGTGATCAGAGCCTGCCACTGGGAGCACATCAGCCATGATTTCTCCCGTACCATGGACTATAGTCTTCCAAACCAAAAACCTACCTAAGCGAGAGGTGACCAAGTTTTCACCCCCGCGTTTGTTGTTCCACGTATACCAGCCATTTCTGGTTTCCATATCCGTGAACAAGCTTTGAGCCTGGAAAAATCCGAAAGCCTCTTGGAATTTCTCCAGAGTTCGTTTGCCTCCCTTTTTTTCCCCAAGGTTGGAAATGAGGTTGAAATCCCCACCCATCACCCATCAGGCCCCCTCCACTTGATGGTTTGACCAATATAAGAAATCGATGAAGGCCTGCTTCTAAGGGAAGTTGTTGGGGTCATAAATATTCACCAGAGCACCCTTCACCCCAGACACAAGGTGTTGGAATTCTGCCATGAGGGAAAACTTATTAGTGCTCCAGTTTGTAATATCTACCACCTGGGGGAGCCAGAAAATTACGATGCCCCCTGATTGTCCAGTAGCATCCAGGGCCATCACCTAGCTACCCTTCCAAATTTTACTTTTGATTTTTTCCAAGCCTTCATAATTGCATTTAGTTTCCTGGAGAAAGAGGATATCAGGGTTTTCTTGCTTAATTTTCCTATTGAGAGTCCTCCACTTCCCGGGGTTTCCACACCCCCTTATATTCCAAGAGCTTAGCTTCATTGGAAAACTTTGGATACTTCAGAGAAGGCTACCTTGATCATTGGGTATTGGCCTGATTCTATGAGCTTGACACCTACTTCTGCAATGCGTTGCTTGTTTGTTTTCCTTCCTCTGCATTGTTCCTCCTCTGGAGAGTTCCGCTTATATCCTGTTTGGGGATCTGGTTCTATCCCCAGGTTTGGGTGAGCCCCAGCCTTAATGATTGCTTCCTAGAGGAGCTCAATTTTCCTTTTGGGTATGTATCCTTTCCCCTTTTTTCCACATTCAGCTTCTATCGCATCCAGATCTAGTTCACCTAGTTCCATTTCTTCGTCCTCTGCTTCTTCCACTATTTCCATCTGCTAGGTTTCCATCCTTTCTGAGGCACTGATGTCCTTGGTGGGCTGTGCCTCTTCCATTTTTTCCTTAGGTTTTCCATCCTCTGCAATGTCCCCAAGGACCGCGAAAGCATTCTTGAATCAATTATCCCGCACCTCCATGTCTTTTTTGGCTTTTGATGCCCCGCTGCCCCTACTTCTTTTACGGTTCTTAACTTGGGTGAAGCCATTAGCATTATTCCCAGCTCCCTCCAGTCGATGATCAGCTGGGTCAGGATTTTGCAGCCATCCTGTGGCAGTTCCTTCCCAAGTGGTCGTATTCATGACAATGTCTACACCTGAAGGGGATCTGCTCATAGTCTATGGGTTGGATCCATTCTTCATATTCCCAATTTAGGTTTATGGCTTCTGGTAATTCTTTGGATAGATCCAGGTAGACACAAATTCTAGCGAAATAAGTATACCTCTGGGCCTTGGTTTTCTCAGCCACCTTAATAAATTCCCCCAGGGTATTTCTAATATCCCTCGGGGTTTCCAGATCCCAATATTCCCCTGGAAGAGAAAAGAGGCAGATCCAGACTGGGGCCACACTCATCTCTTCTGTTTCTGGGTTGAAACTTTCCTTCCATGGGCGAATATAAAGGCCTGCAGAGAAAAAGAAATAGGGGCCTCCCTCCAAGATATGGTCACGGTCCTCCTGATTGAAGAAGATAATAGTGAAGAAACCTTTGGAACCAAGCTGCAGGTCATAGTGGCCTTTAGGGTTCCATACGCTGCTGATCCATTTAACCAAATCCTTTTCCTTGGGCCAAATCCCCACAAACTTTCCAATCAATTCCTTCTCCTTCCAGAGCTCTATCGTGCCCCTCACCTTCTCTGATCTTACATCAAATGTTGGAATGGTGGGGGCTTTTGGCAGGCAGACCCCCACCCCGGGCTTTTGCCCGATGGCCGAACCCTCCTGCTTATCCTTTGCGGCTGAAACTGCCTCATCGTCGCCAACAAGTCTAGAAGAGCCCGACTCCATCATGGGTTCACCCAAGGAGGCCAAACCTCCAGGTGAACCGGCTAGCCTTTGCGTCCTGATGGCCTCAGCGGCCAAGCAAAGCTGGCCGGACTTTTAGCAGAAAACTCCTTCAAACCCTAGCACTCCCGCTCTACTCTCCAGGTAAGTTTCAGATAATTCCAACCCACAAGTTTCCATATCGCTATCTCCAAAATTTTAGTATCAATTAAAACTATCATTTGTGTAATTAGGTTTGAATTCAACATAATTTTGAATTGAAAATTGATATATATATCTATATAAATGTGTTTTACAATTTATCTAATTTAAATTTCGATTATATATGTTCTTGGTTATATATATCTATGCATAATCTCCTAGGGTCAGTGCTTTTACCTCTTAGGATTTCATACTTTATTTTAAAAAGGTAGTATTATCCTCTTTAAATGCATGTTTGTGATTAAGTGTAATCAACACATCTCAATTCATATATAAGATACCACCTTTCTAACTAATTTGTATTTCTTTGCATTTAATATTTTTTTTCTATTTTATTCATCAATAGAATTTGTGTTTCACTATTTTATTGTGTGATATACAATATCATGTGTCTTTCTATTATATTTATGTCTTCATTTTGTTCTCTTATAATCTAGATCATTCTTTGAAATTGTTGGTTGTTGATCTTCTTCATTTTGATCATCTTCATCATCCAACCAAGGTTTCTCACAAGTTCGCCATTTTTTTGTTCAATTCATCTTTTACTTGAGGAATGAGCTCATGAATGAGGACAAGTATTATGAATGTGTCTTATTTATAGGTATATTTGGCACCAAAATGTTGTATCTCATAATGCATTGTTTTATTCCATCTACTTGTATACCCTTTCCTATGTTTATCCCAACGCATATTCAAGGATATAAGCACAAACCCAACATAATCCTCTCACTGAATATGTTTTTATGCCACTATTACACGTGTTCCCAATATCCTTAAAGGGTAATAAATTCCAAAATATGCAATGGACTAATTGCAAGGTGAACCTAAACTACAATTTTAGTGCCTAACATTATAGTAGGGTCAAATTCCAAGAACCATGGGGTAACAAAAATTCCCTCTCATCCCCAAAACTAGGAATTACTCAAAAACTATCTAATAATAAAGAATATTTGAAAATGTGATAACAAAAAATCCTTTAGAGCATAAATATACCTCACAATGTTATGTCCAAGTCCATTAGATGCATTGTTACAAATTTGATCTAGGAGGCCATGACCCATTAATTTTGCATATAACTGTCGTAGATTCATATTAGTGGGCTTTGTGGTCTCCTGCTCCAATGGCACATCTTCTAATTTCTTCACAATATATGCACTAGGCATGGAAGGGACCAAATCATCTAGAAAGGGTAATTTATTTTCTAACACATCATTTAAAAGAAAAAATTGGAGGAGGAAGGCGTGCCTTTGCTCACCGCTCCTCCATGCAAGTGTAAAAATAGAAATAGAGTTGAATAAGTTTACAAATGTTATAGTTTGATAACATAGACTAATCATGAATTTTTCCCTTACAAAATATAATGTTGGTCCATAGGGATTTGTTTCTAGTGCTCCAGTTTGAAGTTTCAATTGACGTTTGATGAAAAATCCATCTTTTAACGTTGAATTTAATTCAAATGGGTGGAAAAAATGAGGAAAAATATATTATGTTTCCCAACAAGCATCGCTTAAGCCACATTGGAACATTAATGTTGCTTAAGTGACATCAAGGTGGAATTTTGATGTAAATTTAACGTCCAATAAGTAATGTGTTAAGAGGTGAAGTCAGTATCCAGATCTCTAACATTTTCCTATAGAAAGGTACACAACTATATTTTTGGTGATTCATATGTGTCAAGCGCATGGGGGAGGGGTGTAGGGGTGCAAGGGTGGATCCATAAAGGAAAAAAATTCTAGACCCTTTTAGTGTATTTTTATTCCTTCTGGAACCCTCATATGTATTGTATAAAAGGGAGTTACCCCTAACATTGTACAAGAGAAGAAATCACTATCAAGTTCTTTTTCGAGTAATAATAAAATATCAAAGATGTCATTGCCTCCTACTTTACATACACACAACAGGATTTCCATGTAAATGTTGTGTTCTATTGTTATTGTTGTTTGCTTCTATTTTTACGTTTTTCTAAGACAAATTTCAGTATGTGTTTGTATTGAACATCACTTAAGCGACATTATTTATCTATTTACGTAATTTTTCCTTTTTCGCAACATTCAAAAGTTGATTGGACAAAAGAAAACAATATAATTTTTTAGAAATGTTATATTTATTTATATCCCACCAATCCAATCCCATCATAAATGTATTATACATTGCCAATCCAATCATAAAGCTATTATAATGATGCATTATAATTATTTTGTTAAATGAAAATGGAAGGACTAAAATCCAATTTAGTTGCAATGGTGAGTAGTCTCAATGTCAATTCCCAATCAAGACTTCAGAAGAAGGAAAGGAGACTCATAATCATGTGATTTGAACTAGTTTAGGCTCAAATGATGTTGTATCAACTCATAATCTAAAATTGTTGGAATAACATTGATGCGGGGGGGACCAAAAACAACCTCATTTTTTTTTAATAATTAAACATACACCGCATAACCGACTTGTCAATCCACACAAGTATAAGATAAACATAGAATGTGTGTCATTTAAGAGACGTAATTTTATTTTTTTTATGTTCAAACAAGGTCACTTAAGAGACATTTTTAACATCTAATGAACATCAATTAACCATCATTTCTAATTCCAAGACACATTGCTTAAGTGACATTCCTAACATCCAACAAACAACATTAGAATGTTGAATATATGATTCTTTTACATCAATGGTCAATTTTACATTCGAATTTTACTCAATGCAAAAAAACATCGAACTAGCGTTTAATTTGGTCCCCAAATATAGTAGTGTATATTTAGCACAAAATCTATGGATTTCACCCACATTAACCAAATTTTCCCTGATTGATTTGGCCATAATTTGAAAATATTTATTTTGAGAAAGTGTTTCTTGAAACACTTGGCCTACAATAATTGCATTAAACACTTGATGTGTCTCATCAAATTTTAGAGATTGTGAACACAATGCCCTAACACCGCCCTATTTAGAAATTGCATCAAACACTTTGTATATAAGGCTTTCATCAAACATAGAAATTGTGTCAAACACTTTGCATGCAAAATTTTCATAAAAACTGTGTACAAACTCTATAGTAATGGTATTGCTAATTGTTAGGCACAAAGTTCAATCTCTTTCTATGAAAACAATCATGGGTTGAATTTATTAACTTATGTGTCATGTAAACATTAAAAATAACAATGTGTCGTGTAAGAATTTTCTTTTTAATTCATAAGCAATACAAGCGTTTATAAGTATATTGTGACTAATCAATTATTACATTTAAAAGAGAACCACTTCTTTGTAAACCAATTTAAATAATTTGAAATTTAAGAAACAAGAGCCACGGGGTGGAAATGTCCCCGACGTTGTTATTTGTTGTAGCAAGAAGATCTAAAAATATACTCATGCAACTACATTTGATAAGTTCAAATTTAGGACATTTTGTCTTTGAGTTTTTAAAAAAGAAAAAATATGTAATTTTTTTGCAAATGTGGCAATTAAATCAAAAACACGAAACATATTTGTATTCAAAAACATATTAATAAAAAATAAACTAAATATTCATTTTATCGAAGCTAGTGATGCATATTTCAAATATATAAAGGGATACAAATACTTTGGTGGATTCTCCATTGATTAAAATAAAGGATAAACAACCGAGTTAATCACGGCTATTAACCAAGTTAAAAAAGGCTATTACTCAAGTTAATCAACTAATCCTTAGACGGTGTGGTAAAATGGTCAAGGACCCATGGAAGCATTCACACTACCTATAAGCATGCGGTGCATAGCACAACATGACCAACTATGAGATTCAATAATCTATTGTTGATAGTATAAATCAATGAATAATGTTAACTGGGATAAATTGGCTTCCAACCATAACTTATAGAATGAATATTAAAAAAATGGCAAAAGTCCTTCAAAATTAAAATCATGTTGCATCTTTAATACAATAACTTAAATCTAAGAGTTAAATATTACATAATCCAAATTTATGGAGTGTCCAAAAAAAATTAATATATAACTTAACTACCTAACAAAAATAATTATACTTTATAACCAATTAAAATAAATTTCATATTTTTAACATTTTATTCCATATAAATATAATATTATATACCATAAACTATTTGAATATAATATTATATACCACAAACATTGATTGGTTACCTTTTATATATTGTAAGTAAAAGTTCATGGTTAAATCTACTTTTTGTAAAGCTCGCCTTATGCTTTTTTACTTTTTATTATCACTTTGTGATAAAAAGCTTGACTCTCTCTTTCTATAGCTTTTTTATATTATCCTACTAGATATTGAGAAGGTTGGATTTTTTCTTAATGGTTAGATAGAGTTGCCATATTGGACTATGAAGGAACTTATTCCCCATCGTGCACAAAGAAAGATGGTATTGAGTTCAAGACAGATGATTACTTAAATACATATTCCATTAAATTAATGTGAAGCAAAGAAGGGTGCCAAAAAATAGAGTTGCCACTTTGGACTATGAAGGCAATTAAGACATGTCATATTTTATAATATTCTTTAAAATGGTTCTAATAATTTTGGTCATTTTGTACTGCACTTCTTTGTCCAAGAAGGAAGATTGAAATTCCTTAAAACAATTACACTTCTTTGTCCAAGAAGGAGTATTGAAATTCCTTAAAACAATTGCAAGGTTACCTCAAAAGCAAAGGAAGGATTAGATTTGTTGCACAAATATGGTTTTCATGTGCAATTCATCTCATTCATGAGAGACACGTAAAGCATAAGGATATACATTACAAAGTAAAAGTGGAAATAGAGAGCACGTGTTTATTTGTACCATGACTCTAATTTGTATACAAAATATTCTCCATTATGGTGTGACAATAAGAAAAAAAAACTTTTGTGAAGGGTGAGAGCTATACATTCAACAATCTTAAATTTTAGTTTATTAAAAATGGAAAAAAATCAATTTATTAAACGATGTATCCAGCCAGTAAACATTGAATAGGTCACCATTTGGGCCGGTGAAGAAGATCTTCACCAGGATTTGCTAGCTCAAGGACCAACTTTCTAAATCCTCACTTCATGGAAAAAATGCACAAAAAAACCAATAGATTATAGTTTTATTTGATACCACTGATTTGAACTACTGTTAGAACAAAATTTAATATAACATTAACATAATAAAAAAAAACATGAAAACCAAATTTTATCAATGAAACAATTGTTACAAAAACTATATTGCTACATTCACATTAAATTTGGGATCCCTCCTTTGGCAGTCTCAAACCAAAGATTGATTTTGCTTTTTATCCAAAGAATAAAACCAAGGCTGAATTCCCTAATGCTTCAAGCCTCAATGGTTGCAACACCAAGACATGTGAAGAATAATAAAACATGCGTAGAGCATCTGCTTCATTTCCACGACTTTTTTTCTTATTAGTTTGTTATATAACGATATTATTGAGTGGTAGCTGCTGCCCATTCCCATTTTTGTTGGTGTTGATGCCCAATGTCACACTATCCCTTTTTCAACTACACCATTCCCATTTACCAGACTTTCAATGGTTCCACATAAAGAAAATGAGCTAGCTCTACCCCTCACTAAGAAAATGAGGCCACCAAGAGCAAGATTGAGAATCAGTTAAGACAAGAAAATATGGAGAATCGGGCATGTCAGGAACAAATCAAAAAGCTACAGACAAACCTTCTAGCTGCTAGAGGACAAGCGGACAAGGAATCAGGCATCAAGAAGTTATTGGAAGAACAGGATAACTCCATCCAATTGTTAAAGAAGAAGCTAAACATTCTTGCTACTCAATTATTAGACAGGGAAGAACTGGTTGAGATGGAAGAGGAAAAAGAAAATCTAAAGAATGAATTGTTGGACTGCAAAGCAAAGTTATTAAAATTTGCTGAAAAAGAAAAACAATGGCAGAAGGACATGACTTTGGCAGTGGAAAGTGAGAAAATCTTGAAATAAAAACATGATGAAATATAGATGAAACTGCAGGAGAGAGAGAAGGAACTGGAAGATAGGATGGTAACCCCCATAGCTCAATCGGGTGAACAAGCCATGGTACAGGCTATGTCCCAGGTGAGTTTAAAGAATGAAGAATTGACTAGGTTGAGACATCAGAACAAGGTCCTTGAGTACATGGCGATGCATAAATAGAAATAAAGGAAAGGCTGGCAGACAAAGTCCCAAGCCTAGGAGGCTGAATCCCAAGATTGGGAGGCCAAATGTCGGGAGCTATAGGCAAAGAACGACAAGTTGACCAAATAGGTGACAGGCCAATTATGGGTTCAAGGGGCAAAGCACCTTCTCTGGGATGCTATTATTGAAGAAGAAAACAAGTTCAGGCCGTACCTAGACTATATTTTAGATAAAGAAATGGTGATTTACTCATCCAAGCAGGCGGTGAGAGTGGCAAGGGAAAATCTAAATTAGAAACCAATCGAGTATTCCAACAATGTTATCAACTTTCTAAACCATCTATCAGAGGATGATCTAAAGAAAGAAAATGTTAAAGATAGGATCCCCATCATGACATGGGAAAGAAAGGTGATAAATAAACATCACCACCTAGATACAGTTCAGGAAAAGATCAACGTGTTGGCTCACCAAGTGGAATGGCTCATTGAATATTTTGACCCCCTGCTCAAGAAAGGGCTCCCTTTCTTCTAGCGAGAGAAGGGTACCATGATGACTAAGGAAGAATACCATGAAAACTTGATTGCGTGTGGGCAAGACCACCTTAAATTTGTAGATATGAATCTGTCATTGATGGGTGGGATAATCGTATACAAACTGGCAAATGAATTTGAAATCTTGTTCGCTTTCAAATAAGCATGTGCCCACCTACAGAGTTTTTCCTACCAGGACCACTTTGAACTATGCGTGTTAGCAAAGGAAATGTCCACACTGGAACTACCATATCCAAATCAGTGGTAGATGATAGAGAGTTTCAAGAGGACTAGGCAGTTACTGCACGCCCCACCAGAAGGAGAAACAAGCCAATCCGAGTCAGCGCAAAGCCTCTAAGAGTGCTCCGAGTCATCACTATCACGACAAGCGATCTCAATCCCCAGCTGCCACTTTACCGGTTTTGTCCAGCACGATCAATATTCCTTATTACCCGTTTTATATAAAGAGAAGGGCAAATGCGCCACCTCACCGATGTTAGAAATTACTACATCGATTTGGGATTGATTCCCCAATTTCGTAAACCTAATTAGGCTCTATTTCGAGGTTGGTCTCGGGAGCCTTGTATTATAAATAGAACCTCCTTAGAGGAGAATAGAGGTTGGATTGACTTTCATATTTCTGAGGCCTTAGATATGAAAACATTTTTGGGAGTAGTAATGAAATGCTTCTCCAGTTTTGAGATTCATAATGGTGTATGTACTTAGTTTGTGTTCAATGTTTATGTCATTTTCCATATAGGTTGATTTCTATTGAATGCTTTCTAGTTGTACGAATAGAATTCGTTTCACTAAGCGCTCTTTTCGTCAGATGTAGCATCTGTTATGGTTGTCATGGAATTCATCCTAGTTAGATGCTCCATCTCTAACATTTCCCTCATTATGTTATTCTACTAAAGGTGTTGCAAGGGATTCATCCATCAATAGGTGCCCCTTGTTGTACTAGGCTTTCCTCTTTTTCTCCTACCATCATTAAAAGATATTTAGCTAAGTACTGCACTTACTTTGCCTCATGATACAAAGATAAAATCATTATTCGTTATTTTATGTAATGTCCTTGAATGGTTCACACTGTGACTCCATCACCCAATGGTTTTATTACATGTTTGTCTTTCAATCTTTAATTCATAAACAGCTCTATTACTAGCAGAAATCTAGTCTTCCACATGCTTGTTTAAAGCCATATGTATATGTGATACACCTTGTGACATGAGAGAGCCCAGTCTGACTGCATTGGATAGAATGCAGTCTAAAGGTTGGCTTGAAATGGTTACCCCTGTGACTTCCTATCGTAACCATAGGAAAATTACAGGGTGCTGACATCTTGGCTCTGTTGTCAAGGAGATAATCACGATTATTTCCTTGGGAGAATGACATTTTTTTAGTTCTACGACCTGGTTGAGCAACTAGTCCTAGACACATATTGGTTGTATATGCTCTTTTTCCCCAGGAGAGTCACCATGGAAACTCTGAAAATATTTGCAGCTTCTGGGTGTTCTGTGTTCCCAGTGGAGTCACCTTCAAAGGCTACCTGGAGGGGCATCGTTAAAAATGAGGTACTCAATTGTTTTTCTCCAAGATATCTTGTCCTTCCTAGTAAATATCTTCCTATCCTTCCCTAGGCTGGTCAAAGCAGCTTTTCAATGCTTATCACGCTCGAGACAAGACCTAAGGTCTACTTATGTATATCCTTCTTTAAGAACTAAAAGTATCCCTTTTCCATGTACATACGTTTTGGGCCCAAATCCCTCATCCGAGTCCCGTAAGAGAAATAATCATCCCCGTGAGACTCGTGATGATACTGTTGACCCTGCGCCTTTTGTTGAGTCCCTATATGGGGGCCTCCAACCCTCATCTACTGCTACAGCCTTATCTTCCCTTACTTCAAGGCTTAAACAACCTTCATCATTCAGTTCTAAAGTCCTTCTTGGAGGCTCTGTTATAACCCCAGCAAAGGCTAAATGATTTTCCCCTCTACTCCTCCCTGCAGTGCTGCATAAACTTCCCTAGGGGTACACCCAAATACTCAAGCAATTTACTGGGGAAAGGGGTTATCCATTTGAATAACACTTAGGGTGGTTTGCAAATTGGACTAACCTATAAGAGGTGGACCATGAGGATGTTAAAGTCGGATTGTTCGCTCAAATCCTTTCCGGAGGGGAAATAAAATGGTTCACGAGTCTTCCTGAAAACTCCATCTCGAGCGATCAATATTTGGAGGAGGTTTCCAGGAACCAATGGGAATAAAGGAAATACCCCAGGAAGTGCGTGTCCCAATTCCATTCCATGAGGAGGGGGGAGAGTGAATCTATCTGGGAGTTCTTTGACAGATTTATGAAAGTATATGATGATATCTGCTTAGTTCAAGCCTCTCCATGGTGCTTCCCAAATCCAGTATGGTGAATTTTTTGACAGTGAATTCACCCTATGGCTAAGTGGAAGGAAATCTGCCTCCATGGCTGATATGATGAAAGATTCCATAAAAGTAGAAATAAATATGATTGCTGCTAGAGAGAAGAGGAGAGAAGAAAGAGGAAGAAATAAAGATCACACCCAGCCTTCTCCCTCTAACGCACCAGAGGCCATGATGGCAAGGATAATAGAGGCCATGGGGAGGTTGATGGAAAAATCCATTGTAAACCATAGCCCGCCTCCCATGAGAAATCGAGACTTTAGGGGACTTGTGGGCGTTGATAAAACTCAAATTGCACCTAAATATATTCAAGAACATACAGAGCCTCCTCTGCCGGTGGAAGAAGGGGAGGATAAACATATAGATTCTCCTTTTCCTCCCAGTCATGCTTTCCATGAAGAATAAAACCAGCAAAAGGAAGGTGACTAATTTCCATTATGCTTTGCCTCGTTCGATTTTCTGAAACAAAGGCTAAGGGTTTCTAATCCAACACAGAAATTGGAGGTGAGGAGTGATGTCATGGCATTCTTGGGAATGGAGAGTGAACGGGGTGATCAAGTAGGAGTTGTTGTGCATTCTATTCTTTCCATTTCTGAGCACACAGATGAGCAGCCGGGGACCACATAGGGGGGAATGCGATAACTTATTTAATGAATAAATCACCCTGCCAGTTGCAAGTCTTGTTTGTGGGGGTTTTGGAGGATATCTCGGTCCTCCATTGTATGATAAATATGAGGATGACTACTGGGAAGATGGGGGTCCTTTGTGGGCTGCATCCTCCTGTTCTTCTAGTACAGAATATTCATATCAAGAAGAGCTCATTTCACTAGATTTTATTGAAGATGTTCCATGTGAAATGAATGAGGAGGAGCAAGTTCTAGGTTCTGGAAGTAGGAGTGAAGCAGTTGATGTATCATGTACAAGTGGTCATGAGCCTCCCTTGCATGGTTATTTTGAAGAGTAGTTAGACATTGTGCGGGGGAGGTCACAATTTGGGCAGCAATATTGGGGCAAGCAGATGGCTAAAGTACTAGGAGGCTACCCTAGAATTTATGATCCAGTGGCTGAATACATGGAGCAATATTGACATTGCAGATGCATGATAGGATTTTCTGAAGGTTGTCATGACCCAATGGTAGGGTATGTTGAAGATCTTAGCAATGAGAGTCATGGGTTAGCTATGCCTGGTAAAGATCAGATGTTCAGCCATAACCTCTTACCATTCAACTCGTCATTATTGTTTTTGATCAAGCATAAGAAGAAGACTCGCATATGGAATCATTTGCTTGATCGGCTTCAATGGAAGTCAGAAGTAACTTGAGTGAGCATTGATGCTTGGTAGGTAGGGTAGGTATATATGAATAAGCTCAGCATGACAACCATTCCCATAAGAAATTATTTCAATTTATTTTTCAGTATCTGTTCGATTTTGCTTTCAAAGCACGCTGAGGGAAGGAGTTCAGAAATAATTAGGTTCATCCCAATGGATCAGGCACATGGTCTACATGGTTCTTTTCTACCTCACAGGGAGGATAGAATCCCCGAGTTGGAGTCATTGTTAGTACTTGTGCTAATTTTGGGGTTTTTATATAGACATCTACAGTGACTTCCTTGCAAGAAGAGGTATAGCCAAAAAATTTCCATGTTTGATGATGATGAGGTTGCTGGGAAGGCTTGTCCTATGCCCAATTTTCAAAATTGGGGTTCCCCATGGCGCGACATGAGAAAGTATCCAGGGCCCTGGGGTCAGGACCCTGCATTCAGGTTCCAATATAAAAATCTGCTCACGCTTACCCAAAGGCAAGACAGAAAGATGCGTGGTTTTGCAAGAGGCTTGTAATGGGCAGAGCAAGACTGAACGACATACAATATCATTCGTCGGATGGACGGACATTGCAGATCGACAGACACGGAGGATTTAAAACCAGAAAATATGTAAGTGGGATTCATCCCACGAGGCGTGCAAAATCCATTTTACGTGTTGTATTCCAGCGATCATGATTTGGAGAAGGATAAAATCTACAAAGTAGAACTATTTCGCTGCCCAGACCCACACAATATAAGACGGTGTGGGGTTGCAAAGTGTTGGGGGGGGGGAGGGGCACGTTTTTGAATGGTGACGATATGACATGGATTTGATTAGTGGCCCTGGCATATTTCATTGTCAAAATATGCGTGATTTTTAGGAGAGCGAGGCAATGTGAAATCTCGTAGGGTCCCACTCCTTCAACGACGAACCTGTGACGAGGTGAAACAATCTACGACCCGGATTCTTTTTGCGATGGGAAGGTGGGCGATGTTTAGCGAACTGATGGATGGAAAAGTAGGGTATAATTCATGACCACCAATGGCTGGGATCTATCACGAGGAATATTCGTGGTTGTGACTTATTTTCGTCATCCTGAGATGCTTAGGGGAATAAAAGAAGGAGGTCCACAGAACAGGGATCGAGGCATGTGACACCGACGACGCGTATTATATCCTAAGGAGAAGAATGATCAGGAAGGGTTGGGCCTTCGAAGGTTTAGGTTGTTAAGGGTTTATATCTACAGTCAGAAATCATTTCACAAAACAAAGATGTGAGGCAGGTAAGAGTGTGAAAAAGTATAAAGAGGATCGGGCACGTGAACTTTTGGCATTATTTTATTCTCCAAAATATCGTAAAGTGAAAACCAGAATAGTACAAGAGCGGCCAATGCATACAACGACCTTTGTCCACTTGTCAAAAACTACCAGGTAATCCTTTGTCCCATCTTCCACCTTAATAATGGCTCAAACTGAAAGTCTTGAATTTCAACACCTGGAATATTTGAAGGTAGAGGAAGCCTTTGAAGATATGGATGTCGAGGTGTTCGACACACTTCTACTACATGGACATGTTAGTGATGTTAAGGAGAAGCTGAGGTTTCTTAGGGAATAAATCACCGATATCCATAACCTGTACCAGTCCTTTTTCCATTTGTTCGTAACCGAGCAAACCCCAAGTTTCCCTAAATTCATTTCTTAGTGCATCGATAAATACTCTATCTCCTAGAGAGTAATTATGGATAGTACCAGTTCTATGTTCCTATGCCTAGTCATTTCATTAGCTGTTAGAAAAGTTCTGTTAGTTCCTGACGAGTTTTCCTTAAAGGCCCAAGATTACTCAGAAGAGTCTATACTGCAATACTTCAAAGAGTCCCCTAAACCTTTGTATCTCATCTGCCACCTCAAAATCCAAAACTCAACTGCCACAATAAATCAACCAAATTTCACAAACAATTTTCTACAAATAATTCCATAGAGTTTTGATAGGAGTTGGAGATGAGTTACTTGCTCGAGACTCACAGTTTGGAAAAAAATATCTTCTCAAGCTTGATGGTGGAAGCATATTTGATCTAGTCCTTTGTAAATCTTGTGGGGCGGAGGTGCATGGAAGATATGCTTTGGCTGGACAAATACAACGACAGTGCAAGGTGTTCCATGCCGCCAGAACCTAAATGTGGATCCAACCAATAGTAAAAATGTTATTCTCATAGAACCAATCCAAGAAGGGTGGTCTCAAGAATGGTTTCTTGAAATGGAAGTTGGATTTATCACCTTGTGCGGAGATATAATATGTATTATCAATGTGGAAATCGAAAACCAAGCACCTTTAATAGAAGTAAAATAAAAAGAAATCATAAGAAGAAGGGTTAATTGAGGATAGTGTGTACCCAGTTGAAGCCATGTGAATAGGTGAAGTAAAAATCTATTTCCTATGAAATAATTGAAACCTCTAGACGAAAATGTGAGGAAAGTATATTCCCATAGGACTAACCTCTCAAACTACCTGAGAAACCTTGCAATCGGTGAAGGGTTTCCAAGAGGCTGTCGGGAAGCACATGAAGCAAAAACGATCGTCGTGAATCGTAGAATTCCCGCGCTAATAAATTCTAGGCATTTACTATGATAGTGTTGAGAGCCCTTGGAATTTTTCACCAAGTAATACATGAATTCTATGTGAAGGATGCTTTGGAGAGGAGGCCAAGCTCAACAGTTCTGATGGGTGTTTGTTCATTATAGTCACTTATTTTATCATTTTGGAAGAGGATTTTATCTTTCGAGCTCGATTCAGACTTTCGCAATTTATCTTCATGCTTTCTCTTCTCTTTTGTGTAATAAAAGCTGAAATATACAAGTAGCTGCAAAAACATGACAATATGTATAATCATCAATACATTTGAAACAACTACAAATCATGATGCCTGGACTCATGATCTAGTATATGGATACCAAATGTATAAAATAGATTCCTATTAGCGATTAGACAAAGAACAAATTTTGGTGTTGTTCGTTGCAAACATATAATCATTTCACCACACTTTTAGCTTTTGGTACATGAAACCAATGATCCATAAGCTAAAAGTGGTATATATCAACATATGTATAAAATAATATATACTGAGACAAAATTCAGTCTTGTTAGAAAGTGGCAACAAGGAAGGTCTTCTACCATTGCATGTGTCCTTGCATGCTAGAAAGACATTAAACAAGAAGCCAAATCTATTAAAGTGATTTTCCTAAGGTTTGACTTAGAAAAATACTTTAATTATTCTAATTTGAGTTTGAATTTAATGGAATCACTTTTATAAAGTGAAAAGTGAAATATTTAAGTAATGGATAATCTAATCTTGGCCATTTATTCTCACCAAAGGATCTCATCCATAGATCTATAGTGAGGGTTAGGGTTTTTGCTTGGCCAATAATGTTAAAAGAATATTTGGTGGAGAGGACACACACAGACAAAATAAAGACATACATGGAAAGTCAAACGAAGGATTTTGCAGAGAATACAAAGGAATAGTTACCCGACAGAGTCACCAGGGTTCCAGGCTGAGATAAGGTCATACAAATCATGCTGGGAGGAATTCACACCATTCCACAAAGGGTAACCATACAACCGTATGAAATTCATACAGTTGAATTCAGCGTTGTACAGATCCGTACAGCTGCACAGAAGATGTCGTAATGTTGATGCAGGGGTCATACTGTTACGTCGAGAATGTGTTGGGTTGTTGGACTCGTCCATTGTTTCTACAGAGGTTTACATTCGCTGGATTGGGTGAATATTCTGCTGGTTGTAAAAGTTCCATATTTTCTCAATAATAAAATTCATATCTAACCGCTGCACTGGTTTTCCCATCTTGGGTTTTTCTGGGGGTTTCCATACCCAAAATACTAGTGTCTATATTGTGATGTGATTTTGTGAATGTTTATCAGTTTTTATATTCTACTGCAATACTAGTAAAGAAGTTCATGTGTGGTTTTCCAGTAACAAATTAAATATATTGTTTAACCCTATATTGAACTTTAAAGGAAATTTTACATGGTATCAAAGCTCGGTTGAGCTAAATCTGAGAGATTTGTAGTAGCAGTGATAGATCAGGGGCATATTTATTGAAGACACAAACTTAAGAGTTCATATCTAGGGTTTGACAGGTACATTTCCGTATGGTCGCGTAGTTTAGAGTCAAGGATAGACTCCAGGGGGATCTGAACTTTCGTAGAAGGAAAGAAAGGATCATAAGGATCCTGGAATGTCAGTGATGCGGAGGAGCACATTGACTCCACGAAGGTTGCACCCACGGATACAGTAGAGTTGGTAGCTTGGAAGAAGATATATTCTAGAGCCATGTTGATCATATTGGATGGAGTGAAGGACCACATAGTCCCTCATATTTCCAGGAAAAATACCGCATCAGATATGTGGAAGGCTTTGGAAATTTTGGAAGGCTTTGGAAATTTTGTTTTAGAGCAAGAACAAAAACCAAAATATGGTGCTACAAGAGAGAATTTTCAGTACCAGGATGGCCAAAGGAGAAGGAGTGGTGCCTTATCTCATAAGGCTCACATAGATCAGAGACGAGCTTAGATATGTTGGATCTAATACTGAGGATGAGGAGCTAGTTCGAATAGCACTCAATGGATTTTCTGAGCCATGGGACACCTTTGTCAAGGGTGTTGTGGCTAGGGAGAAGCTCCCTGATTGGCAGAGATTGTGGGATGACTTTGTGCAGGAGGAGACTCGCATGGGTCAAGGATCAAGCTCATCCAGCAAGGCCCCACAAATCGTGGATGAGGATGCTCTAGCCTTAATATGGAATAGAAAGGGTAACGCAAAGAAGAAGAAGGGTGGTAAGAAGAACCTTGATATGTCCAAATTCAAGTGTTTTATCTGTCACAAGCAGGGACACTTTTGTTGAGTTTAGTTGTCATTGATGTCAAAGAAGTTCATTAATGTCAAAGCAAGAGATGGTGTGGTTGTTGAGTATGGTTTTCATTGATGTCAAAGAGTTTCACTAATGACAAAGGAAAAACCTAGGATAAAGTTTTCATACATAAAATCGGCACGTTGTCCCCCATGCTCTAGATACTTCATCTTCCAAAGTTGGATGAAAGAAATCCATTTCGACACAACTCATCCAGTCTCTCTGAAATAGTCCGTTGAATCATCCATGTCGGTGTAACTCATCCAACCTTGTCGAAACAATCGGAGAGGTTGGGAAAATATTTTTTCGACACAATTGAAAGAAATCCGCCGACACTGTCGGAGGTCACTAGCGAGTGGGCGCCAAAACGATCGGAGAGGTTGAGAAAACATTGTTGATAACAAAGGATGTCGAGTGTTTGGTTCAACTCAAATTTTTTCGTAAACAGTCACATGCCCCAAAATTAGAAGAAAATGGATAAGGTAGTCTATACAGTCGGTATGACTTAGGCAATGTTGTCGATACAATCGAACAATATGCCGAGAAAAGGTGACAATGTCGTCGATACAATCGATCAATGTGTTGATATGCTGATACACCAAGAAAAGGTGACAATGTCGTCGATACGCTGATACAATCTTTTGGTCGGGTTACTAGACTTAGTGGTTCTGCTAAACATAGAACCTAACTAAAATACTGTACATTCAAGGATGAACAGCTAAGGACGTGACTAACAAGCAGGGTTTGTTTTTAATAATAACATAGACATATTATTTTTGAAAATGCGTGTTTATGAAGGGATATGAGTGTCCAAAATAGCGTTTAATGAAGAGGCACATCTTCAGAGTGAAAGGTTGTGAGTATTGAAAAAGTATGAGGTTGTAAAGGTATGGAGGAAGTATTTAAACTGAAGCTCAAACAGAAAAGAAGTGCATCTCTGTGATCCAGATCCATGCAGCAATAGCAGTAGACATAGACCAAAGAAAACTAGTGATAAATAACATAAAGAATATATGGAAATAAAATTAAATATAACAGGGTGGTAGGGTGGCGCTAGGGCAAGCAACAGGATTGTTAGGGAGTCATAGCCTCCTTCCAATAGTAGCTGGTAAACATGGTGTAGTAGCATCCTTTCAGTAGGAGATGATAAAACTAGCGGGTCGTATCCTCCTTCCAGTAGTTGCTGGTAAATAGGGTGTAGTACCATCCTTGTTTGTAGTAGCAGGAAGAAACTATTTGTAAATACAATTTTGCAGTAATAGGAAGTATTGGTGGTTTACCCAATTGGGCTTCCAAGATAAATTTGTGCTTTGTTTGTTTAATTTGATTTTATGTGTTAATGAATAAATCAAAAGTGGTTTAAATTGTTAAAAGTTATCAATATTGATTCACCCCCCCCCCCCCTCTCATTATTTTCCAATATTCCAACAACTTTTCCTCCCAATTCCAAGACAGGAAGAAGAAGAAAAATACCTGGATGGTGGGTTCTACAGAGGTGGAGGAGTTCAGCAGAAAATTTGATGAGGAGTTTTGTCTGATAGCTTGCATGGAAACCACCATAGGTAGCAGTATTTGGTACATAGACAGTGGAGAATCTAGTCATATGATTGGACATAAAAGGTTCTTCAAGAACTTGAAAGAGGGTGTATCAGGTATCCACATTGAGTTGGGTGATGATATGCGGTATCAGGCACAGGGATTTGGCACTATTTCGTTTCAGAGGGAGTCTGGAAAACCCCTAAGTTTTGTTGATGTGTTATATGTTTTGGGGTTGACCAAGAACCTCATATCAGTCTCCACTCTGGAGGACAAGGGATTTTTGGTGAATTTTCGAGACCATAGAGTGTATATCAGGCCCAAGGGGTCAGATAGGAGCTTGGATCGAGTGATTGGGATCAGGAGTGGGAAGGTGTATAAACTACACTTTCAGCCTATAAAGGCTCTAGTCAGTAGTGGCAAGAGTCTGGGTAGGTTGTGTCATAGGAGGATGGCACACTTACACCATGGAGCACTTGAGACAGGAAGTCATTGGAGTTCCGAAGGTACATGAGGAGAAGAATAACCACTGGAAGGGTTCTGTGTTTGAAAATAACATCAGGAAGCATTTCCCACAAAGTGAGCACAATTCTAAGGATCCCTTGGACTTAGTGCATTTGGATGTTTGTGGACCTATGAGTGTCCAATATTTCAATGGTTACAGTTATTTTGTCACTTTCATTGACAACTATTACAAGAAGACCTGGATCTATTTCCTGAAGGCCAAGTCAGAGGTATTTGAGAGGTTTCGGGAGTTCAAGACTCTCATTGAGAACTAGACAGGAATGAAGATCTTTGTTTTGAGAATGGACAATGGGGGAGAGTACACCTCCAATGAGTTCTTCGAGTATTTCTCGGAAGAGGGGATCAAGAAGGAGCACAGAGTGCCTCACACCCCACATCAAAATGGAGTGGTAGAGAGAAAGAACAAGGCTATGGTAGGATCATCCAAGGCCATGCTATTTGATCAAGGATTGCCACTATTATTTGGGTCAATGCATACATGACCGCAGTATACTTTCATAACAAGTGTCCCCGCACAAATTTGGGGAGGAAGGCACCCAAGGAGTTCTTCACAGGAACTATACCAAATGTGAGCCATATTCACATATTTGGGAGTGTCTGTTATTGTCACATTCATGCTGACACTAGGAAGAAGTTGGACCCTTCTGGAGAGTAGGGATTACTTGTTGGTTACAATGATACTTTGAAGGAATACAGAGTATACATTCATGCTCACAAGAGGATCATTGTGAGCAAGGATGTAAATTTTGATAAGGACAAGGCCTTGCGGAGATCTATGGACTTACCAGCAGAGGAGCAACCAGCACAGGTTTCGGGGTCAAGTTGGAGGATCCAGATGTACAGGTCTAGCTATAGAAACAGAGCATAGTTTATGGTAGTCAGAGGGATTCTGGTGGGAAGGATCCTTTAGTCATTGACTTGGAGGATGAGTTGCAGCAAGAGACATATATCCAGCAAACGCAGCAGGTAAACACTAGGCCATGGCCTAAGTGGTTTAGGTCCATAGTTCTGGATTCCAGGTAGGTTGATCCTCCACAGAGCTCCATGAGATGAAGCAAACCAACATAGAGACTCAGCTATATGACATTGATGACAGAGTTTATTAACTCTAAAACTTCCAATTTTGAGGAGGTTGCACAACATGATGTGTGGTAGGAGGCCATGGTTGAGGAGTATGACCAAATCATGAAGAATCGGGTATGGGAGTTTGTGTCTAGGCCTGAAGGTAAAAATGTGGTGGAATCTAGATGGATCTACAAGGTGAATCATGCAGCAGACAGAAGCGTGGAGAAGTATAAGGTGTGCTTCATGGCTAAGGGGTTTTCACATAAGGAAGGTATTGGCTATGAGGAGACCTTCTCCCTTGTTTCCAGGTATTCTTCTATTCGGATCATTACCTCTTTAATAGCAAAGATGGGTTGGCAAGTCCACCAGATGGATGTCAAGACTTCCTTCCTCATGGAGTGATAGAGGAGGTCGTATATATTGAGCAGCTAAATGGGTTTGATGTGGAGAATAGGGAGATGCATATGTGCAAACTGCACAGAGCTCTTTGTAGGCTCAAACAGGAACCTCGAGTATGGTACTCGAGGATAGACATCTATCTACAAGTGATGGGATTTCAGTGAAGTGAGGTTGACCAAAACATGTATTTCTTGACAGGTGCAGTGCCTCTCATAGTGGTCTTATATGTAGACGATATATTTCTTATATGAGATGAGAGGCTAATTGGTGACTGTAAGTCCAACCTTGCAGTTCAGTTTGAGATGAAAGACCTTGGGTTGATGCATTACTTCCTAGGATTAGAGGTTGGGTTGAGATACGGGTGCTTCTTCATTGGATAGGGGAAGTATGTAGTAGAGATCTTGAAGAGATTTAGGATGGTGGATTACAAGCCTATGGCCATACCTCTAATTTCCAACTGGAAGAATATTGATGCATCAGGGTTAGACGGGTTTGATCCTACCTTGTATCGCCAGCTTATCGGATCGCTCGTGTATCTAGTCAACACACATCCAGACATTAGCTTTGGTATCAACTCTTTGAGCCATTTCATGGTGGACCCTTGGAGAGTACATTGGACGGCTGCAAAGCACATATTTCGCTACATCAGAGGTACTATGGGGTATGGATTGGTTTATGAGCGCAGGGGGAGTGTATAGTTAGCAAGATTCACGGATGTTGACTAAGAAGGACATGTAGAGGACTGAAAGAGCACTTCAGGTTGTTTCTTCAGCATTGGGTCAGGAGTTGTACCTTGGTTTAGTAGAGATCAGAAGTCAGTTGCATTGAGATCGACAGAGGAGGAGTACATGGCAACCAACATGGCTTCTTGTGAGGGAATGTGACTGAGGAAGTTGCTTTCAGGGTTGTTCGAGTGTGAGCTAGAGGCTACAGTAGTTCACTTTGACAATCAGAGTGGCATCAGGCTATCTAAAAATCTAGTGTTTCATGACCATAGAAAACACATAGACATTCGGTACCACTTTCTGAGAGACTGTGTACAGAGAGGAAACATTCGGTTGGAGTACATTTAGACATATGTATAGGTGGTGGACATTTTCACCAAGATACTTTGCAGACACAGTTTTGTGAAGTTCAGTGACAAGTTGGGGTTGTTTCTGAATTCCTTCCTCGTTGAGAGGGAGTGTTAGAAAGTGGCAACAAGGAAGGTCTTCTAGCATTGCATGTGTCCTTTCATGCTAGAAAGACAATAAACAAGAAGCCAAATCTATTAAAGTGATTTTCCTAATTTTTGACTTAGGAAAATACTTTATCTATTCTAATTTGATTTTGACTTTAATGGAATCATTTATATAAAGTAAAAAGTGAAATATTTAAGTAATGGTTAATCTAATCTTGGCCATTGATTCTCACCGGAGGATCTCATCCATAGAGACATTGTGAGGGTTAGGGTTTTCGCTTGGCCAATAAATATAAAAGAAGATTTAGTGGAGAGGACACACATAGACAGGATACAGACAAACAGGGAAATTCAGACGAAGGATTTTGTTGAGAAGACGGAGGAATAGTTACCTGATAGAGTCACCGGGGTTCCAGGCTAAGAGAAGGGCGTACAGATCATGCTAGGAGGAAGTTGAACCATTCAACAGAGGGAAACCATACAACCGTAAGGAATTCGTACAGGTGATGTCAACGTCGTACGGATCTATACAGCTGCGCATAGGAGGTCCTACTGTTACGTAGAGGGTGTGCTAGGTTGCTGGACTTGTCCATTGTTTCTGTAGATGTTCACATTCACCAGGTTGGGTGAATATTCTGTTGGTTGTATAAATTCCATATTTTCTCAATAATAAAATTCATATCTAACTGTTGCATCGGTTTCTCATCTTGGGTTTTTCCGGGGGTTTCCATACCCAAAATAATAGTGTTTATATTGTGATGTGATGTTGTGAATGTTTCTCAGTTTTTATATTCTGCTGCAATACTAGTAAAGAAGTTTATGTGTATTTTTCCAGTAACAAATTAAATATATTTGTTAACCCTAGATTGAACTTTAAAGGAAGATTTACAGGTCTAACCTGAAAAAACGTTGAGCCAATACTCTACCCAACACAATTTAACTTAATACACCATAAGTTTTCAGCTATGCTCAAATAGCATCATCTCTCTATGTTACAATACTCCTTTTTCTACTCTTGTTAATGGCTATCTTGAACTTCTTCAACAGTGTTTCTTAGGCTACCTAAAACTCTAATACAACTCATATTTTGTATAGATATAGTAATAGATATATACATATAGCTAGATAGATATTCCTGGAATGAAATCTCAACCCTAGTTTGATCAGCCTCATAATGAATAGTATCATACAATCCTTGGACTGATTTGGTTCACCTGTTATGCAAAGGAATTGGACCAGTATGAAATACATGTTTATATGCTCCAGTTATGTTTCTATTTCCCATCTGCCTAGGAAGAGGGTTACAATGGATGAGAGATTTCCCTGAATGACAATCCTTGCCAGAAGGTTTAAACAAACCAGGGGAAGCTTTATGATCTTTACCATTCATCTCCCCATGGAAAAACGCGAGCTTCCTTGTTGCAGATGCAAATGTATAATCAGGATCATCACCACCAATACGCTAACAACCGTAGTAAGATTCATCATTTTATTCAATTTCTCATACCTTCTCCTCTCACTCATCCTCCTAGCAATTTAACCAATATTATGTATATAAAATATATCATATACGGTATTGTGCTTGTATCAGGAAACCAAACAAAATAAGGAATCAATCTGAATATGAAACGAATTCCGGCACTAAAATCCTGGACAACTAAAATATCAAAGGTGAGTGTAGTAAATTATATAGAAATTTAGACAGACTTGAACGGCCCAAAAATTAAACAGTTTCATGAGAGCAGAGAGAGATGGACAATGGCAACATCAAGCAAAGAAATGATAGATTGCAGCCGATCTTTAAGATAAGGAAGGAACCCAAAAAGAAAACTTTACTGCACAGGTAAAGTACGTGAAGCTTATGAATGTCGTTAATGCAAAGGGAAAAGATCAATCAACAGCCTTGAAAGCTTACAAGGCTTCATGCTCTTCCATTAAATTCTTCACCATTGCCTCTTCACAACCTCTGCTTTGACATTAATCCCCCATATCTTCTGCTTTGGTTTACAAATCTCACCTACAACCACTGATTGAATTAATGTTCAACCACTGAACATGGAAATTCGAGCTAGTATAATGAGCACATTGTCTTTGAGTAAGAAAATTCCTAAGAGTAATTACAAGTTTGAATCGATGTCTCAGATGCTTGAGAATAAGGAACATTAAATGTGATTCATGTCAACCTAAATCATACAGAGTACAGATCCAGGACGAGCATTAGTATCATTTTTTTTAAATTCCAATGCAAATCAATGTGGCAGCTACCTATGCGATGGATGAAAGGAACAAACATTATGCTTATGTTATCTCCCTGCTTGGGAGGGGACTCCAAAGGTGTGAGGTCAATTCCTCCCATCCAATGAGCGTACAAAATAGAAAAACCACAAAAAAATAAATTTCGTTGATGAGGAAGCCTTATCTCTCTTGTCTTTAATGTAGTAGCAGATCAAATTTAATACAGTGGCAGATAAACCGATGGAAAACCTTACCACCACACCCAGTGCTGCGATCGCGTCGTCGTTGCCATCGGTTCCTGGGAAAGAAAAACCAAGGAGGACGTCAGCTACTTTTGCCCAATCGAAGAATCAAAAAAACAAAATTTAAAAATACAAATATTAACATCTATGGAAAAAATTTCAAATATTACACTTTATGGACATGATTAATACACCTTGGCAATTTATATATATCCCCTTGTCGAGAACATAATAACTAACGTGTTAAAGGTGTAATATACCATTTAAGTGGGCTTAAGAATATATATCTACTTCTATAGATTGTAGGTTTGAATTTAAATAGAGTAGGATATGTACACTTTACATAATATATATAGTCAAATAGTTGTGTAAAAACTCATTTATTTCGTAAACAACAAATGTTATATACCACTATTTAATATCCAACCAAATTACAACTTTAAAATTATTATTATTATTATTATTATAACAAATTAATTAAATAAAATATTACATTTCATCATTAAAAAATCGTTTAATCTTTTACGATTTGGGTCAAAATAAGCTGATTTTTCGGCACGATATTGATAATATCCAAAAAGATTTTTTTTAAATCTACATTTATAAAGTTTTGGAATTTTAAGTGCCCAAAAAATTTTGAAAGTACTGAATCTATTTCTACCATCAAAATCAAAACATAATTGCATTCTGATTTTGCGAAATAAAAAATGTCCAATCTAAATCATCCCATTTTTAGATATCTCCTTACAAAATGGCATCATCATAAACATTATTATAACTAAAGTTCCTTCCACGTGTGTTCGAGGAATCATAATATAATTTTTTATGAGTTAACCAATGGTCATACGAACATATAATTTCTTGGTTATTGGTTAAGACAACGAAAGCCCTTATTGTAGGTCCCCATAAAATTATATGCATTATAAATTGCACCGAATTATTGTTGAAAAGTTAACAATTTATTTTCTATATATAATGAAACAAAAGTCATTGGAAATCCACGTGGACAGGTTTTCTATGTTTCTCCCACTAGGATGTGATCACATCCCAATAAATAAATATCTTGTCATGGTTGAATTGAGATTGATATTTTCCCATCAAAGGGAATCAAAATTAATGTAAGGAGACAACACACAGTGACATAAGCATTTATATCAAACATTAACTTTTTAACATTATACAACTAGTACCACATCAGATAACATTTCAATATTAATAGAGGAATCACCTTTATTTTTAAGATTGCTTCCTCAACTTTCAATTTATTGTTTTAGATCGCCGGGACCTATCGAACCGACGATATGCATCGATCGGACGACCGGCCGCGTCGGACATGACCGATCACGCACGGCCGGTCATCCGATCAGTGCATATCGTCGGTTCGAAAGTTTACTTCTTTTAGATCTATGAATATTAGTTTTTTTATTTGTGATTGTGCTTTTCTATAAGATTAAAAAGTATTTAGATCTTAGTTTTTTTATTTGTGATTGTGCTTTTCTATAAGATTAAAAAGTATTTTTACATTTGAAATGGCAAGGACCAACCAAGTATAGAATTTTGGAAGAGACCAACAATGAAATGAAGTGCTCATGCATTACTTAGCCCTTCTGCTTAAAAGGGTATCCCACAATTATTGAATGGAATCTAAAAACATGGCAATTAAATATATTAGATATATTTAAAGGTTTTATATTTATAACGAATAATACATTACTTTAATAGTTTAGCAATATCATCAAATGGATTGCTTCAATATTTAAAAATAGTTATTTTTAAAATAAATACTATATATGGTTAATAAAGATTTTTTTAATTCAATTCTCTTAATTTTTTTATATTAATTTTTAAAATATATTTTACTTTAAAAATAATATTTTAATATGATTATTTTACAAATGTTAACGATATACATCATACATTGTAGATAAAGTTTATTGGTTTCCTTTGTGTTTTTATATTTTTCATTAATTTCAAGATAATGAAATCTTTAAAAATAAACCAACAATCTCAATAAATATTAATGGTTTAACATCTTTTATATATATATA
>LPNX011186284.1:63819-191163 GCA_001517045.1 Pseudotsuga menziesii
ATAATGCTTCTCTTTTCCTTGGCATCCTTGTTATGAGAGGCCAATTGTTTTGAATTATAAGGGTAGTTATCACCTTCTCAGCATGCTTTGAAATTTTAATTTAATCGCCTCCATTAGAATTTGTACCCTTAGCTTCCAAGACGTGAAAGTGGAAGTACTATCTTATCTGTAACACTCTATAATACCTGGAGTCATCATCTTACAAATATGAAGAACACTTCAAGAAAGAAAGAAAAGTAACAAATGAGTAAGAAAACACTTCAAGGGTTCCAATTCTTATCCAAAGCATCCTAGGTATCAAACCCAACAAATTGCATATAAAAGAAGTACCAATCCCATGTACAATACAACTAAAATATACAACTCATTTTTTATGAAGAGAGAAATCTCAATCAAAATAGCTCTAATACCATGTAGAAACCTCGAGAATCTGTAATTTAGTGTGAATTCAAACAATTTACCTCGCGGGGAGGTTTCTTGAATCTTATTCATGTGAAGTACAACCTTTGGGCTGATTTGAAATATTATTACAGCAGCAACATTAAACGATATTTCATCTCACTTGAACCCAATAAACTAGATGGACCAAGAGAAAAGGTACCAAACATAGGTTGACAACTTCCAACCCTTAGGGCACACTTTTCGAAGAATAAACCATATTTGAAATCACTTTAGCTACTGCAAATTTACAATAGTGAATATTCTTGATTATCTTCCACCACCATAGATCTCCAACAAACAAGCATCAACAAAAGCATATCCTCCTTGCCTGCAATACTTGTCTCATAAAATTGCAAGCCATCTTCTTATCTTATTATATTCAACAAGCATACATCTAGCACTAGATTTTTCTTATGTCACAAAACCCTAGTCTTATTCTCTCACAAGAGCTACAAGAACAATGCTTTCACCTAAAGCTTTATTAATCACTAGTCTTCTTTGCCTCATCGAGGTGAAACCCTAAATCTAGAACATCCGTTGGATTTTCCAAGAACCCCAACACTCCAAGACAGAGATATAATACAATAAATAAGAGTATGATGAGATAGGGAGAGGAGTGCCCCACTCCTCACAATTATTAAGCCCTAGATATTGCCGCATTACATTTCTATGAATATATTAGTGGTGTCTTTATTGGACAACTAGGACCATAGTTCTCCTATATATACCAAGGAGGCCTAATTTAAGATATCATCTCAACTTGTCTTGTGCATTGAATGTATTGTAAAAGGATGTTAACCCATTGAAGAGGCCTATTATTTACTGACTCGGTATCATTATCAAGGCTTGGAGCTACATTGTTTTTGTTTTTATGTTATTTGGAGAATTTGGTTCATAACATCTAGTGTCAAATCCATTTTATCTATTAATTTTTTTGATAAGTTCTAGACAACAAAAATTCTAAGAGCCTTAGGAGACATATTGAATTACCTCTGGTAAAAATTTAAGGTATTGGCTTGCTATAAGTTTGGAGTTACAATCTATGAAAGTTAGGGTTTTTCAATAGTCCAAAAATTGGTCTTAAACAGATGTTATGGGTAAAATTGTTATATCTTAAGATTGCAGGATCCAAATTGAGTGTCAATTATTGCATCAGAAATAATATGGACCATAGTGTTACTAGTAAAGATTTCAAAAGCGTGGAAAAAATAAATTAGACACACGGCAGGCCATATAAGTTTGCTTTCCTAAAAAGGAGACAATACAACAAATTCTAAGAAACTTAGCATAAATTTCTCTTGACACGTAACAATATAGTCAAACATGTGTCATCGTAGAGAAGACATATTAGCATACTACAAGCAAACATTTTAAAATTGGAGGGGATGAAATTTTCGAGATACTTTAGGAGAAATCTTGGCCATCTACAAACAAAGCTTTTTAAAGGTGTGTTAACTAATTGAAATTTGCTTAGATTTTGGTTGGAAGAATTGTTTAGGGTGATTCAAAAGGTTCCATAGATAAAACAAATAAATAAGATCTCTAGTAAATATTAGTGGGCTCGGATGGCAAGAGGTAGTGGAAAAAAATCTACTCTCGCTAAACCTCATGAAGGCTTGTTAACACTTAATTCTCACACACATGTGACATTTTTGCAATTTACACAGTAAGGAACCATCAACATATAGCATGCAACCCACCGAATACATCCTTATCAAGATCCAAGAAGCAACATGAGTCAGAAATGCCAAAAGAACAATCAAAAGATAGGGTTACTCATCCAACCCTATGGTTAGGTGTGTTGTTGCGCATATTACCACTTATGCTCTCACCTGGTACCTGTGTAGATTTTCATTCGATATTTACACGACTATCAAAATGGGGGGATTTCAACCACCAACCACTCATTTAAGGCTCATTAGCACCCCTCACCAACACAAATTTAAACTTGTCTTCTCAACATGATGGATGGGCAATCAATAGTCCCCGTTATGTACCTTGAATCTAGTTCATGAGGTGTTGGGGTTCACACTTGGATCTAATTGTTTCTTGGCCGCCTTTGGCCTATAAAAGGAAGCCATGGGAACGTGTCTTGTAAGCAAAAATTAGAGAAAGGTTATGTTGTTGGAATTGTGATAGAGATTCCTTATAGCTCACCTCTTCCCATTTGTTAGCATTCCCTAATCTCCCTTACCTCCTTCTTCCAAGGGGCAAGTGTTTCTATCCATTGGTTCTTTGAGTTATCTAGCATCTAGTGTGGAAAAAATAGACCTCCCTAAGGTTATTTTTTTCCTCCATTAGGAGGTCATATATCCTAGGTGACACTAAATGTATTTGCTTGACCATTGGGAAATCTAAAGTGGTTATTGCATTTGTTTCTTGTTGTGGTTTGCATGCCTCTTTCCTTATTATTTTTTCAAGTTTTTTTTAGTTTTTTTTTTTATTTCACTAACAAGAGCTTGCAATATCCACTTAGAGTTTTCACATTTGTTTTTTTGTTTCTAAATATTGGGCCTCCTCAACAACGTTAAGGGCTTCACCCACCATGGGAGAGGATGCATACCTTTTTGCATAATTTCCCACAACTGTATATATGGTGACTCCACTTATTTTTGTTCATTTTCTACTTAACAAGGTTGTTATTTTTTAGATAGCCAATTTATAGTTTATTGTGCTTTGCAAGTGAAGAGGTCCATACCTTTCATCCTAGGAATTATGCCCCCTTCTGGATGTTTTAGATCATTTAACGGATCTGTAGATCCCATAGATTTGGGTGCACAGTATGCACACATATATCTTTGACATTCTTTCTATATACACCTTTTAACAGACTTCTTCCAACGCAATTTGTCTTTCACTATCTACTTGGCCTTCTTGTGTTATAATCATGCTACTACGCACCAGTGAGTGCTTTTACCATGTTGTTGTGCACTTGTCTCTGTTTTTTACGTGCATTTCTCTCATTTCATTTTCTTTATACATGTTTTTCACAATCTTGCATCCCCAATGGAAGCTCACTAATGAACTAGAATTAATTAACTTGCAATAGTTCAATTGTTTTATAGTAAGTAGCTCACCTGGCCTAAGATTAGGAAGTAAAGGGGCCTTCCCTTGAAATCTACCTATGTAACCAACCTTGAGGCTTTCAATATGTCTCATTGTTTTCATAAGTATTCAAGATATATTATGTTATTTTCTTAATTTGCATCTTTAGTTAAAGTATGTAAATCTACTTTTTTGCACACAAGAAAGGACCTAAAGACTCTAATATCCTGAAGTATGATCTTCACCTTGCACTTCCTGTGAGCTTGGTGAATTAGAAAAGGGGTAGAAATATAAAATATTTCCATCACACACTTTACTTAATTAGCATTTTATTTATCAAGCACCATTAGCCTCTTTAGAGTTGAATCTAATTATCCTTTTCATTTACTTTATGTTCTTTAGTTAATTGTAAACAATCAATTTGTTTACCTCACATGTGTTTGCATCACTAGAACACACTAAGGGGCCTAAAATATCTTCCAATTTGAGTATGCTCTTCACCTTGCATTACTTGTGACCTTGGTGAATCATAAACGAGAAGAATTGTGAAATACATCCCTTAGACACCTTAACCAATTTGGACTCTTCAAAGAAACCCTTGTAATTGCTACACCAACTAAAATATTCCACAGGAGGTCACAAAATAATATTGTAATTTGGTAGGATTATGTGGGAAAGGAATCCAAGCAATGCCCACCAATATACTTTCATTAGGATATTTTTAAAACATACCATTGTTGACTTATAGGGTACCATCAAATCCTGTTATAAGCAAGTGTTAAAAGAAAACCCAAATCAAAAGTGTGTCATGACCAAGTAGGTGAAAGACGAGGTATAGTTGCACTTCTCTCCTCTACAACTCACCCAGCTCGTTGTAGGGATATGACACTATACTGTGCAAGTTGAACCACTGATCCACACTTGATGCAAGGTATCTTAGTGTCCAAAATTAGGATATTCCCAAAGAGAATTTGTGGGTCCAAATGACTCTTGAAGCCATATATTATTGTTGGGAGGTGTTGCTAAGTCTTTTGGATTAGAACATTGAACCCATTGCCGATAGAACTATCTCTTTGTTACCTTCACAGGTCAATCATTATGTGGATCCCATTGTCTCCAATGGTTGTGTTTTTGCAAGGCTCGTTTACATTTGAGAGGAAGGAATCTAGGTCTTTAGGGAATTTACATTTATTTTATTTGTAAATACAAATCCACCTGACTCGTAATTAAAAGGAACCTACATGTGGGACCATTTGCACTAAACAAACACTGCACATATCACCCGCTTATTGCACAATTTTGTATCTATTGTGTTTGGCATATTTTTGCATGTTTCCAATTTGTGTTTATTCCTAGCATCACTCTCACTTGTTACACTAGACTTTCACCATTGAAGAACAAAACACCCTATGGAATTCACATAGACTGCAAGTCTTATCTCCTCTCTTGAAGGGTGTCTTTTCATTTTATCCCCATGGTTCATAAGTGATATCATTGGGCTAGGGCCGCTCCTAGGCCACATTTATTCAATCCTCCAGATGAGGTCGCATCCTGATTGACTCTTTCTCTCCCCTCAGAGATAGTTTGGACCCTTTTTCTTCATCCCTCCATGGAAGAGGCTCGCCATTATTTCCACCCCAGGGAGGAAATACCCCACCTTCTTCTCTTCTTTGGGAGGAGGCCATACAAAATATTTGTATTCACATAGAAGACAACAATACCCTCCATGTGCTCCATGTTCTTCCCCTCAAGGTAACAACACCCAGAATACGATGGCGGAACCTAATCCACTCCTACAATTCATGGATAGCTTGAATCTCCTTGATTTAGTGAAGTTGATCAATGACCCCATCGTTCATGATGCAACATGTCCTGATATGCCCAATAAAATCCCCTTAGGAATCCCTAAGTTTGAATGGAAATAAGGACATGATCCCTCCAACCATGGCATGTCATTCCACCTCTAGTGTTCCTCCACCAGCATAGTGGAGAATTCTATGAGGCTTCGCCTCTTTCAATGAACTCTCATTGGTATAGCTAGGAAATGGTATGAGAACCTATAGGGGTCCTCTTGTGCCACTTTTGGTACAATATCCACCAAATTCTTCACCTAATTTCAATTACCAATACACCATGACCTCACTCTCAAAATTCTCACGGAATTTTGACAAATCACTAATACCCACATAGCGAACCACATCCATGATTGGACTAAGTCTCGTACTTTTTCCAAATCAATATTTAGACTCAATTCCTTTTGGATTGGTTTCTTAAGTCACTCCAACAATCTATTTCAAAGGATGTGGCAACCTCCATGCCACAATATTAGGAAGAGGCCATCATAAAGGGAAACACTTTGATCTTGCTATACACCATCCTCCTCGATACTCCTTGGCATCGTTCTTTGGATCCCCCCATGCAGGGACATCACATTCAGCAAATGGGATTATTGGGTCCATTTACTTACAAGGAAAATAACCCCAACAACCATATTTTGTACCACCCCCTATGGAGATGTAGTATCTACCCATCACCATTATATCAACTCCCCCTACTACTGTCCCAAATCCTCCATTTGGACAGCTACAATATGGACCCTATAGTCCTACTTACCCAAATGCAAGACAAGCACCAACAGTACCTCCATTGAAAATGGTGCAACCTACTCCTACATACACATCCTATGGATCTCATTAATCATATATCCCACCACTAGGCTATAACCCTTACTACTCATTCATGTTTCCTCCTAATTCAACCCCCATGCCTCATATGGGGGTTAATTTCATTCAACCTTCTTTACAAAGACAAACTCAATAGTTTGAGTAGTTGAACACCACAAATACTCGAAACCCTCAAAATTAGGGAAGGAAGAAAGGTAAGAACGATCAAAACCAACCAAAGGGGCAAGGGGAAAACCCCCCTCCTTAGAAGAACCGAAACCCGAGCAACCAGAACGCAAGGACTAACAACTCCCCAAAACAAGGAAAAAAATACAACCCAAGGACCGATTTTTCTTGCTCAATGTGTTGTGAGTATAGTCATTACACTCACCATTGTCTTCTTATCCCTGAATTCCAACATTTGGTGGAAGTGAAGAAAAAAACAACAACAAACTCCCCTCTAGCGCCTAATGCACCACATCCTTGAGCAATTGTCTTGCAACAACTATTATTTAACTGAGTTGTAACCCAACAACATGAACCACGTCCCCAAAACGACGATTTCTACCAAAACATCTACATGAACATGAGTGACATCGATCTCTAGACTCGATCTAAAGGTTATGGTGGACGTGACCCTCCTTGAGAAGAAGAAATTCCTAATCCTTTGGGAGGCCCTTTTCAAATTACACGCCTGAGCACAAAACAAATCCTGAGAATTATGAAGGTGCCTATGTACTCCCCATAACCCCCAGATGAAAGTCTCCCACAACTACAGTATTGTGCATAACTTGGCTCAGTCTCCAACAGCCATGTCCACATTATAATTCCTTCAATCATGCCCAACCCAACTCTGATTCAAGCATCATGAATTTTTACCTCGGTAGAGGTGAACCATGATTACCCTCATCAGATGCATTCCAAGTCCCAGTCACCATTAAACACATTATGATTCATCGATGCATCATTGATGAAGGAACATCCACTTGCATCATGTCCTCAAATGTTTGGAAAAGATTGGGCTCACCCAAGATAGCCCCATTCTCTATCTCTCTCCATGCATATGATGGGTGTCCATCACTACCAAGAGGATTGTACCAGATTGTTCCCATCGAGCTAGGAGAAAAATGGTAATGATAAATATTGAATTCGTTGATGCCTAGCTAGACTACAATATCCTCTTGGGTCGTATTTACATGTCTGCTATGAAGGAATTTCTCTCTTCAGTATTCTTCATCATGATGTTTACTTCAATGGGAAGATATTCACCCTTGACCGACTCAATTACTATGACCTTCATGCTAACACCAACCCCAAAAATTTCCTACCCATAGAAAGTGAAGTAAACCAACCTCTCTAGGCTCACCTAAGGAATCCCTGTGTGGTACCTTATGCCACCTTACCCTGAGATGGCCTCAAAACCCGTCGCACATTATGATTTTTTGCTGGTATGACCTTTTACTCCATCAAGACCATATGTTGAGCCAACGATGACAGTAACCAAGCCATCACTGACCATCTTGAAAAAAAAAAACGAGGGCATTGAAATTCCCCATCATGAACAACCAAGTCCTCGAATATTCATCAGGGGTCTCTAAGCCTAAATCAGGGGGCATACTTCAACAAACGTTGAAATATCCCATCATAACTGATACACCCACCATGTGCTTTATGTTTTTAGCAAGGACATGCGACAAACCTATGCCCCACCTTACTAGAGCTCAAGAATTTACTTAACACCCATGTTATCATCACACATGCATCCCAAGCTATGGAATGGGGCACATCAACCTCCTTTGCACCCAAGAAGACCCCTAAGTCCAAATCATTACACACCAACAAAGCATCTTCCATTTTCTTTCAATTTGGGCACTATACATACCATTGTCCTACTCTCCCTCGATTTTGGGATGCTTTGGTAACCTTTCATCTCACCTTCCCTTTCGTTGATATTCCTCCACCTCAACCAAAAGAAACTGTTTCTATCAATGTTGTTATTGCATTAGTAGCAACAGTGATTGTTTCTACCTCAACAATGGTCTCTCAGCGACACCTATCACGGAGACACCTACACTACAACCAATACATATCTAATCAGAATCACAGCATGAAGGATGTACATCCTGTGGGAATCATATGCATATGATCCCCAATTAGCATAGTATAAACATTCCAAACCATGCCCTCACTCACATGGCACCCCTTAGGCATACCCAGAGTCCAGAACACACACTTAATTAGGACAATGCCACTCCCCCATGTTGATCATGTCGGTCAATGTCCCGTTATTCATTCCAGTTCCCATTGTTGAGCACATTCGGAACCCCTTTTTTGCACCAAAATCTCCTAGAATATAAACTATTCCCTATGGGTGTCACCATTCCCATGGTTTTCGAAGACTAGAACAACTTCACCAAAAATAAAGATGACGATGACATAGCGTCTAACACTTCATTATCATGGGAAACAAATGGTATCGACTCGTGGTGAGAGGAAATTCTTCCACCACCACGAAGCCCTAGTAGTTATGTCCATATCCTTTACATCGATTCAATACCTCTCTAATTGGTCACAAACCCTCCATCTGTTGAGAACCCCAAACATGTAGGAACTTCCCTCCCTTCTACCAACAACAATCAATTGACTGATATTCAATTTGAAGACTCCTTCTCTGTATATGAAGCCATGTTAGAGGAATTCTACTTTTCCACAGAAAAATCCATAATTGAGGACATGCACTTAGATGATCCCTCATGGGATGACCTCCATCATAGATCTTCCTTCGCTCCTACCAATGTCCATTCAACTGACAAAATAGCTCAACAATATAACATTGAATCCAAATACTTCTTACCTCATAAGCATATCAATTAGTTCAAAAAACCCATCTTGACCCTCGATGCCTTAGAATAAGGTAACCTAGATGATATTTTACCCAAAATCAATATCGATATTCAATCACACCTGGCGTGATCAAAAAATATCCATTGGGGCATCATGTTCACCACAATAGGTACTCGACTTTACATCCCTCTTAAAGTAATTCCATGATGTCTTTGCATGTTCATATGTGGAAATGTCTAGCTTAGACCCTTCAATTGTTGAACACCATACCAACAGTTGGTCAGATGTTGTCCTAGTTATACAAAAGCAACAACTAGTTCACCCTTCCAAGGCTCCAGCTATCAAAACTGAGATTGATACCTTCAGGACATATTCATCTTCCCCATTGCTTATACATCATGGGTATCAAACCCTGTCCCAATAAACAAAAAGCATGAAACCATCCGCGTTTGTACTGATTTCCAAGATATGAGCCTAGCCAACCCTAAAGACAATTTCCCCACCTTATTCATTGAATAGATCATTGATTCATGCATGGGTAGCAAAATTTTATTTTATGGATGGGTTTTATATCTATAACCAAAACCATACACACCACCGCAATCAGCATGTCAAGATCTACCATGTGGCACTTCCCACTCTTCAAATTGACAAGTTTCATCTAGAACCTATTTTTCTCATGCACACCCCAGGTGTTCCATGTTTTGGTTATTTTTTTTCAGCATTGTCAATGCCTTTGTCATGTCCACTACTACACTTGGGTATTTATGTCATGTGTGCAGTATTTTAACCAAAGCATGAATATTTTCACCCCCATCACAAACGGTGCAATCTTCCTATCACGGGTATCATCGTGAAACTGGCATATAGGAAACATCATCCCTCTGTTTACATTTCACTTACCAATACTAATGCTAATAACAATATGATCCTAATCCCCAATACTAATGTATTATCAACAATATTAATGCAGCTAGCATGTTTCCCCCATGGGTGTGCACACCACCACCACTACTCTCATAATGATGTTGAACCCCCACAAGTCTGAGGAATTTGACACACTTTCAAAAAAAATCCACCCATAGTTTATAATTTTATAGTTGTGCATTTACTCCCCCATTCAACAATTGATTCCATCAAATTCTTCGGCTCATGTTACGATTTAGATTCACAATTGACCACTCATACCCCCATGATCAATCCACCACTTACAATGTCCCCCATATCATCACCCTCACTAATAATACAATGGGGGCCTTCCCTCTGAAGATACCAATTCTATTTATTTATTTCCACAAGAACAATCCACATGGCATTGATTCATGGGGCACCAGTCTTCACATTTGCAAATAACCATCACACCATTATGGAAAATGTTCCATGACTAACTCAAAACAATGGGAACATTGTACATCATCAAATTGATTCCTAGATTAAACAAAAACCACAGGAATCCCACTCATCATCAAAATGGTTCCCCAACATACCCAAAACCATTAGGAACCACCAATTATGCTTTATGTACAAATGGTTCCCCAATCCACTCAAAACTATGGGAACCAACCAATTCTTTTGGAAGCAACCCTCTATTCGCCTTTGATCGATGTCGTAGAGTCTCAATATCCCCAGCATTATTTGTTTTCTCGGTCATCATTCCCTCAGTATCGTGTCTCCAATAAATCCCTTCGTCTACAGTTTCTCTCCCTTCGTTACACTTTATCCCTATATTTTGAAGAATGTTGCAGTGAGTTACTCCACATGTTTGCATCGATCAAAGGAAGTTATGAGCCCCATGCTTATCATCTAGTCTTGTGTTAGGTCAATCAGCCTCTCAGTTGGTTTCAATCAATATAAGGGATCGCCTCAAACTAAGTAAGGAGAGTCAAGAGTGCTCCCTAACGTAGTGGTCTCTCTTATGCTCAACTATAAAACATTTATCCCATCAGGGGGGGTCATATAGTTTAATGGTAGAAGTGTTCACATTTGAAAAATCATGGCAGCAGTACATCTGCTACAGTGACGTCCCCCATTCAGCGACTTCAATATTATTTCAGTCCCCCAGCCTCATGGGATCTCTATAATCTTCAACGGCTCGACTTCTTCAGCACCAGTGACATCATTTCCACAATCATGTACTCTCACATGGATTGAAGAAGACTCCATTCATGTCCCAATATTTTTATGAATTGACCTATTGATCTTCTTATATTGTAGCCACCTTAGCAAATATTCACAAGCATGGGTATGCCCACCTCATTTGTATAAACACCATTATTTGTTATCGCTTCACCAGCAATCTCACCCCATGAGAAGAATATATTCTCCACACATGCTTCACAACTATCAAGTACACAGGAGAGACCAAAAGAAATGATGATGCATTATCGACACTACAGTACCCTCTGAACCTCATACATCAGGGGGGCATATGTTAACACTTAATTCTTGCACACATGTGACATTTTTGCAATTTACACAGTAAGGTGTCATCAGTATATAGCATGCATGCCACTGAAGACATCCTCATCAAGATCCAAGATGAAACATGAGTTGAGAATTCTAAAAGAACAGTCAAAATACAGGGTTGAGCAGCCAACCCTTTGGTTAAGTGTGCTACTGTGCATATTACCAATTTTGTGCCTGCACAATATCTACATGGATTTCCCTTCGATATTTGCACGGTTGTCGAAACGGCGAGAACTCAACCACCAGTCGCACATTTAAGGATCATGAAGTCCCCTCACCAACACAAATTCGAGCTTATCTTCACAGCATGATGGATAGGAATTCAATATCCCCCACTATGTACCTTGAAGCTAGTTCATGAGGTGATGGGGTTCACACTTGGATCTAGTTGTTTCCTGGACACCTCTTGGCCTATAAAAGGAATCCATGGGCATGCATCTTATAAGCAGAAATTAAAGCAAGGTTATGTTATTCGAATTGTGATGTAGATTTGTTATAGCTCACCTCTTCTCATGTGTTAGCATTCCCCAAGCTCCCTTGCCTCCTTCCTCCAAGGAGAAAGTGTTTCACTCCAATGGTTATTTGAGCTATCTAGCATCTAGTGTCGACAAAAGACCTTTCTAAAAAGGATTGTTTTCCTCCATTTGGAGCTCACGTCTCGTAGGTGACACTATATTTATTTTCTTAACCATTGGAAAATCTAAAGTGTTTCTTGCATTTGTTTCTTGTTGTGGTTTGCATCCCTCTTTCCTTGTTGTTTATTTCAAGTTAATTTTAGTTTTTGTTATATTTTATTTCACTGGCAATATATTGCAGGATCCACTTTGAGTTATCACATTTGCTTTTTTTGTTTCTGAATATTGGGCCTATTAAATTATTGAACCATTGATCTACAGACAAATGAGAGCAATTGAGAAGGGAAATTATGTAGTTGAATTAACAAGGAAAATGTACACTAAACAATAAAACTCATGCCACAATTTTTAGATTAAACAGACAAATATTGATCAGTTAATCACAACATTAATCTTTATTCATTAATCAGTAATACAATGGTGTTACAATAAGTAGAATTTGAATGCTATGGATAAGATTCGAATCTACCAACTAAACCTGACTGACTAGCTAACTCAGTTGTCTAAATCACTACATGGAACTCACTAGTATAACTCCTGATGTCTAAATCAATCTACAATCAGTCAATAGTTGAGGTATATGAAAAAGGCACCACTCTCCCTTAAATCATGCAAAGCTAGCCCTAGACTAAATGAAAATGATCTAACTAATTGTAGCTAGAGCTTCACTCAGCATAACTACTTACCAACCATGACTAACTAATGGAGGCTACCGGTGGAACTCAGAGTGGCTCCTAAACTGTAGGGATTGGATCCAATGGCACCAATATCATGGTGGCACCAAAACTTCAGTAAGGTGATAAATGAACTCCTAAGCTAGGAAATATGTAACACCCCGATTTTGACCCCATGGTGTTGAATCGCATATGATGTAAATAGCGTTAATAAATCGTGGTGTGGAGCTCAAGGCAAAGGCCCCACCATGGATTTAGTGTTTTTTGTTTCAGCAATTAAAATCAATGTCGATGGTTTATGTGCTAGCCAGGCACAATATGTTTTGAGACATCATGTAACTATGCAGTTAATAAAAATACCACAACTAGCTATGTGTCGCAACGTTAAAGAGATGGAGGCATGATTTCACAAGGAATAGGGGGGGATATTGAAACCCTTGGGTCAATGGAGGGAAAACCAAATGTCAAGGAAAACCCCATAAAGCTTTCAACCACCCATTTTTTCTTTTCTGCCTAGTCATCCAAAAGTGGTTGATTTAGTTAATGCATGGGGATGGGAAGAGTATGGCAGTCAAATTCGAATTGGGAAGCCACCCATTTTTGGGAAAACGTGTTTTTGACTTCTTGGGAAAGAAAATGCTTGGAAATGCATGCCCATCCTTTTATTCATTAATTGGTTTTTCTCTCTCACGTAATTGGAGCTCCTGTGTGTTTCCCTTCACGATTTTGGCATTTTTCTCCATTTCCTCCATGGCTGGAAATTTGTTTTAGTCTTGCTGAGTGAAAGTGTAGCAAGGATTTATGATTTGGGGTTGTTTAGAAGCGTTGTTGTCTTCCTCATGCAAATGGATCTTTCTGTGCTTTTAACTCACGTTTTTTCTTTCTTTTCCTCATTTTCCCAGACCCATGATTTTGTTTTGGTATTGTGCATTGAATGGGCAAAGGAGAGCCACGATTTGGGTGTGTATGGAGGTCGTTTTAGTCCCTATAATGCCCAGAAATGTTTTGTGAAATCGTATTCCTCTCACAGGGTGTTTTCCCCAATTTACCAATTTGTTTTGGTTGCAAACCCATTTTTTGTTATGCCCAGTGGTTGCAAAGATAGATCCATGTTTTGAGTGTGAATAGAGGTCGTTTTTGCCTCTGTGAAGCCATTGAACGTTCCTTGAAACAATTTGACCACTTGGGACATTTTTCCCCATTTTCCATTTCTGATTTTGGTCCCCATGACGTTTTTTCCCATACCCAAAACTTGTATTTTGTTGTGAAGTGCATCCTTGTGTTGCCTTGGCTAAGTAAGTCCAAGGAACCCATATGTTAGTGGGATGACTGTGTTTGGATGAGATTATTGGCTTGACTGTGGGTGTTCAGTTTTGTTGGGTGTAAGTCTTTGTTCCCTAGTTTCTTGTGGAAATCATGCCCAGCTCGGGGGGTGGCAGTGATGCTGAGAGATTAATGAGCACACTAGCCTATGGTTGGGTGGAACGTTGCAGAAACCTAGCTAATTGTTGTTGATGTAATTGTAACTTTGGAATGTATTCACTTGTATTTCTTATGTATTATAGCCCGATGTTTATTCTAGGAAGTGTTTGTAATATAATTGAGTCATGTCATGCCCTGATGTTCCAATCAGGAGTTTCTATAATGTAAACAAGTCATGTCAAGTCATTGTGGGAAACCCTCCTATTGATCAAGGGTTAAAGTCCCCGCAGTTGGGGGGCCCTAGGGTTGTTATACTCACCTAGTGAAGTCAGACCTAGTGAGTTATTGTCAAGTCGAGAATTAGTATAAATAGAGAGTGAGCATCTCTATTTAATACACACTCACTCACACTCAGTTGTAGTGCATAGAAGAGGGAGAATAAGTCGTTGGGGCTAGAAATAAAGAGGCTACTGCTGTCGGGAGATCATCAGACTGTTTTGGGGTTTTACTTTTGGTGCTGATTCTATCTCTGAGGAAGTTGCGGGATTTTCTCCATTTATGGTTTCCCCAAGGAAAAACATTGTGTTCATTGTCTCTTGTGCTTGATTGTTGTGCTTGTTATTCTCTCAGTTAAAGATCCTAATATAATGCTACCTTAAATATTAAAAATCTAACATGGTATCAGAGATAACCTGAGAAGAAGACACTATGCAGCTGCAGAAACTAGGGCTTCCTAATTTTTGGATCTCTCTACACATATTTTCAGCAAAAGAAGGTTGGGCTCACTCTCCTTCCTAGGGTGCATCATTCTTTCGAAACAGAATCTGATTCTGAGCTTTTTCAGTTTTGGACCCGACACTACTGCCAAAAATTAGAGCTTTCCACAGAAATGGAATTTTTGAGTGAGCCCAGGCCTGGATTGATCTCCTCCTCAAAATCGAAGTTTAGAGATCAAGATCAAAGCATTTGGTTTGACAGAACTTCATGAAAGTCAACCCTAATCTGCTCCTAAACCAACACTGCAGAAATTCAGCTCCAAATCCAGATCCACATCTTGACCTGGTAAGATCTAAATCTTTTGTATTTCCATTTGAGGTTCTCAGTTAAGATGTCTCATCATACCAAGCTTGATGAAAAGCTTGAGGGAGCTAATAAATTTTGAGCCTGGAAGTATAGGATCTCCCTGGTCCTGGAAGAAAATGAGTTGGACTCCTACATCAATGAGGAGGTTCTAGTTCCAGAGGAAGATGAGGCTAAGGCCTTACATAAGAAGAAGTTGGTTATGTCTAAGAGGATTATTGCTAATTCAATCAAGGATCACCTCATACCACATGTGTCCTCCCTCAAGACACCTAAAGCTATGTTTGATGCCCTAACCAAACAGTTTGAAGGGAAGAACATAAACCAGAAGATGACTTTGAGGAACCAATTGAAGAATGTAAAGATCCAGAATGAAGAGACCATTCAGTCATACTTTACAAGGGTCTCCCAGATCAAAGAACAACTTGAAGCAGTAGATGAAGAAGTGGAGAATGCAAAAATTGTGATGACAACCTTGAACGGTCTCCCTAGATCATGGGATTCTTTCATCCAAGGAATATGTGCTAGGAAGAAGCTAATCAAGTTCAGTAGACTGTGGGAAGAATGCTCACAAGAAGAAGCTCAAATAGCAACTCGAGAATAAAATATGGGAAGTGAATATCAAGCTCTCATAGTACACTCCAAGAAAGGAAGAAGGGAAAATCATCATCACCAAGGTAAGCAGTCTCATCAGAAAGATAGTTTTGTGAAAAAGGATCCATCCAAACTCAGATGTTATACATGTGATGAAAGAGGACACTTTTCTAGAAATTGTCCCATGAATAAGAGTGGATCTAAGAAGAAGAAGAACTCCAAAATAAGACATCATGCTCACACTGCTGAGGATGATGATCCTCCCAGAAAGAGAGTAAAACAAGAAAGTGAATACTTTTCAAGTGATGAAGAATATGTTCTTATCTCCGCTCTCACGGGAACTGTCACACATGGAAGCAAATATTGGCTTATTGACAATGGGGCTTCCAAACACATGACAAGATTCAAGAAATCCTTTGAGAAACTATCTGAACATAATTCACCCCATAAGGTGAAACTCGGGGATGACTACCAATATCCCATAAAAGGTAGTGGTGAATCCTCCTACAAGCAAGACTCTAAAAAGTCTATAAAAATGAAGGATGTCTTGTTTGTACCAGAACTAAAGAATAATCTTCTCTCCATATCTGCACTAGATGCAAAAGGCATGAGGGTTGCATTTGTATATGGCCAAGTCCTCATGTGGCCAAGAGGAAATACTATTGACGATGCAATAGTAATTGGAGAACAAGAAGGACAATTATACAAGTTGAAGGGCCATCCAGAACAAGCTTTGGTCCATGACACAGCAGAGCCAAATGAACTTTGGCATAGAAGGCTTGCACATGTGCACTACAAAGCACTACCACTTGCAAGCAAAGCTGTTGAAAGTCTTCCAGAAATACAGTCAAAACATGATGGAGTCTGCAAAGGATGTGCGAAAGGAAAAAACACAAAGAAGACATTTCCAAGTAGCGAAAGAAAAGCAAAAGGACTCTTGGAAATCATTCACTCCAATGTATGCAGTCCAATTTTATCCAGTTCTTTAAGCGGGTATGTATAATATGTTTCTTTTATTAATTATTTTCCTAGGAAGACATGGATATACTTTATGAAGAACAAAGATGAAGTTTTTAGCAAGTTCAAGGAATTCAAAGCCTTGATCGAGAACCACACAAAAAAGAAGATCAAGACCTTTCGATCAGATAATGGCGGAGAATTCACATCAAATGAATTCAAAGAGTTATGCAAAGATTCAAGGATTAAGAGGGAGTTATCCACTCCATATAATCCACAACAAAATGGGGTTGCAGAAAGGAAGAATAGAACAATCATGGAAGCTGCAAGAGAAATGCGTCATGATCAAGATCTTCCCATGCATCTATGGAAAGAAGTTGCCAGAACAGCAGTGTATGTACAGAACCGTACTCCAAACAGAGTACTCGAGAACAAGACACTTGAAGAAGTCTTTTTCGATAAGAAACCAGAAGTCAGCCATCTCAGAATATTCAGTTTTCCATTGTACATACGCATTCTGAAAGAAAAGAGGACAAAGTTAGATCCTTGAGGAAAGAAGGGTATATTTGTGGGATACTCTGAAAGCTCGAAGGCTTACAGAATATACTTCCCAAGATTCAAGAATATCAACATCAGTAGGGATGTAACATTTGACGAAGACTCGGCTTACAATAAATCCAGAAAGAGACCTGCTGAAGATCATGAAGAAATAGAAGCACCCAGAATTCATGACACAACCATGAACGAAGAAACTCAAGAAGAAGATAGAGAATTTGAATAACCTCAAGAACTTGTAGATCCACCTTAGGAGAAAAATACTCATAATAGGAAACCTGCTTGGGTACGAGAAGCTATCCAAGGTGCAAAAATATATGGGGCTCCAGAAGAAAATCACAAAGAAAGAAAGAGGACTAGGTCCTGCTCCCGGTACATAGCTTTATTATGTGACTTTATCAATAAAGAACCTTCCAACTATGAAGAAGCGGCAGAAAGGAAAGAATGGAAGGATTCTATGATCGAAGAGTATCAATCGATCATGAAGAATGATGTTTGGGATGTTGTCCCAAGACCAAAAGGGAAGTCTGTTGTAACTTCCAAATGGATCTGCAAGATCAAGCATGCTGCAGATGGCAGCATAGAGAAATATAAAGCAAGATTCGTGGGTCGTGGCTTCTCACAGAAAGAATGAATAGATTATGAAGAAACTTTTGCACCTGTAGCCAGATACACTTCCATCAGATCAGTACTTGCTCTGGCTACAGTGATGAAATGGAAGATACACTAAATGGATGTCAATACTACTTTCTTGAATGGTGTAGTGGAAGAGGAAGTGTATATAGAGCAGCAACTCGGTTTTGAGACACATGACAGGGATTCTCATGTGTGTATATTGAAGAAAGCCCTGTACGGTTTGAAATAGGCACCCAGGACATGGTACGGTAGAATTGTTGGCTTTCTATCCAGTTTGGGCTTTACCAAAAGTAAAGCAGAGTCCAACCTTTACTACGAGGTTGAAGATGGCAACCCAGTGATACTCCTACTGTATGTAGATGATCTATTTGTAACAGGAATGGATGGGTTGATTGCTGATACGAAGAGGAAGCTTATTGTCGAGATCGAAATGAAGGACTTGGGTATGATGCACTATTTTCTAGGCATGGAGGTGTGGCAGAATGTGGATGGAGTCTCCCTCGAACAAGCGAAGTATGCAGTAGAGATCCTAAAGAGGTTCAGGATGATGGACTGCAAGGCTGTGACCACACCTATGGCATCGAACATGAAGCTATTGAGTGATACTTAATAAAAAGCGGTTGATGCTACGATGTATTATCAGATGATTGGGTCCATGATGTACCTGATGAACACGAGACCAAATATTTGCTTTGCTGTAAACACCTTGAGCCAGTTCCTGACAGATCTGAGACATGTTCACTTGATTGCTGCAAAGAATATTCTGAGGTACCTAAGGGCTACAGTTGATTATGGGCTCAAGTATGAGGTGAATTAGAAGATTTACCTGGAGGGTTATGTTGATTCAGATTGGGCAGGCAGTGCCATCGATAGGAAGAGCACTTCAGGATGTTGCTTCAGTATGGGATCAGGTGTGATCTCTTGGTTTAGCAAGAAGCAATTATCTGTGGCATTGTGTATAGCTAAAGCAAAGTATGTCGCAGCTTGTTCAGCTAGTTGTGAGGTAGTATGGATGAGCAAGCGACTGTCTGATTATTTGATCTCTGGATGCTACTTGTATACATTGTGACAACCAGAGTTGTGTGAAGTTGTCGGAGAACCTGGTGTTCCACGACAAATCGAAGCATATCGAGATCAAGTATCACTATATCAGGGATATGGTGCAGAAAGGAGCAGTGAAGCTTCAGTATGTTGCGACGGATGAATAGATAGCTGGTGTGTTGACAAAGCCATTGGCCAGAGTGAAGTTTAAGTACTTCAGGGAGAAGCTTGGTGTTCTCCAGATCGAGGTTCCCTCCAAAGGGAAGTGATGAGTCTGTGAGTCATTCTGACATGGTGAGAGGATTAGTTCCTTCCATGGTCAGATGTAAGGGCTGAGCAATTCTGTCATGATGAGAGGATTGGTTCCTCACATGTCAAATATGAGTGCTGAGCCATTCTAATGTGACTGTAGGATTGGTTCCTACATGATCAGATATAAGCGCTGAATGCCTTTCTTGGAATGGAGGCACCTGGTCAGTTACCAGAAACACTTAATCTGGGACTAAGGTCCATTCTGATGTGACTGTAGGATTGGTTCCTACATGATCATATATAAGTGCAAATCCATTCTGATGTGACTATAGGATTGGTTCCTACATGATTAGATATAAGTGCAGAGCCATTATAAGGCGATTGTAGGATTGGTTCCTACATGATCAGATGTAAGTGCAGAGCCATTCTGAGGCGATTGTAGGATTGGTTCCTACATGATCAGATGTAAGTGCAGAGCTCTTTCAACATGTAGGTAGGATTGGTTCCTCGCATGGTCGAATGTAAGTGTTGGTCCTTTCTGACATTGGTTGTCAGATGTGAGTGTTGGGCCTTTCTGACAGGGTTGTGGGATGTGTTCCCACATGGTCAAATGTGAGTGTTGGGCATGCCTTTCTTATATGATTATAGGATTGGTTCCTACATGATCAGATGTAAGTGTTGGGTGGGCCATTCTGACTTAGGGTCATATATAAGTGCTGGAAAATACCTACATGGAGGCTAGGCCCACAACTAGCATGAAAAAGGGTTGGATCTATAGAACTTCCTGTGACGAGAAGAATCTATAGATAGCACCCATGATGATGATCTGGCAGAGATGTTCCAGAACTAGAGATGATCCAGATCGAGTGATGATCCAGATCCAGTGATGATGATCCAGATCCAGTGATGATCCAGATCCAGATGAAGATGATGAGGACTCGATGATGATCCAAATGATATAGAGAAGAAGACTTGTGCTGATAAATTGTGTCGAGAGAATGCCTTCCTAGTTGAGAGGGAGTGTTGATGTAATTGTAACTTCGGAATGTATTCACTTGTATTTCTTATGTATTGTACCCCAATGTTTATTCCGAGAAGTGTTTGTAATATAATTGAGTCATGTCATGCCCCAATGTTTCGATCGGTAGTTTCTATATTGTAAACAAGTCATGTCAAGTCATTGTGGGTAACCCTCCTATTGATCAAGGGTTAAAGTCCCCACAGTTGCAAGGCCCTAGGGTTGTTAGACTCACCTAGTGAAGTCAGCCCTAATGAGTTATTGTCAAGTTAGGAATTATTATAAATAGAGAGTGGGCCTCTCTATTTAACACACACTCACTCACACTCAGTTGTAGTGCATAGCTGGGGGAGAAGAAGTTGCTCGGGCTAGAAAGAAAGAGGCTACTGCTGTCAGGAGATCATCTTACTGTTTTGGGGTTTTGCTGTCGGGACAGTAATGCAGTGTGATATTTTTTTCATGCACTAGTTCCTAAATATAATGCATGTGAACCTCAATATGAATTTTTTGCTGATTTTGGACTGGATCACTGGATATATTTATGGTACTCTGTTTGTCACAATAGATTTCCACTAAAGGTGAAGTGTGAATATCAAATTCTGTCAAGGTGCCATGCAGCCAAACTACCTAAATAGCTGCATTTACAGCCCCCCTATACTCTGCTTCTGTTGAAGAGAGTGCAAGTGTTTCTTTCTTCTTACTGGACCAACTGACTGGCCCAAATCCTAATATAAACACAAATCCTAAAGTGGATTTTCTATCATTCCCATCTCTAGTCCAATCTAAATCTGTGAAGCCTATGAGATATAGTTATGCATCAATTGCATAATGGATCCCATAATTTCTAGTACCCTGCACATAGTGCAAGATATGCTTTTCTTCCTTCGAGTGAAACTCATGTGGCTCCTACATGTACCTAGAATTAGCACCCATAGCATAGGATATATCCGGTCTCGAATGTGTGAGGTATAGAAGGCTCCCAATGAGCTATCTAAAAAGAGTGTTGTCTACTAATGGTGTAGAGCCACCTTCTTCTAGCCTGATGCCAGATAGGAAGGGAAAAGGGGTTGCCTTACAGTATTCCATGTGGAATATTCTAATCATATCTAATGAGTATATGGACTATGATATCATGATTACCGAAGTATTTTGACTTACTTTGAGACCAATGAACTGTCTTAACATTCCCAGATCAGTCATAGAGAATGATTTGTTCAGAGTTGACTTGATGCTTGTCAATCCAGCAACAGAGCTACTAGTAATGAGAAATTCATCCACATATATCACAATCAATAGTAAGGATCCCTCTTTCTTCTGCATGTAAACATTCCAATCTGATTTGCATCTTTCAAATATCTGCGACATGAGGAAGGCGTCCATTTTGGAATACCATGCCCTTGGAGCTTGTTTGATCCCATAGAGATATTTCCTCAGTTTCAAAACTAAGGAGGAATCCTCAATGTACCCCTCAAGTTGTTTCATGTAAATCTCCTCCTTCAAGTCACCATGGATGAAGGAACTTTTCACATCCATGTGATCTACCTCCCACCTTTTTGAAGCTGTAACTTCCAAGACAAGTATGATGGAGTCCATTCTTGCTACTAGAACAAATTTCTCATTATAGTCCAATCCTTGAACTTGTGAGTATCCGTTTTCCACTAACTAAGCCTTATACTTGGTTGTGGTTCCATCAGATGATATATTGGTCTTGTAGACCCATTTGCACTGAACTAGTTTCCTCCCTGGATGTAAGCAGGAAAGTTCCCAAGTTTTGTTGTCTTGTATCAAATCAAATTCCTCATCCATAGATGCTTGCCATCTTGGATCATGACAAACCTCTTTGAATGTTTGACGATCTTTTCCCATCAATACAAAGCACCTCTCAAGTAGGAGTGGATATGTGTGGGACAGTACAACATACTCTTTCTAATACTGGAACCTTGTTCTTCTTCTATCATCTGGATCCCCAGCAATATCCCTGGCTGCTTTAATGAGCTTCTGGGCCCATTTAGGTTGTTGAGATGGAATAGATACTAGATATAGATGTAGATCCTCTTGAGATGTAAACTCAATATAAAAATCATGTTGATCTTCCTCTTCATCTGAATCTGAATCTGAATTTGAATGTTAGACAATAAATATGTATCTGCAAATGGAAGTAAAGGAGATTTAATACATTTATCTGCTTCGAATGGAAGTTGTGTTTGTAGTGGATCTGAGTACGGATTTAAGTGTGAGAATGCATATTCCTTAGAGGCATGGTCTGCAACACCTTTCCCTATAATATTCCCAGTTAATATATATGTGATCTCTACTGATTCAGGTCCAAATAGCACTTGATTTGGTGAGCCAATGTGAGTCATCTGATATACAGATAACAAATTTGATGCAAGGGAGGGAACATAGAGTACATTTCTGAACTCTCCATGCTGGATTTTAATAGAACCTATTCTTGTTGATGGGATCTAAGAGTCATCACCCATATGAATGCTAGGTCCTCATGAGAGATCCATATCGGTGAGGGATTCCTTGGAGGAAACCATTTGGTTGGATTCTCCAGAATCTATAAAGTAAGCCTTTGACCAAGTGAGGCCTTCCTTTAAGGCATGGAATCTCTCATGATCTTTTGTCGATTGTGCAGCATCAGACTTCTTTTCTCTTTATGGAAGAGAAATATTGACAGTCGATCGATGGTATTCTTCATGCACTGGATCTCTGGATGAAAGCCTCTTATACAGTATGGACATCTAGTCTTCTTGAATCTCTTCTTTTTCCTGGAACCTAAGGCTCCATCAGAAGATATATGATTCTCCTTTGGCTTCGAAATAGTGTTTTTGATATCCTTCCCTTTGTGCTTCCCTCTTTCTTGCGCATTGTTTGAGTATGTCACTAAGAGTGCTTGATTCTTGGAGGTCTGAATCACTCCCATTTCAACCAATTTATCTTGCTCTTGTATTAAGGATTCAGCAAAAGCATCTAGAGAACGCATCTTTCAATTAGGTATGGAAGAACTTTTGGAATGGAATGTAGAGACAAATATTGATTGCTTTGATACAATCTTTCTCAACATTGACAACACAACCTGCGCATATTTCCTCTCTAATCCACATTATTTGCATTGCAGTACTAGTGACTTGTATTTTGTAAAGAATTGTTGAATAGATTCGAAACTACTAAGTTGTAAAGCAATGAGCTCATTCTCCAATATATTCCCTTGAATATCATATTGTTTTCCAAACAAAGATTCAATGTTTTCCCAAGGTTCCTTCGGAGTCCTTAGTCCCTCAAGATTGAACAAAGGATCCCGAGAGATATGAGTGCACAGGAAGTCGAAGGCCTCATCAAGCCGATTCAAAAAAGAAATCTTCTCAACATACTGATGGGACTCAGTTTCTCTTCCCATTGTCATCCTAAACATACCAATATTGCGCAAGGATACTTGCATATATGCCCTCCAATCAGTGTAGTTGAAGGGTGTAAGGATTCGGGGTACAAGAGTTGAAGAATCCATCTGTTTGTATGTTGATCAATCCATTCCTCAAGAAGCTACGTAGGTACCTGCAAAGAATCACTGCAAAAACCAATTCAATTCGCAATCATGTCAGTTCAATCCTTTCCACCTCGACATGTACACTTTCTCAGAGACCTTCACACCTAGATAGACTTCTCTAGACATAATCCAAAGGGAGCAATGATATTATTCTAGGATTTATGTGTAAACTCAGTTGCTTCCGGTGTACAATGGAGATTGGACAAGACTTGTTGCTAGCTTCAACAAGGCTATGATACCATGTTAAATTATTGAACCATTGATCTACAGGAAAATGAGAGAAACTGAGAAGGAAAATTATGCAGCTGAATTAACAACGAAAATGTACACTGAACAATAAAACACATGCCACAATTTTCAGATAAAACGGACAAGTATTGATCAATTAATCACAAAATTAATCTTTGTTAATTAATTAGTAATACAATGGTGTTGCAATAAGTAGAATTCGAATGCCATGGATAAGATTCGAATCTACCAACTAAACCGTACTAACTAGCTAACTGAGTGTGTCTAAATCACTACATAGAACACACTAGTCTAACTCTTGATGTCTAAATCGATCTACAATCAGTTAACAGCTAGGGTAGGTGAAAAAGGCACCACTTTCCCTTAAATCATGCAAAGTTGGCGCTAGACTAACTGAAAGTGATCTAACTGATTGTAACTAGAGCTTGACTCAGCATAACTACTTACCAACCATAACCAACTGATGAAGGATATTGGTGGCACTCAGAGTGGCTCCTAAACTGTAGGGATATGCAACAGTGGCACCAATGGCACCATTGGCACCAATATCATGGTGGCACCAAAAATTCAGTAAGGTGATAAATGAACTCCTAAGCTAGGAAATAATTGCAAATGGAATAAGTTGGTTAAAGGAGGATTCATGATAATCATATAGTCAACAAACTCAAGTGCTTCACCCACTACGGGAGAGCTTGCACACTTTTGTACATAATTTCCCACAACAAGGCTCATCCTTTACACAAGAATGGCATGAAGAGGTTAAATTTGGGTTGTCCAATATTATTGAAAGAATATAAAATCTTGAAACTAATTGTGCTACAAAAGGTGGACATTATGAATATCGTAACTAAGGAAGAATTCTACTTTAATCTCAAAAAGAACCTTGAAAACATGAGGGGGTGATTTTGAAGGATATAAAAAGCATACTTACCTGAATTTTAATTCCTTGAGAAGAGGATAAGTAAAAAAATATGGTGGAGTGTTGATCACCTTGGAAGAAAATTCAGAGAAAATTCTAGCACGCTCAGAGAACAACAATTGTAAATCCCAAAAACTAGATCACTCACTGCCAAGATCCACATAATCATGAGTTCAACTCAATACCAAGGAACTACTTCATTACCAAGATCAAAATGAAGAAGTTTAATGGTAATGATCCCATAACATGTATATTCCTTATGTAGAAATTATTTTATCTACACCAAGTGTTGACTCTACAAAATGTAACTATTTCATCCTTGTATTTAGAACCTAATTGTGTAGAATGGCTTTGTGATCGCAAAAAATACTCTAATAATTGTTGGTTTGTATTTATGGATGAATTTCTAGCATATTATGGGTATAACAATGTCAATACCTTCTTTATAAAATTCATAAATCTCAAGAAAAGAGGTTGAGTTACAGATCACATTAAGAACTTCCAAAAGTTTATTCTTAGAGTGAAGAACATTTGTAGGATAATTTGTTGAATCTCTTTATTTGTACTTTAAATGAGATCATTCACCATGAGGTGCATCTCTTCAAACCTAATCATTAGAGAACTCTTTTAGTTTGGAAAGGAAAGTTCAAAGTAAATATATGGTTACTAGAAGGGTTGTTACTAACAACTATAAAGAGGTAAATATTCCCCCTCCTAACTTCACTCAATCTACAAGGTTGGCAACTCGGCAAGTGGGGGAAAGAAGAGAAAATGGACTTTTTTAATTGTGATAGCATGTATATTAAGGGGCATAAGTGTAGTAAGAAGGAATTATTCTACATATAATATTAAAAGGAACAAGATCAAGAACTATAACAGTCTCAAGTTGTATAACTAGAGGATACTACTCCAACCATACTAGCATGAAATGTTCGGTATTAGCACTCCTAAAACTCTAAAGATAGAAGGATATATCAAAAATAAAAAGGTAACATTGTTGATTGATTTTGTAAATACCCATAACATCATTAATTGCAAATTATCCAAGCTTCTCAATTGCTTCATATATCTAGCACCAAAGTTGCAAGTAATGATTGTAGATGGAGGTACCATTTTTTCAAGAAAATGTCATAGTATTAAACTTGCTATGTGGGAGTATTTATTGGATAGTCTAATGTTTTTAATCCAAATGGGTTGTGTTGGTGTAGTATTAGGGTTCCAATGGTTACAATCATTGGAAATAATTTCTCTCAATTTTTAGGAGCTTTTCATGAGCTTCAGAAGGAAAGGAAATTTAACTTAGAGGTATCACAGGGGAACCCTATAAAGTGATAAGCTCTAACAACATGAAAAAAATCCTAAACAGGTACACCATGGTGTAATTGCACATTTTTTCTCACTAGATATTCAAACATATATACCGTATAGTCTTGTGGGTCTCCAAAGAGTTACTGAAAATCATTGCAAGGTATTTGGAGAAATTCCTAAAGGTATCCATCTACTTGATAGCATGACCATGCTATTCACTTGAAATAGAGAAGTGTACCGCCTAACATCAAACTTTACAAGTACACAATGTACAAAATAGTGAGATCAAAATATGGTTCAATAAATAATATATGTTGGCATCAATCATCCTAGAGAAAGTGATTTATATACAATGGTGGTGATGGTTCACAACATGGAAAGTTCATGGTGCGTCGGTCCAAATTATAAAGAGCTCAAAAATATTACCATTAAAGATAAGTTTCATATTCATGTAATGAATGAATTAGAAATGAATTACAAGGAGAAAATTTATTTACCAAGATGGATATCCATTATGGATAACATCAAGTTAGAATGAGGCAAGAAGAGATTCAGAAGAAAAAAAAAACCTTTAAAACACATGAATTTCATTATGAATGTTTTGGTGATGTTGTTTGGATTTACCACTACACATTTAATCATTTCAAAGCTTGCCAAAAATCTATTTTAAACCCTTCCTCAGAAAATGTGTGTTAATATTTGTTGATGATATAAAAATCTACCACAAATCTTGGAAAGAGCATGTAAAACATGTTGACTATTGGAGTAGACATCTCTATGCAAATCCTTCTAAGTGTGACTTTCAAGTTTAGGAAGTGAAATATTTCGATCACAGTGTATCTCATGAAGGCATCAATGTGGATCCTAACAAAATTTAAGTTATGATAGAATGGCCAATTTCCAAAAGATTGAATAATATTAGAGCATTCTTAGGATTGATAGACTATTACTGCAAGTTTCTCAAGAATTATGGTCAAGCACCTCTAATAGTTTTATTGAAAAACAAGGTGTTCTCTTGAATGAAAGAAGCAACTAAATATTTTGAAAAACTTTAAAAGGCTATGTGTACACCTCTTGTTATAATGCCTAACTTCACAAAATCCTTTATTGTGGAGTGTGATTCCTTAGGACATAACATTGATGCAGTTCTAATGCAAGAAGGAACACTGCATGCCTTTGAAAGCTACCAACTTAAAGGAAAAAACTTACTCAAACCAATTTATGAAAAGGAAATTTTGGCCATATGGCATGAAGTTAAGAAACAGTTCCCTTACCTCATAGGAATACACTTCAAGGTAAGAGAAGAGCATGATAGTCTTAAGTACTTCTTGGAACAAAGAGAATATTTAGAAGAGCAACAAAAATGAGTTACAAATATGCCAAGTTATGAATTTGAAATTATTTGGATAAAAAAAAAATGTGGTGGCAGATGCACTTTCAAGGAAAGAAGAAGATGGAGAGAGCTTGTTTTATGTTATTTCCATTTGCAATCTAATTGGATGGAAGTAGCAAGGATAGAATGGAAGTAGGATCCGAAGACATGAAAGATAGTTGAAAACTACAATAGGACCTTAGTCCATTAGATTAGGGAAAATTTTAAGGATCCATAATGTTCTTAAGGTATAGAAACCTTGGAGAATCTTACTAATTCTTGAATTTGCAACTATAGAATGTTTGAAAAAAAATTGTAAATATATTAAAATTTCTAGGGATTTTATATAGATTATGGACCATTTTAGCGATTTTTAGAGAAAAGACAAATTATCCTATGGAATTTGGGTGAATCATTTTAGGAAAAAAATGAATTGGGTGAATCTCTTTTGGGAAAAAAACATTAAAATTTAGCCCATGGGATAAATTTTGCCCGTAGAATTTTCCCTGCATTAGATAAATTTGTGTGAAAGAATGATTCACTATGGTATTTGGATAGACTGTATTTATGTAAAAATTCTTGACTCAAACATAAAGTCCTTTTGGTATCACACACTTCTCCTATAGGAGGAAATTCAAGGTTCTTGAAAACTTACCACAAAATCAAGAAGAATTTTTTTGGGGAATGTCTTAAAACTGAAGTTCAAAAGTTTGGCAAAATGTTTGGTTTGCCAAAAAAATGTTTGGAGGGACAATGAAGACATGAGATATTATACAACCCGACTAGCCAAACCAATCCAATGTTGGGAAGAGATCTTGACATATTTTATCATGGGTCTACCAAAGTGTGAAGGAAATAAGTCATCATGGTAGTGGTGTGTCAAATCACAATGTATGCCCATTTTTCTAGTTTTGCTTTATTTTAATGAAAGTACTATAGCTATAGAATTTATGGAAATATTTCAAATCTATATGGAATCATGAATATCATTATAAGTGATAGAGATCTAATTTTCACTGTTAATTTTTTTATTGGAAAATTTTCTTTTTTGGGTACTCAATTGGGTTATATCTCCTCTTACTATCCTCAATCTAATGGGAAAACTAAGATTGTGATTAATGTCTATAGGCTATCTTCATTTCTTTGCATATAATAAACAAACACAATGGGTCAAGTGGTTTCCCTTGGAAAAAATTTGGAACATCATGTCCTTCCATATCTCATAAAAAATATCCCCATTTATGGCACTTTATAGCTATCATCATCCATCTATCGCATCACCCTTGAAAGGGAAATCTAAGGCTCAAGTATTGGAGGATCACATAAAGCACCAACAATAGATTCTCCAACTATTGAAATACAACTTGGATATAAAAAAAAATAGGATGAAACAAGTATATCAACGTCGTATTGAAAGAATATTTTAAGAGGAGTAAGGGTATTTTTGAGGCTATGACCATACAAACAAATGTTTCTCAAGCAAGGAAAAAAAGGACAATAAATTAGCACTCAATTATTATTGTTCCTATAAGGTTTTGCAAAGGATTGGAAGTATGGATTACAAATTTGAGTTGCCTCCATCTTCATATGCACATCCAATATTCCATGTTTCTTTCTTGAAAAAGGTAATCACTGATAAGATATTGGTTCAAACTATTTTACCAGATATTGATGAAGAAGGTAAAATCATGCTAGAACCTAAAACAATATGTGAAACACACATCAAACAATTGTGAAATTGTGTAATTAATGAGTACCTCTTCAAGTGGAAGAACTCGCTAGTAAGAGGTGACATGGGAAGATAAGTTCATGTAGAAAAATCACCATTTAATCAAATGTTGAGGGAAAATATGTTTGAAGGAGAGGGGCAAGTTAATCCATATATATTGTTACATTACATTTCTATTATTATATTAGTGTTGTCTTTATTGTTCAACTATGACCTTAATTGTAATTAGACTATCTGTCTCCTTATATACCAAGAAGACCTAGTTTTGGACATCATCCCATCTTGTCTTGTGCATTGGATATATTGTAAAAAGAGAGCTCCCCTTTGAAAAGGTCTATTATTCATTAATTATTAATCATTCTAAAGGCTTGGAAGTACTTTTTCATAATATAACCAAAGTTGATTTATATAAGGAGTGAAGTTTGTGACTTCCTATTTTAAGACCTCCAATAGTGACTCCTCTTCTAATTTATCCACATTATATGCACTAGGCATGCGAGGGATGAAATTTGTTTGAGAGGGTGGTTTATTTTTTAATGCAACCTTGATGAAAACAATATTTGAGGAAAGCACACCTAATCCCATTGTTCCTCCATGTAGGTGTAAAATTAGATATAGAGTCGAATACTTGCAAATGTTATAGTTCGATAACATAGACTAATCATCAATTTGTTTCTCTAGAAAATTTGATGATGGCTCACAGGGATCCATTGCATGTGCTCCAATTTGAGATTTATATTTACCACAAAATATCTATATTTCACCCATAGTAACTAGATTTTTTGTGTGAGTGATTTGACCATGGTTTGAAAATATGTCTTTTGAGCAGACATTTTTTCAAACACTTGGCTTGCAATCATTTCATCAAACACTTGAAGTGCCCCATCAAATTGTAAAGGTTTGGAGCATAATGACCTAAAACTGCCTCATTTAGAAATTGCATCAAACACTTTGTGTGCAGACCTTTCAGTAAACATATAAGTTGTGGAAAACAATTTATATGCATACTTTTCATCAAAAAGTTTGCATACAAGCTCCATAGTAATGGTATTGTTAATTGACAAGCACAATGTTCAATATCTTTGCAGGAAACTATCATAGGTTAAATTTGGGTTGAAACTAAGTGACCAATATGTCGTGTAAACATTAAAAATAGCAATGTACCTTGTAAGTTTTTAGTTATAGAAATGTGTCATATAAGCATTAAAACAAATATTGTTTATAAACAATACAAATAATGTATTAAATATCTATAATATGCAGTTAATTAGATTTAAGAACAGGTATTGTCAAACCATTATGTAAAAGAGTCTCTTAACCACAAACAAAAATAAATGGATACACCAATATTTAATTTCTATGTGAAAGGTCCCAATTGCATCTATCAATATGAATTATTATATCTACCAAGGTGTGTGAATTTGGCATGGTGGTTTGATTAAAATCTATCTTGTGTGAATCTATCTCTAAAGGAAAATTTGGGTGCTTGGGAGGAAGGAAAATGCACAACATTGTTGAAATGCTAAATAGAGTATGGACACCATCTATACAAGATAGCTTCCAACTCTCATCATCAAATTGGAGCTCTCAAAGGTATATGAAAAAGTAATCAATCTTTCCACAAGGATTGTGTTTTCGCATGTAGGTTTTAAGCTTCCTTTCATAAATTGGAAGGAAGCATGTATTTACCCAATATCCTTTTCTATGCTAATAAATTGGATTGAGGATGCCCAATCTCTCCTCTCTTCTAACTCCTAGTGACAAAAGGAATAAACAGATACTTAGCACAATTAAAAAGGTAATGGGGGAATAAAAGGAATTTAAATCACTAAATTTATCATTAACATGCCTACTTTTTTTATCAATATAATTCATTTATTCAATCACATTGTTTCTATGAGAATGCACTAACAATTTTTGGAATCATCAAGGATTGTGAATGACACAAAAATATATGTCCCTGGCCTTAGTAGCCCCCTAGCATGTGAGGAACTAAAATAGTTTTTCCAAATAATATTTTCCCCATGGAAATTGGCATTAAATATTTGGGGTTTGTACCAAATACTAATTCATATGGAATTAAAGATAGAACTCGCTAACTTAGAAAATGGAAAATAGGATCCAAACTTGGTGTAATTGATGGAAATGTATTGGACAACAACTTGCCTTAATTAAATCAACCCTAGATCAAATTAATTCTCCGTCGTCTTCAAGGACAAAATGACATAGACCGATATTTTTAAATGGGTTGTTAAAGTGTCACTGGCTCATGGGAGGTGATAGTTTAGCATCACCTATGGTAGGGTGGTGATGGTGGATTGCTGTCTATGATGAAAATGAACACAATATTGCACACACTCTAAGGTGCCAAGTTTGGGTTCAATCAAGGCATGTTGGTCACATTAATTCCACCCAACTAGGATTCTTTAGTGGCATGGACCCTCAAAAAAGGATTGAAAATTTTAACCCCATGAAACCAATTAATATTAGTAAAGGGTGGTATTGTTTTCCATAAAGAGATTGATTTTCCTAGAAAAATATGATCAAAATTGCACTTGGAAACATACACAAAGTTATTCTAGATAAATAACTTCACCTTAAATAATGAAGAGTTGTATTATATATTAAGAAGGTTATTAAGATTAATAAAAAGTTGTATTTTTTTCCAAAGGGAGATTGTGTCTAGAAAAAAAAATATGATTAAACTAGACCTTGGAAACTTTGATAGTTTAGATTGATAGCTTCACTTTGAATATTTGTATATCTCTTTATAACATGTGGTGAAAGAAATGGTTCAAAAACTAATTCATGCCTTCCAAAATCATTCCCCACGTATGTTTATAAATGGTAACTTGATTAATTTTGCTTTCATTGAGTGTAATATCAATTATGTAATATAAAGTTAAATAAACTAACTTGGTTACACAAAGCGAACAACATTTGAAATGTTCTATTTTTTTTCCACGTAATGCATTTCTTGGGAAACCCATCAAACACTTCCCCTCTTTATGAGAAATGTACCTAGGGTAAACTACATTATTCAATGCTTAAATCTAGGTCAACTTCTCAACAACAATCAACTCACTAAGAGAAATTATGTCATAAAGTGGGATTTGAATCTAGGAAAAAGGAGGAAACAACTTGTTATCTAAACCACTCGAGCTACACAAATTAACTAAGCTTCCCTAATTAATCCCAAAATGTATATTTTTGTTTCATTATTATTATTGATGTATAATCCATGGCCTTTATATTTTTGTTTCATTATTATTATTGATGTCTAATCCATGGCCTTTGACTAACCTAAATCGCAATTTTTTTAACAATAATGTTTGCTTGTATTTATATAAAAAAAAGGAGGGTGTGGCCTGGCCGGACACTTTTGAACTACTTCATATGTATGGAGAGATACTTAATAGTGTTATTTACATTGCTCAAAATCAAGGATTTCTAAAAGTATTGGCACTTGGACAATTCTTGCTTACTATGGTAAATCCTACAAAAAGCACCTAAAAGCATAAGACATTTGTAAAACATTTACAGAGTAATCAAAAAAAGAAGATCATATCCATTGCAAGAATGTTTCTATCCCCCCCTGAGGGATCTCATTCTGACCTTCAATGACCTTGTTTACATTTGCATTTCCACTATTGTTCTACATTTCATCATCTTTTAGGCGACTTTCAATGTTTTATTTGCTACCTCCATGCACTAGGCTGCCATTGTTTCCATTGTAGCCTACTTGCACAAGACTACAAATCTATGCAAAATCATACAAGCCATGAATCTGTATAATGCTCTTTAAAACACAGTTTTTCATCCTCGTAAACTTCAACTTTGCCCTTTAGAAAACGGTGTTCTTATTCACATTTCTGCACTTTGCCTTGTAAATGTTCTACACTAGCCTCATCCATGACTATTTTAGCTCATATTTGAACCATATAAACATCTTGCATTCTTAATTGAAATTGAGAAATTGCATTATTCATACTTATATTTTCTCTAGTCTCTCTTATTTGCCTCTCCAATCTATTAGCAGTTCTGTTTAAAATTTCCTGCCCATTTTCATTCCTCCCACCTGACCCATATTGATTACGGGTGACTAAAAACACTCAATTCCAACTATAGGGACACAAAGAGAGTTTCTTCATATGGCCTCGGTATTCCAATTATGCTCAACAGACTTGAAAAAAAAAATATTGAAGAGAGAAATTTCCCACAACTCCGAACAAGGCTTGAGATATCGAAACTCAGACCAGTAATTAAGCAAGAACAATCAACTTGACATCCAAAGAGAGAAACCAATTATTTCCATAATCATACAACTCAGTGTTCGTAGTAGACTCTAGGATCCAGGTAGACAAAGGGGACATCTTGCTAAACCATAGAATTGTAATACCGAAGGAAGAAGGATCATGAAACGCCCTTACCTAAAAATCTTCAATCCCCATATGAATTCGTCTATCATTCAACCAGCAAGTCTCTAAATAGATACCAAAATTCTCAAAGAGGAAGCTCCATAATTTACCACCCTTCCATAACGAATGCAAATGTGAGCAGAAATGCCAGAGAGGAGCAATTTGGAATGAGAATTCTCCCATACCACAACTATAACCATAACCTGGAATTCATCATTCCTCCCATATGCACCACCCAAACAAGGGATTTCCCAAACTTGCTCTCACGCTCCAACAATATATCATTTAAGATGACAATAAAATGCATTAAAACTGAGTTTTTGAAATAGTATTTTTGCATGTCTTTAATTTGCCACCTATACTCCATCAAACAATGACCATTATACCTCTTAAATTCAAGATTATCTATATGATTATGATTTGGTGAAATCCTTTTCCAACTCCATGAATGGACAATTATCCTTTATAGAGATTGCGGGCTATATTTTCATTTCTATCCTCCTTAAAATTTAAAGACCTTAGGACATGCTAAACTTTAACTTCTAAGAATTCCTCCATCAAATTCACTATTCTCTTCATTTTACAAGATAATGGGCCATGTATTGGAGGTTTCTTTAGGTATAAATATCGAATGGTGATATTAGAATCACCCACAACAATGAAATGGCTTATATTCTATTTTAGCACTTCCTTAATACCTTGTCAAAGAGCGATGGCTTCTTCTTGATTATTGGATAATTCTCCCAACCCCCACGAATAGGTTTGCTTCAGTATTCTTAGAGGTCAAACATCCCCCCTCCTGCACCTGCCACCCCTAGGTTATGCTTTGAAGCTCCGTCAAAGAAAAAAAAATATGGTATCATTGATTTTCCATCTAATCGTCCAACTTCTTCAACTCGAACCTCAAATCCTAGGAACATTTTCCTTTTCCCTTGGCTTATGATTCTAGTAAGTTTTATCAGTATAATCTAAAAGTCTCTAGATCCACTGCTATTTCTCAGTTTCAAGATCAATTATCCTTTGTTTGATTTTCACTTTACTTTTAATTGCTTCGTGCATCATAGACCAAGCCAATCCCACCACTTAACCACCTTTTTTCCTTTGATCCTTAAAGATAATATTGTTTCTGTTAACCAAAGATTCCAAATAATGTAATAGGGTAGAGCTTTCCAAACCTGCTTTAAAAGGGCCTTGTTGATGTTTTTTTATATATTTTTGGTGCCAAGTTACAAAGGTCTCTCTCCAAGAAGTTGGGATAACTAGATCCAAATTTAACCTCTCAAAAGAGAGATTCCTGACCTCTACAACAAATGAAAAATTTAGAAACAAATGGGTTGAACTTTATTCTGCTTGATTATAGAGAAGGCACTAAGAAGGTCCTTGAAACCCTCTACGACGTAGATTATCATATGTCAAAATTATCCCATGGCAAAGTACCCAGATAAAAAAAATTAATTTTTGGGATGGAATCACTTTTCCATATAATATTCCAGAGAGAACTCGTTGGGAAGTCATGCATATCCATATTTTGTAACTGATACCCTTCTTTAGCTATACAACTATGAAATTTCGGCCCCCAAACCCTCTTATCACTATCCATTTTATCCATTGGAGCCATATCACTTAACTATAGTTTCATAAAATTCCATTATAGCATTAGATCCTCCAAAAGGGTGAAGTCTTTCCATTGTTTCCATCGCCCTTTGGAATCCCACTCCGACAGATCTGATAAACAGAGAATTTGTCGATCCATCATCCAGCACTTTGAACTCTGTAATTCAGCATAACTCTCGAATGCCTTCCTTCCTAAAATTCGATCCTCCCATATTTTGATATTGCTCCCATTACCATGCGTCCAAGTGGAATGAGATTTTATAATATAGGAAGAAGCCTTGCATAAGCTCCAGACAAGTGTGCATTTATTGTTGCAGATTTCTTGATCTATTATTCTACTTTGATCCAAGGTTTTATATTTCTTTACGATTGCATCCTTCCACCAATCATTCTCTCCAATAGCAATATTACATAATAATAATAATAATAAATAAATAAAAACTTGCTCCAAGGGCCTTATTTAACAAACCATGATCTCTAATAGCAAGGCCACCTTTGATCAAGGGAGCCATGACTTGATTCCATTTTCCTAAATGAATTTTTGTTGCATTCCCTTACATAATAATAATAATAATCAATAAATAAAAACTTGCTCCAAGGGCCTTATTTAACAAACCATGATCTCTAATAGCGAGGCCACCTTTGATCAAGGGAGCCATGACTTGATTCCATTTTCCTAAATGAATTTTTTGTGTATTCCCTTTTTCCCCTTGCCAAAGAAACTTTCTATGAAGTCTGTCAAATTTATTAATGATACATGTGTTAGGGTTATTTAATAACCCTCCCTTGTCCACCTTAGTTATTTTAGCACCTTCCTAATTTAGGATAATGTTGTAGACCCCCCAATGTTATGTATATTTATTTGGGGCCCACTATCCACTTGATGCACCCTCATGCATGAGTTTAGGAGCTCTATATACTAATCCCTATATTTTAGGATCCCACTTTGAGTTTTGGGAGTCCCACCTTCAGTTCACCCTCACCCGAGTGGAGTTAGGATCTAATGGCCACCTTTAGTTCACCTATAGTTAGCTAATGTGCCTCTTTTGTATGAATTAAGGATAAAGGCACCGAGTCTTACCTACCAAGGTCAGTTAATTGATTCTTGATTGATTCAGTTGTCCGGAGTTGCACTGGTGATGTCTACAGTGTTGATTTTTCCTATGCTAGGCATGTCTCAGTCATGGATTTGAATCACTCCTAGGTAATTTAAATTTCCTCCTTTGTATTAGGTATTGATAATATACATATTAATGATAATTGTTACTAGTTATTGTTGCCAATTTGGTTTTTATTCCATGTTTAATTTCACAGTGCATTTTTACCAATTTTAACATTGTAATTCATCATTCTTCCTAATTCTTTAACTATAAGGTATTATTTAGCCTAATGGTCTCCTGTGGTTCATAATATCACATGGTATCTGTACCTAAGGAGCTCGGTAAATTCAATTAATCCTCAATACATATTTTCAAAGTGTTTATTTTGTAGGTACAACAACTTAAAAATGGATTTGAAATCAATTCCTCCTTTATCACCATTTAATTAAGTTGAGTGGAAATTGAACATGGTTTCATATCTCAAGAGCCATGAGCTCTTTGATTTGTCTATTGGAGTTGTGGCAATGCCAAAATCCAATGAAGAGAAAAAATGATTGTGATAGTGCAAATGGAAAAATATGTTTGGCAATGTCTTCTAAGATGTGGTATCTCATTGATTCCATTGAGTATCCATTCGATATCTAGAGCAATATTCTAGATAGATATTTTGGTGTGCAAGAAGAAGTAGATGATACCTGAAGTGAATACATCACCTCCTCAAGTGTTTTTCCTTCAAATTTATTGACCTCAACACTCTCTGATGAAGTTGTTCAAGTTGAAGAAATGGAAGAATCCGATGAAGAAAAAAATGATTGGCTAAATGATTGCGATAGTGCATATGGAAAAATATGTCTGGCAATGTCTTCTAAGATGTGTTATCTCATTGACTCTGTTGAGTATCCATTTGCGATCTAGAGCATTCTAGATAGATATTTTTGTCTGCAGAAAGAAGTAGATGATACCTGGAGTGAATACATCACCTCCTCAAGTGTTCTTCCTTGAAACTTATTGGCCTAAACACTCTCTGATGAAGTTGTTCAAGTTAAAGAAATGGTGAAATCTTCAACTCAGTCAATTTGAATTGGTGAAAGTCTCCCTGCAGTCATTCCTTCTCCTACTGCTCTATAAGTTTATGAGAACTCTGATGTCTCATCTTCCAATACAATTGCTTCATCATAATACATTCGAACCACCATTGTTAAATAATAAATCTATTTCCAACTATTCTATAGTGGTTCTTCTATTCTGAATTCTAGCAAACACTGCCAGTGATTACTCAAGAAGTTGAAGAGGAATTTGATTCCTCTCTCTCCAATGTTGTTGTCGGTGCGTATAAAAGTGATCTTTTGTATGTTTTGGAGGTAATATAATATTTGGTAAGTGATCCATTTTCCCTCACTAGTCCAATGCTTCCAGCAAAATCCTACTTGATTGTTTGCAACAATTCTCAGAATTTTATTGAAGATGGAGAAAACTATGAATTTGCTCTCTCAATGGCGCAGCTATGACACATGTATCACCTTATTGGACATTATTTTATCTCTCATAATTCGAAATTGATGCTCCAGTACCTTTTAGTTGTGCATGGGACTGATCTCATCAATATTGGTGTGAAAAATCAAGCACCTCAAGTCTCCTTCAAAAATTATGATGTTGGGGATTCTATATCGGTTTCTTCTCATAAGTTTATTGATATGAAATATTGTGATTTATTGGGTATTTTGGATTCTATATCATCTTATGGAGATCATACATTTTCTCTTCATGGTTTGTTAAGAACTCGTGCCAACCCCCCTCTTTATTTTGTTAGTATATTTTGTCGGACGCATATGCTTTGTAATTTGTCCCATTAGTATGTTGTATTATCCTACATTCATGGGGAGTAAGTAATAGTTGTTAAGTTGTCTAGTTAATATGTTGTATTATCCCACATTCACGGGGAGTAATAGTTGTCTATATTAGACTTAGTATATAAGTATGTGTTGAGGCTAATGAAAGCATCGAAGAGTTATTTTGTATTGAGCTTGCTCAAAGGAGGTTTCCCCCTCGAAGTGGCCTACGGTTAATAAAATCTCTTCTGTAATCCATAATTTCTGCTATATCATACATTCTCATTGTTTATTGCAGGAGGTTCTTCACATTTGGTATCATAGCACTTTCTTGGGCTCGTTGGGTGGAATTTCTAGAAGAAAAAAATTTGTTGTGCTTCCTGGCGCTGTGAACCTTACAATTGTTCTTCTTCTTGCAGCGGTATTATTCATCCGGATCAGGGAATAAACCCTATCCGCTTAACTGTGGGAAGTACTTGGGCATAGCCCCAAAACTCATTGTGAGTAATACCACATGAACCTTGAAGTAGATGGCCATTGAGAGGACCTGCCAAGTAAAAAGGGCAATGACCCCCACCAAATTGACTAGATTCCCATCCATGAGGAAAACCAAAGAGTTTTCGTTTTGGGCCAAGCAGTTAGTAGTTTTACCTGCGTCGTGAAGTGAGGGGTACTGCCCCAATACTCAAACCTGAGACAGCCTTAGTGGCCGAGTGACTACCTTTGAACCATTAGGAAGCCGAATGTACCTGGGGTCCATATCTATTTACAGTTGATAACGTGCAGAATTCCAGAATTGTCATAGATCATCTACTCCGTTTTCTGTTGATAAAGCACAGATTTCTAACACCACCACAGATCATTTCTTCAGAATAAAAAATAAAAAATAAAAAGATCCATATCTTCCTTGATTTAGCTCTTTTTCACTTGAAAATTCACTGTAACCCCTGTAATACCTTTCTGCATACTTCTTCATTGAGGACCCTATCCCCAATTTCACTTCCTGAAGGCCGAAATTCCACATTTGTCAATTTCTAGGGTTTGTCATAACTTCTCTGATTCTCACCCAATCGCCTTCAAATTTTTCTACGGTGTCCGTCTTCCAAATCTGCTTCATTGTCCCTCTCTAACTAATTTTCCAATTCCTTCATCCCACCTCTAAAATTCACATTTTCTGCTTCTTGTCCTTAAGAAAGTGTCCAAAACCTCGTAAAACCCCAATTACCCCCCTCGAATTTTTCCGAAATCAAAAATCTCCTTTTCTAAAACCCTCTCCATTTTTGTTTTTCTACCCATTACCTGAATAAAATAAAATAAAAATAAAAATAAAAATAAAAACATGCTTATGGTTGTCACCCGCGCCGGAGCAAATAAACAAATGGAAGAAGAACTTGCCCTCATCAAGTCCAAACTCGAGGATCTAGATCAAAAATTTCTCGGCCTCCATCTTCAGCATTCACCCATGAACAACCACCGCCAGCCTGAGTCTTCTGCAGACACTGGGTTCTCGTCATCTAACAACTTCCGCAGGCTGAAGCTGGATTTTCCTCGCTTCAATGGTGATGATTCAACTGGATGGATTTATAGGGCAGAACAATATTTCAGTCTGCATAACTCTTTTGATGTCAATAAAGTCCCACTTGCATCCTTTCATTTGGAACATGAAGCACTTCAATGGTTCTGTTGGTACATCAAGGCTCATGCAGAGCCAAACTAGACAGATTTTTCCCAACTCCTTTTGCAGCGATTTGGCCCTAGTGCTTTTGATGACTTCACAGGAGCACTCACCAAACTTCTCCAAACTGGCACTGTGCGGGAGTATCAAAATTTGAGAAACTGGCCAATCACACTGAGGAATTTCCTGATGCATTCTACCTGAGTTGTTTTATCAGTGGTCTGAAGGATGCAATACGATCTGAGTTTAAAATGTTCTGCCCCAACACAATGATGGAAGCCCTAGGGTTGGCTAAGCTAGCAAACGACAAGATCAGGGCTCAACAATGCTCCAAATCCACTCTTGTTCCATTTAGACCTATGGTTCCCCAAAGAACCCAAAATCCACCAGCTCCTAGAACCACTCCTATCAAGCATTTGTCTAAAGCAGATATGCAGGAACGTCGAGAAAAAGGGCTTTGTTATAATTGTGATGATAAATTCACCCGAGGACATAGATGTGTTGAGCAAAAACTCTATCTCTTGGATGTGGATTCTCCACCCGCACCTGAAATTTTTTATGATGCTCAGGATCCAATAGATGATGACGGTGACATTCAACAATTTCCTGCTCCAAACGACCAACCAGAGATATCTCTCCATGCCTTAGCAGGATTCAACACCCCACAAACCATGCAGGTCAGAGGGTTCTTCAAAAAACTCCCTCTTACAATACTCATTGATTCTGGTAGCACTCACAACTTCATTGACCCAAGGATCGCCAAACAGGCTGATTGTTTCATCCGTCCTTGCTCCAGCTTTGAAGTCATGATTGCCAATGGGAGCACCTTACCTTGCAAAGGGAAGTGTCGTAATGTGCGCATATCTATGGGGGATTATAACTTGCGCTCTGACATGTTTGCCTTGCCCTTAGGAAGATGTGATGTGGTTCTGGGCACTCAATGGTTACGCACACTTGGACCCATTTTATGGGATTTTGCTGAACTTTGGATGCAGTTTTCAATCAATGATACCAAACACACATTGCGGGGCTTACAACCAGGGTCTCTCAGCCTCATCAGTTCACATTGAATGGAAAATATTCTTAAGAAAATTTCACATGGTGTCATCGCTCAGCTCCATTTCATTCAGATCTAACCTTCAGCAGTCTCAACTACTCCATTAGATCTCCAACAAATTTTGGATCAATATGCATGTGTGTTTGCTGAGCCAGTGGGATTTCCACCTTCCCGACCTGAGGACCATCGTATTCCGCTCCTTCTTGGAAGTGTCCCTCCCAACATCAGACCCTATCGCTACCCATTTCACCACAAGACAGAAATTGAGATGCTTGTTCACGACTTACTGAAGCAAGGTGTTATTCGCCCTAGCACTAGTTCCTTCTCTTCATCGGTCCTTCTAGTCCGGAAAAAATATGGGTCATGGAGTCTTGAATCGACTTTTGAGCACTTAATCGCATCACAATCAAGGATAAGTTTCCAATTCCCGTTGTTGATGAGGTTTTGGATGAGCTCCATGGTGCTCATTTTTTCTCCAAGTTGGATCTTCGTTCTGGGTATCACCAAATTCGGGTCCATGAGGATGATATCCCTAAAACCGCTTTCTGCACACATGATGGCCATTATGAATTTTTGGTTATGCCATTTGGCCTCACAAATGCCCCTTCTACATTCCAGGAATTGATGAATAAAATATTTCAGCCCTACTTGCGAAACTTCATTTTGGTCTTCTTTGATGATATCCTCATCTATAGTAAAACCTAGGTTGAGCATCTCCAACATCTGGATCTTGTACTGCAACTTTTCTGTGATCATCATCTCTATGCCAAACAATCTAAATGTGTTTTTGGGCAGAAGGAAGTAGAGTATCTCGGGCATATTGTTTCAGCACAAGGGGTTCGTGTCGATCCTGCCAAAATTGATGCGATGGAAAATTAGCCACATCCTCAGACCTTGAAGAGCCTTCGTGGGTTTTTGGGACTTACTGGATACTACCACAAGTTTTTCAAGGATTATGGGAAGATTGCAACTCCATTAACAGCTCTACTGAAAAAGGATTCTTTTGCATGGACACCTGCTGCTGAGTGTGCATTTGTGAAACCGAAACAAGCTATGTGTACCACACATGTTCTAGCTATGCCTGATTTTTCCAAGCCCTTCACTATTGAGAGTGATGCTTGTGACAATGGACTTGGTGTTGTCTTCCTCCAAGACGAACATCCCATTGTGTTCACCAGCAAATCCCTATCTGGTAAGAATTTAGCCGCCTCTACATATGAGAAGAAAATGATGGCTATTTTGCATGCCGTACAGAAGTGGCGTCCATACCTCTTAGGGAATAATTTCTGCATCAAGACTGATCACCAGAGTCTGAAATATTTCCTGGAACAACAAGTCTCATCCCCAACACAACAAAAATGGGTTAGAAAACTCATGGGTTATGACTATGAGATCACTTACAAGAAGGGTAAGGACAATCTTGTGGCGGATGCTCTTTCCCGCACATTTGATGACCATGCTTCTCTTTCAGCTATTTCTATGCTTATTCCAAATTGGTTACACTCTGTTCAGCAAGGCTATGTCAATTAATCTTCCTTATCTCAAATCATCCAACAGTTGTCCAGTAATCCTTCTCTTGTACCGCATTACTCTTGGGATGGTTCTTCTCTGAGATACAAGGGTCTCTTGGTGCTTCCCCAGAGCACAGATCTTCACCACGATGTCTTCAATGAACTCCATGCTTCTCCAGTGGTAGGGAACTCTGGGTTCCTCAAAACGTATGAGCGGGCACGCCGTAACTTATTTTGTAAGGGAATGAAATGGGAAATTCAACAGATGGTTGTCAAATGTGATACATGCCAGCGCCACAAGGGTAAAACTACACTCCTCTCGGCTTGCTCGAACCCTTTCCCATCCCTACAAGGATTTGGATAGATATTTCAATGGATTTCACCAAAGGGCTCCCTAAACCTGGAGGGAAGACCATAATTTTGGTTGTGGTTGATCAGCTCTCCAAATATAGTCATTTTTGTGCTCTCAACCATCCATATACTGCCTCCTCGGTCGCACAAATTTTCATGGACCAGATATTCCATCTTCATGGCATCCCTTATTCCATTGTCTCAGACCGCGACGCAACTTTCACAAGTCATTTTTCGACCAAACTCTTTCGCCTCACTGGAACCAAACTGAAAATGAGTTCAGGTTATCACCCACAAATAAATGGTCAAACTAAAGTCACCAACAAATGCTTGGAAACTTATCTTTATTGCTTCACCTCTGAATAGCAACATCAATGGGAAAAGACGATCCCTCTCACTGAATGGTGGTACAATACTTCCTACCATACTACATCTAAAATGACTCCACATGAAGTTGTTTATGGGTAACCACCCCTGCTGGTCCTTCCATACACCCCCCATAGTTCACCAGTTCAGGCAGTTGACATGGTTCTTCGAAACCATGATCAGATTCTCCACATTCTGCAAGAGAATCTTCACATGGCAAGAAATCACATGAAGCAACAAGCCGATCAACACCGTTCTGAGCGCACCTTTCAAGTCGATGATATGGTTTTTCTTCATCTGCAGCCTTACAAGTAATCCTCCCTGAAACTCAAAGGACATCAAAAGCTGGCTCCAAAGTTCTATGGGCCATATAGAGTTCTTCAAAAGATTGGGTATGTTGCTTATAAATTGGAACTTCCTCCTTCTTCTTGTAACACCCCGGTTTTGACCCCGTTGCATTAATGTATATGATGTATATATTGTAACTAATCGTGGTGTGGAGCTAAAGGAAAAAGGCCCACCATCAATTTATCGTTTTATGTTTCGGCAATTAAAATCGTTTCCAAACGTATATTTCATGCTAGCTGGCACATTATAATTTTTGGCATCATGTAAATATGCATTTTAATTAAAAACCCAAACCAGTTATGTCTATGAGACAAGTAATGAGATGGGGGCATGATTTTCCTAAGGAATAGGGAGGGAAAATATTTAAACCTTTGGGCCAATGGGAAAAAGTCAAATGTCAAAGGGAGAACCCATCAATCAGTCAACTACCCATTTTGGTCTTTTTCCCCAATCATTAAGTTCTGCCATAATGTGGTTGAGTTAGTTATTGCATGGGGATGGGAAGAGTATGGGTAGCAATTTCGAATTTGGGAAAAACCCATTTTTGGGGAAAATCAGTTTTGACTTTAAGGCAAGCAAACACCCAAAAATGTATGCCATTTGCCCATTCATCCACGTTCTTCATTTTGCTCACGCAGGGAAGCTTGGGAGCTGCTCTTACCTCCACGATTTTTCTGGTTATGTGTTATGCCTTCACGATTGGGGCTCTTGGGCATTTTCATCTTCATCATTCACCCACGTTGGGGATCTCTCAAATGGCTAGGAATTATGTGTGTATGAAATTCATTTTTTGAGTTGGTGTGGGTGTGTTTTTCCCTCACGTGGGTAGTCATTCCTCATTCTCTTGAGATGTGGATTCGTTTTTGGTAATGATATTTGGTTGGGTTCCTTTCCCCAACGGTTCTATTGCATTTCCCCAATGTTTATCAAGCTGAAAATCGTTTTTGTGTTCTCAGCACTGCAATTCTGGTGTATGGAACTCATTTTTGGTCACGTTAGGGCCAAAACGTCCCTAGGATACGATTTGTTGCAGTGGGTTGTTCTTACTCTCCTTGGAAACTAATTTTGTGACTGAATTGTTTTCCTAAACCCAGGAATAGTGTATATTGTTGTGTGTGCAATTGGTCTTTGTACTGTGTAGGAGTGAGAAGGAGTTTGCTTGACAAACCTAGTGTTTTGTAGGATCCTCATAGACAGAACTAGAGGGTTGGCTCTCTTCTCTACACCCACTGAATAGCACTGGAAGGGAATTCATTGCCTAAGGGACTGTGTAGAAGAGAAGGGAATGATTCCTTGTGTTGGATGTGTGTGGATGTCTTAGGAGTCAAGCTAGTTCTGGTGTAGGCATCCTTAGCTCTTCAATGAGCCCACTAGCTTAGCGGACAATGCTTCCATCTCCTAATAATCTAATAAACCCAAACATGGCTTTGGCTTGACTGAGTTTGACATATCTTTGGCTATGTGTGAGTCTGCTTAGTTTCCTTTTCCTTGGGGAAATCATGCCCAGCTCAGGGGTGGCATTGTTGCTGAGAGATTAAGGAGCACATTGGCTTAGGGTTGGGTGGAACGTTGCAGTGGCATAGCTGGTTGCGGGGAGCTTCAGTCGAAGATAAGTATTCTTGTGTGATTACTCGTGCAACTATATTGTTTATGTGAATTATTATGAATATGCTAAAATGTGTTGAATGCTTGAATTAAATGTAATTGCTTCCGCTAAATGTTAATTCTTTAAGCATCTGTATATCTTGGTTCAATGCATTTTATTTTACGTTTTATGGGGCTAAATGCCCGGGTAGATAGCAGTAATGGGTAGCGTCCTCTTCGTCGGTCGGAGGATCAGGGACGTTACACTTCTCACATTCACCCAGTATTTCATGTCTCTTATCTCAAGAAAGTGATTGGCACCAACATCAAAGCACACACTATTTTACCAGAGTTGGATACAGAAGGATCCATCATTTTGGAACCGAAGGCCATCATCAATAAGCGCACTCATCAGCTTCTCTCTCGGTCCATAACAAAGGTCTTAATTCAGTGGCACGGCATGCAACCAGAGAATGCTACATGGGAACCGCTCCTTCAGATTTAGCAGCAGTTTCCACATCTAAAGCTTTGAGGACAAATATTTTTCTAAGAGGGAGGGGATGTTAAGAACCCATGTCAACCCCCCTCTTTATTTTGTTAGTATATTTTGTCGGACGCATATGCTTTGTAATTTGTCCCATTAGTATGTTGTATTATCCCACATTCATGGGGAGTAAGTAAAAGTTGTTAAGTCGTCCAGTTAATATGTTGCATTATCCCACATTCATGGGGAGTAATAGTTGTTTAGATTAGACTTAGTATATAAGTATGTGTTGAGGCTAATGAAAGCATAGAAGAGTTATTTTGTATTGAGCTTGCTCAAAGGAGGTTGCCCCATCAAAGTGGCCTGCAATTAATACAATCTCTTCTGTCATCCATAATTTTTGCTATATTGTGCATTCTCATTGTTTATTGCAGGAGGTTCTCCACATGGTCCAATGCCTCCTTTTCTTTCCTACGTGTTCACATGCTCATTTCCTCAAAATGCTAGTAAAAATGGAGGACACCACAATTCGCTTGGAGTTGATATAACCACCTTTATTTCAAGTTCTTGAGCACCTAAATACTCATTTGGGCCTGATATCAACTTCCTTGGTTCAAATTTCAAGTCTGAGTAGCACCTACATTCGCTCTTTTGTTAGATTATCTCAGTTGCTCTACATGGTTCCAATCTCCATTTTGTAGTTGTATATGTTCTTGATCAAGCTGATCATATTCCTTTTCTTCCAAAGAGTAAGATTCCTCCAAACATAATCATTTAGTTTGAAAAACATTTTTGGTTTACCTTTCATGTCCATTTTTAGGAAGGATTTTCCCCATGTGGTTTTGTCTTTTTTCTTAGTTTACATGGATGAATAATGTAAAGGGTGACCATAGGCCTAGTTGCATCGGACCTATATTTTTGGTACTTATCATAAGTTAGGCTTAATGGGGGTGTCAGAGTATATTTTCTATCTAGACCTTAGTCATGCATGCAAGCATCCATCCATGCAACATTCATGCAACATTATTGACATGCCTAGTGTTTAGACCTTGTTGTTAACTTCCTAATGCCTCAATCCCTATAATTTTTACCTCATTACCCACTATTATGCCCTCGCCCATGAATTTAGGACCTCATGCACCCTCATCCGTGAATTTGTCCATCCACCATCAGTTAAATTCAATTAATTGGGCTACAATCAGTTAACTGGGTCACCTTTTCTAGATTTCATCACTATAGGCTGATAGTGAGCTCTGATGACCAATGTTAGTAAACTAAACCTCCTAAACTCATCCCTCTATCATTATACATCATTAATTAACTCCCTCGTGTGCCATCCAAGTCTGGTTACCTTCATTTACACTCAGTTAACTGAGCACATTTAGTAGTTAGGACTAATTCTCAAGTTTAGTGATGGTTTCTATGCTAATTTAAGCATGCCCAATGAGAGGATTCCAAATGCCGTATTAGGCTAATGAATTTCTCCTTTGGATATGTATTTATGTTGTACTATCATTATTTATTAATAGGCAATATGGATTTTATTCAATTAAGTTTCTTCTTATATGTATTTTGTTCAATATATCTTCACTAGTTTTGCTACAAATCTTTGTTGTTCATCTCAGTAGGATTACAATGTGCTTTAGATCCTTAGAAATGGAATTTATTGCTGCCATCAAGGATATAGAAAACTCACAACTTGAAGGATCTAACAAGACAGAGTTCTGATATATAGAAAGAGAGTATAAAACAGCTTTAAGCACTTCCTGGATGATTCAACCATTAAGAGCCCCATTAATCCATCCTTTTTTTTCCGCAATTGATTTCAAGTTTGGTGAAGGTGGCCTCCCAACATAAATGGTTAAACCTAAGTATATGAATGAGTTTCGATCATTCTTACCGAAGAATCCAAGTTTACTAGCACTACTTTCTATATTAGAGTTTGTCACATTCCAGCCATAGACACAGCAATTATGATTATTAGTGTGACCACTTGAAGCACCTAAGTAGTTATCCATAACAATTCTAAATCTCTCTATAATCACACATGAAGCTCCCTCAAGTAATAAAGTATCATCAGCAAATTGAGAATGAATAATCTCTTTGACTCCTCTGACAATTCTTATTCCTGGAATATTTCCATCATGTCTTTCATGTTCTAACTTTCTACTAAGGGAATCCTCCATCATAATATACAGCAAGGGGGGGAGAGGGCACCCCTCTCTCATCCCTCTTTCCCCTTTGAAAAAATTAGTAGGTCTGCCATTTACTAAAAGCGCTATTGGAAAGGGCTTAATATACAAGCTTTAATCCCGCTTATAAACAAATCAGAGAAACCAAGCTTAGAAAGAGCTAAAAAAAGTAAGGAGCGGCATACCTAGTCAAATGTGTTCTCCATGTCCATTTTTATCGCCATTCCTTTTTATTTCCGAGTCTTACTAGAATGAATTTCTTCTTGCACAAGAATGATGTTATCAAGAATTTTCCTTTTGGAGATGAATCCTCCTTGATTATTTGAGATAAGATTATTCAAAAGAGGCTTGATCTGGTTTGCTATAATCTTTGTTATGATTTTGTAGGAGTTACACAAGGAAATTGGTCTCAAATGAGAAAAGGATTACGATTCTTTTCTTTTGGAATAAGAACCAAAAAAAGAAGAATTTATGCTTCCTCCCAACTTAGCTTTTTTTAGGGACCATTTAATCATCTTGCATAAATCTTTTTTATTAACCTCCAGAATTTTGTGTAAAAATAAATGGAAAACCCATCAATTCCAAGAGCTTTATTTGGTTCCAAATCCCAAATAGATACTAGTACGTCATTTTCCTCTACTTCTTTATCTAATTCAACATTCTCAATATGAGTTATTACATTAGGGATATTATCAAACATTTATTTAGTAATCTCCTCATTTATCTCAAGTTGCCTATATAAAATATTTTTGAAATGTTGACAAGTTTATGCCTTTATGTCTTTATACTCAGTGATTCTACTTATTTGTAATCCTTGACATTATTCCTAATTTTCCTTGATCATGCTTTCCTATGAAAGAAAGTTGTGTTCATATCTCTTGATTTCAACCATAGAGTTCTCGATTTTAATTGCCAATGTTATTCCTCTTTTATATATATGCTTTGTAAGTGATATTCATTTCTTTTTCCTATGCTCTCAGCTAAAGGGTGAGATTGTCTTGTTATGATTTGATTTTGAATTGAGGCTAATTGTTTATATATCTGATTTTTTTTCCAAAAAAGGCTCCACATAACACTTTTGTATACCATTCCTATAGAGCTTGCTTTACAGCTTTAAGCTTTGACTCCCAAATAAAGCTTGGGGATCCTTATATTCTCTTTTCCAAGATGGATTTAATAACTTCAATTGACTCAATCTGATTAATCCAAAGGAGGTTGAATTTAAATGAAATAGGTCCATAGTTCTCTTTTTAGATAAGAAGAGGATTATTGGCCTATTATTTGAGGAAGCTAAAGGAATAATAGAGGAGGATATTTCAAGGTCTTCCTCAATAAAGCTATTGTTTATTAGGAAACTATCTAATTTGGCTAAGATATTTGCAAATCCTACTCTTCTGTTAGTCCAAGTATATTTTCCTCTTTTTGGCTTGTTATCGATCATGTCCCAATCTATAATTAAATCCTCTAGACTTTCTCTAGAAGCGTCCCAAACAATATACACCCCTCTCATCTCTTCCAAAGATAACACAGTGTTTCAATCACCTACTACTATTATATTTCTTGCTCCTAATCCATTTCTTTCAAAATTTAACGATTGCCAACAATCATCATTTTCCCTCTAATGAGTTGGAACATATAGATTGAAAACCTTAAAATGCATTATAGTGTTTATGCTTACCAATTCCATAAAGATCCAATGTTAGTTTGCAGTGTTGCTAGTAACTCAAGTTTGTTACTATCCCAGAACATGAAAATCCCTCTTAATGCACCTCTCAAACTTACACAACACTTCTACTATATTTCCACTACTTTGGCCTGATTGCTTGCATGGAATGATCTAGTATTTAGTCTCCTGAAGTAGTAGAATTTAAGTCCTTTCCATCTTTATTAAATGCATAATAGCTTGTTTTCCCTTACTTCTCATCCCTCTACAGTTCCAGGAGATTGTCTTCATTATTTAACTAATGGCTTCATGGATACTCCTTTTTGTGAACTTGGAGTTATCTGATTCCCTACAATTTTAGATCAGCAAGAAGTCCAACGCTGTCCAGATCCCAATCATTTTTTATTGATTTGTGACCTCCTCGGGCACTTCTTTTCTAGGATTTCTTCATTTCTTTGTGATTTTTTCTTCTGCCTTAGCTCCTTCTCAGTCTTCTTTTCTTAAATAATGCTTTGATTTATTTCTAGTAACCACCCTTAATGTTATAACCTGTGTTTCTTGACTTCCTTCTCGGTCTTCTTCTGTTAAAGCCCACTTTGCTTGTTTTCTAATAATCACCCCTGTTGCTATAACCTGTGTTTCCTGACTTCCTTCTCCTTCCTCTAATAAATCCTCTGAGTTTTCTTCTTTTCTACCTTTAGATGTGGGAATGGTTATTCCATACATAACGGATGACAATATTAGAGGAAATCTAGAACCAGTTCTTTCACCTAGGGGGGCTATATCTAAATGAAGCTACAAGGAGCTCTTTTCTTAAAGATTCCTTTTGAATCTCGGTTTGACTTGGAGGAAGAGGTGTCCCTATCGACAACACTTGCGAAGATGCAACCTCATTTGACCTACATTGGCTTTCGTGATTTAGAGCTTCAAACCTGTTCTCCATGATTACAAGGTTCCCAATGATTACGGCCAAATTTGTAGAGGATAGAATTTATTTTGCACTTGAAGTTGATACATGCTTAGCTTTCTTGCTCATTGCTTTACAGCTTTAAGCTTTGACTCCCAAATAAAGCTTGGGGATCCTTATATTCTCTTTTCCAAGATGGATTTAATAACTTCAATTGACTCAATCTGATTAATCCAAAGGAGGTTGAATTTAAATGAAATAGGTCCATAGTTCTCTTTTTAGATAAGAAGAGGATTATTGGCCTATTATTTGAGGAAGCTGAAGGAATAATAGAGGAGGATATTTCAAGGTCTTCCTCAATAAAGCTATTGTTTATTAGGAAACTATCTAATTTGGCTAAGATATTTTCAAATCCTACTCTTCTGTTAGTCCAAGTATATTTTCCTCTTTTTGGCTTGTTATCGATCATGTCCCAATCTATAATTAAATCCTCTATACTTTCTCTAGAAGCGTCCCAAACAATATACACCCCTCTCATCTCTTCCAAAGATAACACAGTGTTTCAATCACCTACTACTATTATATTTCTCGCTCCTAATCCATTTCTTTCAAAATTTAACAATTGCCAACAATCATCATTTTCCCTCTAATGAGTTGGAACATATAGATTGAAAACCTTAAAATGCATTATAGTGTTTATGCTTACTAATTCCATAAAGATCCAATGTTAGTTTGCAGTGTTGCTAGTAACTCAAGTTTGTTACTATCCCAGAACATGAAAATCCCTCTTAATGCACCTCTCAAACTTACACAACACTTCTACTATATTTCCACTACTTTGGCCTGATTGCTTGCATGGAATGATCTAGTATTTAGTCTCCTGAAGTAGTAGAATTTAAGTCCTTTCCATCTTTATTAAATGCATAATAGCTTGTTTTCCCTTACTTCTCATCCCTCTACAGTTCCAGGAGATTGTCTTCATTATTTAACTAATGGCTTCATGGATACTCCTTTTTGTGAACTTGGAGTTATCTGATTCCCTACAATTTTAGATCAACAAGAAGTCCAACGTTGTCCAGATCCCAAACATTTTTTATTGATTTGTGACCTCCTCGGGCACTTCTTTTCTAGGCTTTCTTCATTTCTTTGTGATTTTTTCTTCCTTAGCTCCTTCTCGGTCTTCTTTTCTTAAATCATGCTTTGATTTATTTCTAGTAACCACCCTTAATGTTATAACCTGTGTTTCTTGACTTCCTTCTCGGTCTTCTTCTGTTAAAGCCCACTTTGCTTGTTTTCTAATAACCACCCCTGTTGCTATAACCTGTGTTTCCTGACTTCCTTCTCCTTCCTCTAATAAATCCTCTGAGTTTTCTTCTTTTCTACCTTTAGATGTGGGAATGGTTATTCCATACATAACGGATGACAATATTGGAGGAAATCTGGAACCAGTTCTTTCACCTAGGGGGGCTATATCTAAATGAAGCTACGAGGAGCTCTTTTCTTAAAGATTCCTTTTGAATCTCGGTTTGACTTGGAGGAAGAGGTGTCCCTATCGACAACACTTGCGAAGATGCAACCTCATTTGACCTACATTGGCTTTCGTGATTTAGAGCTTCAAACCTGTTCTCCATGATTACAAGGTTCCCAATGATTACGGCCAAATTTGTAGAGGATAGAATATATTTTGCACTTGAAGTTGATACATGCTTAGCTTTCTTGCTCATTGTTTTCCAATTTTCATCTTGTTTTTGGGAATCAAAGATTATATTTCCAATTTTTTCTTGCAATCTTTTGCAAAGTGTCTATAGGAATGACATGATTTGTTCATGTGTAATTGTTGAATATGACTCCAGTTATCCAACACTATATGATTGCTTCTGGTAGCCCATTCTCCATATCTACCTCGACACAAACTCTTGCACACTTAAACATTCCTTGCTTAGGTTATGCTTTATCAATATATTTCCTCAACTTGTTTCCAATATCTCTTAGAGAATCATCTCCCCAACAGTGAAGAGGAAGATGTAGCATTCTTACCCAAACTGGTACAGCATATGAATTGTTGGTTGTGGAGCCTAATCTTCAAGATCCATAGATATTATTTGGTCGTGTTTTGTACCCCGGGTGTATTATACACTCGTTCCCCCACTTTGGGGTTCGGGGCAATGCCTTGAAAAAGGGGGTTTTGGGGGCAACGCCCTTGAGATACGGGGGTTCCAGGACGAAGCCCCCGAGAAAAAATTTTGGGATGTTTGTTGGCCAACAGTTTTGCGGACCCATGGTATTGAGTTAACCGTAGTATTTTCCCATGGTATTTCGCCTATAAAAGAAAAGCATTGTAATACGGCTGTGTATGGTATTGTATTGTATTGTAAACAATCTATGTGATTGTGTGAGAGAGACTGTGAGAGCGTGAAGAGGAAGTGCAGCGGTATTGATGCAGGTTGTATCCCTTCATCTTTCTGGACGGTAATAAAAGGACTTGCAATTTCTGTGTGGACATAGCCCATCGTTTGGGTGAACCACTTTATATCTCTGTCTCTCTGTAATGTGTTTAATGTGTTTTGCATCTTATTTAATGATTTAACTGTATATATGTTATTGCTCTATGGTCTTGTTTTCTAACAATATCTGATTTTGGATCAAAGTTAGGTGTCCATCTATTGAGAAGCATGCCTATGTTGCTAAATAAATATAGTCCACTTCTAAATATTAAATCTTTATCCTCTTTAAATTCAAACAAGAAGGCATAGAAACCCCTGCCACAATAATAGTGAGTCGTCCTGTCATTGATGAGAGGTTTCCATTTTTTTAAGCCAGGTCTTCATAGATTTAGGGGAAATTCGGATGCCTATAAATTGATCGATTAATCCTTGCTCAAACATTGCCAAATCCTTCTGCCTAGTTGTTGTAAGGGTAAACCTCAAGAATGCTTGTGTTCTTGATCAATCAAGAGGCTTTCAACCTTGAACATGTTTTCTGTGTTGAAGCGATCATATGTATGAAGGCCACTTCATTTGGAGCAGGGGTTGGATGCTCATCTCTAGTTGATTCCAATTTGAACCCTAACCAACACTATCGCAAACAGTTCTTGGAGCTTTCCCGCTCAGCTCCTCCCTTGAAATATTTTTTTTAAATAACCGATCAACTTAATGGACTACCACAAGTAAATATCATTACAGGAGTCTAACAAGACCAGTAATCCCACCATCTCCACGAAGAACGCGACACCAAACCCATTTGTTATCAACCTAAATTGCAATTACTCTCACTCTTATGTTCATTAATATAATTACGATGAAAGCTTAAGTTAAACATTTTATGACACAAAAGATAGATACTTTACCTCCATGTTAATTGTTCTTTGCAACTCCAAACTTTTTGCCCCAATAAAATCTATTTTGGAATTGGACTAGTTCAATCTTGAATAGAAAATAACTATAACTCAAATTTATATTTTTTATAGAGAGAAAAAGACCATGTTCATATATGTTGCACAAGAATTTTCTTTCTGTTAAATTTGTGAACCATTGATTTACAGGCAAATGAGAATAATTGAGAAGTAGAATTATGCAGTGGAAAATCAAAGACAATGTACACTAAACAAGACAAATTTGAGACAAATCTGATAAGAATTGATCATTTAATTACAACATTAATCTCTATTCATTAATCAGGAATGCAATGGTGTTACAATAAGTAGAATTTGAGTCATGTGGATAAGATTCGAATCTACCAACTAAACCTGACTGATTCGCTAACTCGGTGTGTCTAATCACTGCATGGAACTCGCTAGTCTAACTCCATGTCTAAATCAGTCTACAATCAGTTAACTAGTGGGGTAGGTGGGAAAAAGGTGCCACTCTCCCTTAAATCATGCAAAACTGACACTAGGATAACTGAGAATGATCTAACTGATTGTAACTGGAGGTTGACTGAGCATAACTACTTACCAACTATGACCAACTGATGGAGGTTGTTGGTGGCACTCAGAGTGGGCTCTTATACTGTAGGGATTGGCGTCGGTGGCACCAATGGAAACAATATTCATGGTGGCACCAAAACTCGAGTAAGGTGATAAATGAAATTCTAAGCTAGGAAATAATAAGAAATAGATTATACTGGACAAAGGAGTATTATTCATCCTAACACTTTCTTTCATTGTTTTTCAATATTAGTGTGTTTAACTATGAATTTTAGAATTTGGCAAAAAAATAGTTATGGATTAGCACTATTATGAAGCCTAATAGATTTATTGAGTAGTGTTCTACACACAGTGATTGATCCACCCCTTGGGGAAGGCTAAGCCAAAAAGGAACTAAGAAAAAAAATTGATGTCAATATAACTTGTATCGCAAGGGTTGGAATTGGGTATACTCAATAGCATTATCCAAAGGTTGGCATGGAACAAAAAGGCATTGAAAGGCACCCACCTTGTTCTAACAAGTGGACAAGATCAAAATCTTAAAGCTAATGGTTGTGAGTTACCACTCATCAACAAACCTGTCAAGGATAATGGACATTAAGAAGTTGACTTAGGGGTGGACAAATGAATACAAGGGGGACTGGACAATATTGAATCAATATTTCAAATTATTCACAATGACAATGGAAAAGGATCCTTCTCTAAAGATAATGTGGAGAGAAGTAGACTAAGGGGGAAGGTGTAAAGAACCTTTGGGATCAAAAGCATTGATGTTGTAGCCATTCCTTTTTATCATTTAGGATTTTTGAATGATGAACAAAACAATGGACTGATGGAAGGAGTCTCTGAGGAAGAGAAAAAATTCAGTAGTACACTCATCCAAATGGATAATAGCTCAACACTAGACAAATGGAAAATCAACTTTTCCATTAGTTTTTTATAATTTAATAGAGAATGATCCTATCAACACAATGAAAGAATCAATGAGAAATTGTACTATTTTGGGAAATTTCCAAGCTACATTTCCCCAAAAAGAATGGTACCACATCCCTAGAGGGTGTTTTATACCTTTGGCTCTATATGATTCAATCTAAAAAATCAAAACAAAGATCATGGTTGTCTAATGAAAAGATATCTTGTGTGAATCTATCCCCAATGAAGGAAGGCAAATGCACAACGTTGTTGAATGATCAAAAGACTATGCAAGCCATCAGGACAAAAACCTTCCAACATTCATACTCAATTGGAGATCTCAAGGGCATACATTAAAGGAAGCAATCTTAACTTGAGGCTTGTGTTTTCATATGTAGGTTTTAAGCCTCACTTACAAATAATGGATTGAGGCATGCCTTTACTCAATGTCCTTTGCAATGCTAACAAATGGCTTCCCCTCAAGTTCTTCATCTCCTTTAGAGCCTAAAGGTCGAGGCCAAAAAATTGGATTAAGGATACTCACTCTCCCCTCTCCTCTCCTTTTCCTCCTAGTGATAAATCTTAAGTTTTCTTAATTGATTAGATGATCTCTTAAAACAATTTTTAATAGTAGGATCACTAAAAGAACAACAAACATAGTAACACAAAAAACACACATATTTTCCTCGAGGAAACCACAAGGGAGAAAACCCTGCAAAACTTCATTGGTATAGAACTCAACCATAGTAGTGTAAAACCCAAGACAACTGCTTCTCTCTTCTTCCAGGTGCACTTCTTCTTCTCTCTCTTGCAAACTTGCTTGAGTGTGTACAAAGGGGAGAGCCTCCCTATTTATATTTATCTTTTAACTTGACCTAGAACCTAGCAAGGCCGACTTGTCTAACTGACAGGGTCAACTTGTCTAGTAAGACACCAAAAATAATATTTATTATAATGACAATTGGGTACTATTGACCCGACTTACATCTGAAGGTTTACATTGATTCTTTCAATGACTCTTACATGACCAAACTAATCTCCTTGAGGAGGAATGCAATCAATACATCCAAAATATCTTCCCAAGTTACAATACTTTTAACACTCCCTCTTAACTAGGAAGGTATTCAACCAAGGTAGAAACTAATACCACAACTGTACATCTTACTGGTGAATCTCTATATAGTGATAGGAAGTTTTGGAAGACCATCATACATCTTCATCATCGATATCAGCATGACAATACTGGATCATCTTCTGAAACCCCAGTATGTAAATACTGAATCATCTTCTGGATTATCTTCTGTAACATCAATATGTGGATACTGAATCATCTTCTACAACATCAGTATGTGGATATTGAATCATCTTCTGTGTGTACTGGATCACTGAATCGTCTTCTGTCGTATCAGTATGTGAATATTGAATCTTCTTATGCCACATCAGTATGTGGATACTGAATCATCTTCTGTGTGTACTGGATCACTGAATCGTCTTTTGTCGTATCAGTATGTGAATATTGAATCTTCTTATGCCACATCAATATGTGAATATTGGAATATCATCTGCAACATCAGTATATAAATATTGAAACATCACTGCAACATCAGTATATAAATATTGAAACATCATCTGCAACATGAGTATGTAAATACTGGAACAACAACATCATTAGCATGTTAGTGCTAAAAATACATCATCAATAAATGCTAGATCATCATCAGCATAGAGATGCTACAACATCATCATCAACATCATAAAAAATGTTGAAACAACATCATCATCATCAGTATAGAAATACTGAAATTGTTTAATCAACATAACAACAACATCAATATGAAGATACTAAACCTGCTACATCAGTATAAGAATAATGAAACTATCTCAACAACATCCATATGAAAATATTGAACCTGCTACATCGATATAAGAATATTGAAACTATCTCATCGACATCTCAACAACATCAATATGAAAATACTACACCTACTACATCAGTATAGGAATACTGAAACTACATCTTTCCCTCTAACCATCTTGGAGCATTAACTTGGTGAGTTCTTTGGTAGATCCATCCGAGAATTTTGTCTAACCTACTAACCCTTTCGAGTCAACAAGCCTAGTCAGACAGATGGATCTTTCGGGGGACCAACAAGCCTTGTTCTGGCTTACTAACCCTCTTGGGATAAACAGGCCTAGCCAGACATACTAATCCCCCCTAAGATCAACGGGATTCGTCTAACTTACTAACCCTTTCGAGCCATCAAGCCTAGCCATACTTACTCTACTCTAGGCTAAGCTACCACCACTGCATCATTCTACTATCTTTTCCACTCCCTCTTTCGAGGGAGGTTCTTTCAGACTACGCCAAGCTTGTCTCGAAAGTAATCAAACTTTATACAAGACTGAGGCTTAATCAACAAATATGTCACGTGTTCCTCTGTAGGAACATACTTGATCTTTAAATCTCCCTTATGCGCCATATACTGGATATAATGATATTTAACTTCGATATGTTTCGACTTGTCATGAAACACCAGGTTTATGTCATCTTCATACAACTCTAATTATCACAAAGGATTTCAGTAACATCTATCTTTGCATCAAATAATCATGTCAACATCTTGTGAAGCCATAATGCTTCGCTACACGCTGAACAAGCTGCAATGTATTCAGCTTCTGTCGTGCTAAGTGCAATACTGCACTGCCTTCTACTAAACCATGAGATCATGCCTGATCCCAAACTAAAACATCTTGAAATGCTCTTTCTATCTTCGGCACTTCCTGCCCAATTTGAATCGATAAATTCATGTAATATTATCTTGTCATTTGATGCATATCTGAGACCATAATCCTACTAGGTGAATATGTTTGAGATTCAATAACTCTTACATGACCAAACTCATCTCCTGAAGGAGTTATACAATCAATACATCTAGAAAATCTTCCAAAGTTACAATGCTTTAACAACAAAAGGGCTAAACATATACACACTTAAAAGGTAATGGGGCAATAAAAGGTGCTTAAATCACTAGACTCATTAATAACAACCCTACTTTTTGTTGATCATATAAATCCTTTTAACAATCACATCGCATCCAATGCTAGGTCATGTGAGCATGCAGTAAGATTGTTTAGAATCTTTAGTGATGGTGATTAATGCGCAAAACTCACTCTCCCTATTTTCATAGCTCCACATCTCATAAAAATAGGTGTCAATGCTTATCTCTCAAATGAGTACCTATATCTACTTTAAAATTTCAATTCCAAAAAAATCAACAAAAATGTCGTGATGACCCTGGCATGATCATAGATTTATGATCATGGATTTAACATAATGTTTTCATAAAAGATTTCTACCCTAAAAATTAGATTAAATATTTGGACTTTGTGCAACAAACTCCAAGACAAGCTTAGGTCGTGTTAGACTTAAAAAGTTTGTACTTTTAAGTTAATGACATGGCACTATCTTAGCTTGGAGGGGCTGGTGTCTAATTCTTATAGATTAGTTCTTCTAGAAGATTTGCATTATTCTTTTATAACTCTGTATCTTGTCATTGGATTTTTATTGGTATAGTTTGTGTTAATTGTTGATTCTTTGTGCTCCAATGTTGTTGCACATACCTTATTATTTATCCTTTATGAGTGATAGAAAACCTACTTTGTTGATGTTTGTGCAGACATTGCACATACCTTATTATTTATCCTTTATGAGTGATAGAAAACCTACTTTGTTGATGTTTGTGCAGACATTTCTATGCATGTGCATATTTCTAATTTTGAAAAACCAAAAGCTCCATCAACTATTGTCATGTCTATACTTAAGGTTCCTATGTAATTTCTCACTTTATATCAATTGTTTATAAACTTGCAATGCTGATATTTGTGCAGATCCTGTGCATGTACATATTTCTAATTTTGAAAAACCAAAAGCTCCATATTTCTAAAATATAAGGTTTTGAAGTAACGAACTTTCGATATTCAATATCCCTGATGCTGTAGAAACTCACAAGCTACAAACTCGGATTATTGTGGTTTGGGGAACAAAGGTAGAGATTCACTCTTTCCGCTCACCGGTGATATCGGTTATGCTACATCTCTGAAATTTGTTTGAAGGGTAATGAAATTTGTTTGAAGGGAAGGATCATCTTCATAACAGGAATCTTCATCAGTGGAGGAGGCCATTTACAACATCTTACGTCCAATCCGATATGAAATGTGGGAACAATTTCCAAAATTTGGGGGTTCATCTGGATTTCTGAATAGAAATACAAAAATTGGGGGTTTCATCTGGATTTCTGAATAGAAATACAGTTGTTCGTTAATGGGTAAATCGGTGCCCTGTTATATTAATAAAATATAAAGTTTTGGATTTTGGAACTTCCGATATTCAACATCCCTGATGCTGTAGAAACTCACGGCTACAAGCGAAGATTTTTGTGGTTAGGGGAACAAAGGTAGAGATGGGAAGAATAGTATTCAAATGAGAAAAAAGGAAAAATAAATCAACAGAGAAATGAAGAACTTGAAATCCTGAATTAATCATGCAAGCTTTGAATAAAATGGACAAGGGTGATAAAATTTAAGCGAAGATTTTTGTGGTTAGGGGAACAAAGGTAGAGATAGGAAGAATAGTATTCAAATGAGAAAAAAGGAAAAATAAATCAACAGATAAATGAAGAACTGGAAATATAAATCAACAGATAAATGAAGAACTTGAAATCCTGAATTAACTATGCAAGCTTTGAATAAAATGGACAAGGGTGATCAAATTTTGGAAAGCATTGTTGCTCAAATTCATCTATTAGAAATGATGAGTGCACAACTGAACAATCTAACTGCCCAGCTCATCGTGACTGAAATTGAAATTGATTATCTCGAGGGAAAGAAAGCCGAGCATGAAAATCAAATCTGGATCCTAGAGCTCAAGGTGCAATCACTGGTTCAGGAAGAACATTCAAGCTATGACAAAAATCTTAAAATTAACATTATTGAATATGCAGGAGAAGTAAAGGTCGAATTCAAAGCAGAGATGGTAAAACAATAAAAACAAAGCAAGAATGAAAGCTCTGCAAAGTTCCTCAACAGATGTTGTGAATAAAGCAAAAGGCCTGAAGAGGCTAGGTTTATTTTTTTGATATTTTGTAATGAAGCTAGTTGTATGAAAAAGCTCTGAAACATTCCTCAAAAGGCCGGTAAAAACCAGGTTTTTCTTTTTTAAAGTTTTGTATTGAAGAATCTTAAAATGCATTTTAAATAAGCTACACTGAGCTTTAGTAGGGCGGCCAAACTAAGATTAAGTAGCTTTAACAAAAACATCGCTCTGGGTACACATCAACACTACAAAAAGACTTATAGGTTCAGGAAATAAATCACAACCGAATTATAATCAACTCTACTAGTCTGCCATAAAATTAGCTCTAGATTCATGGAGCAAATTATAATCAACTCTCAAACTAATTTTGAGCAAAATACCAATAGTTCAAACACATCAAGATCAAAGAAGTTTCTAGCTCTAGTTTCATGGAGTAAATTATAATAAACTCTCAAACTAATTTTGAGCAAAATATCAATAGTTCAATCACATCAAGATCAAAGAAGTTTCTACAACTAACCTCACTATCAAGTTCTTGTAAACTTTTAACTTCACTGTAATATCGGGAACACACGTTGTATGCACAAATCGGAAAAATACGAGACCTCCGGAATGGTTTACAAACAAAAGACCAATGGTATCATCAAGAGTTTCAATCATAGATGCACAACATAAAATGACATTTAATAAACATGTTTTCTTTTAAATCCCTCGCCATCATAATACATTCAGTTTCACTTGTAAATATTCTCAGCAGACAATGGATCGGTATCATCAAGAGTTTCAATCATAGATGCACAACATAAAATGACATTTAATAAACATGTTTTCTTTTAAATCCCTCGCCATCATAATACATTCAGTTTCACTTGTAAATATTCTCAGCAGACAATGGATCAAGCGTCTGGTTCGATGCATAAAACCAAATACGGTAACCTTTCACCAGAAGAGACTAGACCAGTTTTGATTTTCTTTTAAAAATCAAAAACACCAAATACCAGAGGAACTAAGATGCAACTAAGATGCAGTTTTCATTTTCTTTTAAAACTGAAAATACACCAAATACCAGAGCAACTAAGATGCAACGTCCAAGCGTAAGAGAGTAGCGTATAAAAGCCGGTTAACTGGTTGAAAGAAAAGCAAACAATACAACATAACAGATCAAAAAGTTAAACCTACACTTGAATTTCAAGTACCACATAAACAGCAAAAACAAGGTTTCTCGTATGTGCATTGACTTTATAAGAAGTCATTTTTTCCAACGAAAAAAACATCCAGTGACATGATATACAAAGAGAGAATTAAAGTACATTAAGATCCTTGTGACGAACAAGGTTGTTCTGAGACAAAGATGAAGCTATACTGAGACAAAATAATCCACCTCAAAGTACCTAATATGACTCTATCCTTCCCAGTGGAAAGTTTACCAAAACAAAAAACATTATCGTATAGGAACAAAACCTGCCCATAATCCACCTCAAAGTACCTAATATGACTTAATCCTTCACAGGGGAAAGATTACCAAAACAAATACATTATCGTATAGGAACTATAGAAATAGTAAATATCAATCCTCAAAAAATACTCACAATACAAAAGAGTTAACAATAGAAAGACATTTCTCATCATACCTACAAATATTCAAACGCAAGCGAATATATAACCTAGAACATAAAACTACAAAAGCTCGAGCATTAAATTATGGTATACACTACTTTTTCTCAAAACTGCGATTTAATATTAATTCCAAGTTTTCTCAATCTGGAAAAATGCCATATGTACGGCAATACATGATTTAAAATAAAAAACAGAGTAACAGAAATTATTAATATCCTTCCTCCCTCACACTCCAACTGCATATTAGCAATGCAGACAAACTGATGATTTCCCCGAAAATACGAAATCTCAATCAACTTGCCCTAAGCTACTAAAGAGTACTTACTGGAAAATAATGTAAACTCTGCCACCGCCGATCAAGCACCCAATTCTGCATTTGATAAACTAACTCTACTAACATACCATCAGGAAAATAGAGAAAGATGCAAGCACGCGTAATGCGGTACAAACTCCTCCATTCCCAATCACTTGTATTCAATATTCACTTCTTCTTAGCAGCTGCCTTGGTGACCTTTGCACCAGTAGGGTCCTTCTTTTCAACAGCTTTAATGACTCCAACAGCAACCGTCTGACGCATGTCCCTCACTGCAAAACGACCCAATGGAGGATACTCGGCAAAGGTTTCCACAACCATTGGTTTGGTTGGAATCATCTTGACAAACCCAGCATCTCCGTTCTTAAGGAACTTGGGTTCCTTCTCCAGCTCCTTGCCAGAACGCCTGTCAACCTTGGTCATGATCTCAGAAAACTTGACCGCAATGTGGCAAGTGTGGCAATCCAATACAGGGGCATAACCATTTCCAATCTGTCCTGGATGATTCATAATAATAACCTGAGCGGTAAAGTTGGCAGCTTCCTTGGCTGGATCATTCTTGGAATCAGATGCCACATAACCACGTTTCAGATCCTTAACAGCAACATTCTTCACGTTGAATCCCACATTGTCACCAGGCAATGCCTCCTGCAGAGCTTCATGATGCATCTCAACGGACTTAACCTCAGTTGTCAGCCCGGTAGGACCAAAGGTAACAATGGTACCTGGCTTGATGACACCAGTTTCCACACGACCAACAGGCACAGTTCCAATACCACCAATCTTGTAAACATCCTGAAGAGGCAACCTCAGAGGCTTGTCTGAAGGTCGCTTGGGCTCTGAAACCTGGTCAAGGGCATCCAAGAGAGTTGGACCCTTGTACCAATCAAGGTTGGTCGAGCGCTCAATCATGTTGTCACCTTCAAAACCAGAGATAGGCACAAAAGGAATCTTGTCTGGGTTGTATCCAACCCTCTTCAAATAAGAAGATACTTCTTTGACAATTTCATCATAACGAGCCTTTGAGTACTTGGGGGTAGTGGCATCCATCTGCAAAAACCAAACCATATAAATCAAAATCAAATGTCCAAGGAAGAATTTGACGAAAGCATTCTAGAACTAGTACAACTCCTAGACAATTTTACGACTTTATTATGTAAACTCACCTTGTTACAGCAGCAAATCATTTGCTTCACTCCCAGGGTGAATGCCAGTAGAGCATGTTCTCTAGTCTGACCGTCCTTGGAGATACCAGCCTCAAAACCTCCAGTTGTTGAGTCAATAATCAACACTGCACAATCAGCCTACCAAAATAATATATAACATCAGAATAAGGATCAAGTCCGAACAATAACAAAAAACATTAGTACAATAGAAATCAGGAACAATAAGCAAAATCTAAACAAACCTGAGAGGTTCCAGTAATCATGTTCTTGATGAAATCACGATGGCCAGGGGCATCAATCACAGTGCAGTAGTATTTAGTTGTCTCAAACTTCCACAGTGCAATATCAATGGTGATACCACGTTCACGTTCAGCCTTGAGCTTGTCAAGAACCCAAGCATACTTGAATGACCTCTTGTTCATCTCAGCGGCTTCTTTCTCGAATCGTTCAATCACACGCTTGTCAATCCCTCCAAGCTTGTAGATCAAATGGCCAGTGGTAGTTGACTTGCCAGAGTCGACATGGCCAATGACCACAATGTTGATATGGGTTTTCTCCTTTCCCATGATGACTTAAAGCCTGTAAAATACCCAAAAAAATTATAATCGTGTAAAAATGAAATCACGGACAAAGCCATCTATGCACAAACCACGCATAATAAAAATACTCAAGACACAGATATGGACCTTCTGAGAATAATATAGTATTAACCTTTGACGAACAATAAATCTGATCCTAATCCTAATATTAAATTATTAATTTGATCAAAAGCATATGAATTAGTGACCAGCTACCGATTCTGTATAAAGCATAAACCATTTAACAGACAAACTTAGATAATTGCACTGGATTAAATGTTTAAGACAAGGCTAATGGATCGGAATGTTTTATCTTGATGTAAGGAGATGTCTTATACAAGGTCTGGGAACATGCACACACGCTTAAATGGAACGAAGAAATAGATACAGGCTAAATAGTTCAAAACAAAAGTCAAAACGAATAATATACTGAACAAATAGAAATAAGCAAATAAAAATCCGAGAAATTAAAATCGTTGCATCCACTTAATCAAGCGTGGATCTTACAGAAGCAAGGCTCAAGGTTCATTTCATAAGAGTTAGACTGGATCTCACCAAATCCTTTCATGAAAAACCTTCCCCAAAAACAAAATTCTCTAAACCTTCCCCATTGGGAAATCTCACCAAATCCTTTCATGAAACCAAAAACAAACCTTGAACCATAAAAATTCATTGAACCAAAGTCAAATAAGATCACTTAACAAACTAGATCACCCATTTCTGATAGAAAACCATTTGAAATTTAGAAAACAACAATACAAGAGAGATATTAGCTTCAAATACAGATCTTTTGTGTCTGAATATTACAGTGTAACAAAACACTCTAAGACCCTTTGTACAACTTGTATGCATTTTAAACTTTATAGCTCCCAGCAACATGCGCTGGAAAGATAAAAAGGAAGAATAGAAATAATGAGTTGGGCAAAAGAATCTAAACAGTAAGCAATTGAAAAACCTGTATAATATCAGCTCTAAATAGAGCAAGATAGACCAAACCTATGTATTCCAGTAAACTTAACAACCAGAGCTAGATACCAAAGTATCTAGCAATGCATGTCAGGAGGATAAGGGAGGGAGGGAATTCACTATCAAGAGACCTATCCCCAAAAATCTGTTTCGAATGAGATTAACAATATATTTATGACATAAAATTGAATGAAACTGAAATAGATCGCCAACTTCTTGGAAAATCGCCTAGAAGAGGCCAGAATAACTTTCCAGGTAAATCAGCTAAAAGACTGGAGTGCCTAAATCAGCTAGTATCAAATAGACTGAACTGCCTAAATCTAAGAGACTTCCAATCTAAAAGAATGCACTCTAGAATAATTTATTTATAACAAGTGAACCTTTACAATAAGTATGCAGATGTAGATCTAAAATACCTACCGGTTGCCACATATGTTATGAAGACAACACGTATCGGATTCAAATCCCCCTCGGTGAAGGATTCTAAGTCTACACTATTACTTGCAGTATCTTTTGGAATTCCCGTACACTTCTTTAAGAATAAATATAGATCTAAAACAAGTTGCCCTCTTTATGAAGTATATAAAACTAAAACAAGCAACAGTGTTCCTAATAGACTTGGAGATTGAAAACTAGGATAGGCTTAAACAAGGCAATAAAAAAATGGCTACGAAGTAACCTGTGTTTATTCTGAAATATATATATCTAAAGACCGCCGAAATCAAAATAACAATATACTTCCAAAAGCCGATAATTAAGGATAGAAAACAGTAGAGCCGAAAATTAAAAACAAAAAAAAAAACTAATAAACATGCATTCACAGGCATCAAGCTTGAAACAACTAATTACATGTGACTCGGCCAGATTTAAACACATACCAAAACCCTAAGCCACATAACAACCAATATTTTAGCCGACTAAATCCATAAACAGATAGAAACATAACAGAGCACATTCCAAACAAGAAAGAGAAACAAGAGCTTGTTTGGATAAAAACCTAAGGGGCATAACCAACAGATCCGGTATAAACCATCGAAGCCATGTTCATTCAAACCCTAAACCCCAACAGAAACCCCATAGATCCTGTAACTCAGAACTCAATAAGGAGATGCAAAAGAAACCTCTGGGGAGATTCAGAAACCCAAGAAACAATCATTAAATGCAGCCCAAATCAAACTATTGCCCACAAAACCCCAATAGATCTATGCGCCCGATATAGTACTAAGGCATTCAAAACCACCAACAAAACAATCATTCATGAAAGATAAACTGCCACAGCAAAGATCAGAAATCAACGAACCTTCAACAAATCGCCTGGCAGAGTCTGGAGAATCAGGGAACCCAGGAACAGCTTCGCAGCGACGCAGGAGGCAGAGAGACTCGCACAATATGAAGAGGACTCCCTCCTTCGCCTTGTTATCAACATATACTGGCCATAGAACCTCCACCCACCAAGCACGTCGCAATGCGTAATTAGGGTTCCTCCTTTACCGTCCGATGCTTCATCCGACGGTCGACGTTTGCATTTTCGGATCTCCGTCCGATCCCGGATCCGACGGTTGAGAAAAATAACGCTTTCAAAGAAATTATAAAATATCCCTTTGGACAGCTTTTCCTTTTGCTTTAGGGTTTGGCTGCCGGCGGCACCGACCAGCCACGCGGAATCTTCGGACTCTATCTAGCTTTGGAATCTCAATTTAATAACTTATTCTCGCTGTTTTTTTGGTGTTTCAGCTATATGATAAAGTTTTGATTCTTTTTATCTTCTTCAAATTATTGAATTAGTTTTTTTTTCAAAGGAAAAAAAGTCTCTCCTTGTTATTTATTAAGAATTAAAGGCATCTGAGATGCTATTCCATTAAATGGGTTACATTCGTGATGAGGGATCAAAAGAAACATAAACAGCTGCAACTAGGGAAGGACACAATAATACATCATGAGCTGCAGACACAACACAACAAGCTTCAATGGGGACATGGACATCATCCACATACTGATCCCATCAGAAAGGCTGCCACTCAAACCATATCTATCATGAATACAAGTGTGAAGAACTGCAATCTAAAAGAGTCCGCTCCAAATAAAATAATACAAGGTGCATCAAAAAGAGGAAAACATGCTCCAACACCTGACTCAAAAGAGTACTATCATGTCATGAGAGACCAAATGGCCATCAAAAAATTCAGAGTAGTCACCTGAACCAGAAGCCATGGTGAGAGCTTTTTTAGAAAGCCTGTCTGCAAGCTGGTTGTATTCACGATAGATATGGCTGAAGGACAGCTCCAGAAAGCAGGAGCATAGCTTTCTTATATCCCTACACCAGTGATAAAGATCAGGTGGTGAAACAGATGCTGAACCATTTGCCAAATTTATGATGACTAATGAGTCACCATATGTTATGAGCTTGGGTATCCCCATCATTTGGGCAGTATGCAGAAGGGCCCAAAGCCCGATAAGTTCTGCTTTAGTGTTGGTACCCGTTCCAGTCCCCAACGCAAACTCGAAGGAATGTGTGTATAGACAAAAGCCTACCCCTCCAACAACTCTAGCAGATGCCCCATCAAAGAAGCCACAGGGATATTTAATGACAGGACCCTGTCCAAGGATCTGGACTTTTTAATTTTGAAAACTGATGGACAATAAAGCTGCGAGAAATAAGCAATCTGATGTATGATGCTGGTGACAGGGATAATTTTCCCTTCAAAAATAGAGGTATTTCTTGCTTTCCAAACAACCCACATGGCAAGAAATGGGAGGTAATAGAAGGCTGATTTTTTAAAGAAACAGTCAATCCACCTATCCAAATACGAGCTGAGATCATCTGATTGAAAGGAAGGATAAATATTGAACTGTTCCTGAATGAGCGAGATAACATTCTTCCAATCCATACAATGGAAAAAGAGGTGATGTACACAATCAGCAGCCTCGTAGCAGAGTGCACAGACCCCTGGACCGGTCCATCCACGCTTCTGGAGATTATCCCATGTTAAGATCTTGTTCTGCAAGGCCAACCAAATAAAACAGCAAATTTTCCTGGGGAGAGAACCAGCCCATAATTTTGAAAGAAAATTGTTGTCAGCTCGAGGAGAAAAGGAGTGGACTATACAATCATACACCAGTTTTGCAGTAATTGAGCCATCATGCTTGTTATAATCCCATAGCAGAGTATCAGGCTGAGAATCGAGGCGAATACCCCCAATTTCCAGGCTTCTCGTGAAAGAATCCCAAATCAATTTCCAGTCACCAGCAACACAGAGATCCTCTGCAGTATACCAATACCAGTGTGATCCTAGCAGGGTATTATGAGCCTGAGACAGAGTGGTAATATCCAGATCCTCCAAGAATTCCTTGAAACTGGCAGGGAATGTGATAAAGTCCTGAACCCCGATAATGGGATCGGTGCCAATAAGTACATTATTACCGCAGCCCACCTACCAGCCAAGACTTTTACCAAGCCACGGGAGAGTCGACAAGAAACCCTTCTAGAAGACCGATGCACCACGAAAATTGAAGTGCTTGCCTCTGAGCCAAGTCTCAACAGAGAGCTTCTTCAGATATTTGTTGACCACGACATCATGCCAAAGACCATCATTTTGTAGAACCAACCAAAAGTTTTTTAATCTGAGAGGTATGATGAACCAATGCAAGTTCTGAATACCCCATCCCCCATACGAATACGGCCAAGAGAGGCATTTCCAGTCCGATAGATGGTATCGGTGTTTGTTATCAGAGGATCCCCAGAGAAAAGCAAAAGTAAGATTTCTAAGCTTGTTCAATCCAGATACAGGAACAGGAGCGAGACCAAACCAGTATACCGAGATGGATGACAAAACAGCTTGGATGAGAATTAACCGGCCTCCCAAGGAGAGAAGTTTATGAGCCCAATGGAATATTTTGCTTTCAAAACGTTGAATCAGCCAATGCCAATCACAGACTCTATACCCCAGAGGCTTGAGAAAGTAGCCTAGATACTTCAATCCCGTAGATATGGGCTCCACTTTGTAAGGAAAGGCCCGAGCAATATCCAATCTGATGTCAACTTCCACATTATTGTAAAGGAAACAAGATTTATTCATACTGATGATCATCCCCAAAGCTTTACAGAAAGAGCTTAATAAAACTTCAAATGCCATCCAATCTGATAGAGTATATGATCCCAAAAGAATAACATCATCGACAAATAGGAGATGTGTTAGTGCAAGGGAGGGAGTAATCTGAATTCCTTTAATGAGACCATGATCCCTAGCATCCGCAATCACAGACTCTATACCCCAGAGGCTTGAGAAAGTAGCCTAGATACTTCAATCCCGTAGATATGGGCTCCACTTTGTAAGGCAAGGCCCGAGCAATATCCAATCTGATGTCAACTTCCACATTATTGTAAAGGAAACAATATTTATTCATACTGATGATCATCCCCAAAGCTTTACAGAAAGAGCTTAATAAAACTTAAAATGCCATCCAATCTGATAGAGTATATGATCCCAAAAGAATAACATCATCGACAAATAGGAGATGTGTTAGTGCAAGGGAGGGAGTAATCTGAATTCCTTTAATGAGACCATGATCCCTAGCATCCGCAATCACAGACTCTATACCCCAGAGGCTTGAGAAAGTAGCCTAGATACTTCAATCCCGTAGATATGGGCTCCACTTTGTAAGGCAAGGCCCGAGCAATATCCAATCTGATGTCAACTTCCACATTATTGTAAAGGAAACAATATTTATTCATACTGATGATCATCCCCAAAGCTTTACAGAAAGAGCTTAATAAAACTTAAAATGCCATCCAATCTGATAGAGTATATGATCCCAAAAGAATAACATCATCGACAAATAGGAGATGTGTTAGTGCAAGGGAGGGAGTAATCTGAATTCCTTTAATGAGACCATGATCCCTAGCATCCACAATCAAGAGGCTGAGGCCTTCTATAACCAGAAAGAATAGCAACGGAGAAAGAGGGCAGCCCTGTCTGATGCCTCTTGTGGCAGAAAAGAATTTCGAGGGAGTACCATTAATAAGAACAGCAAAATTGGACGATGACATACAGCCCATAATCCAATTTACAGCCTGAAGAGGAACCCCAATCTGAATGAGGATGAGATGAATAAAAGACCAATTAACACGATCAAAAGCCTTCACCAGATCCAATTTAAGGATGAGGGCATAGGAGTTTTTGGTCTTCACAGAATGGAGGGTCTCCGAGAGAATGCCAATGGGCTCAACAATCTAACGATTCTTTAAAAAACCATACTGTTCCTTGGAAATGTGTGTGTCTAAGAAAGGCTTAAGCCTCGTAGCTACAACCTTCGAGATCAATTTGTATAGTAGGTTACAAAGAGATATAGGCCTCTAATCAACAAAAGAATAGGGCTTATCCTTCTTAGGGATCAAGGTTTAACTGAACTCTTAACATAATTAGTTAGTTTAGAAGGTTTAACGCTGGTTGGTCTTCAAGTGTTTATATTTTAGGATTTATGTTTGTTCGAGATTGTATGAGGATGAAACGAATGTACTCTATTTTATGGCATGCATTTCAAATTCAAAATAAACAATTATTAAAGAAAAAATAATATCAAAAATAGTTAGTAGTTGATGCATGGATAACTGGTAGCTAATGTATGGATAACTCTTACCTGGTGCATGGATAATCGATTTGTGGCAAACAACCTGTTCAACTAGAAGATTAGTAGGGCATGGCTCCTGGAGGACGATTTTGTGTCTCTTGTCAGTTCCTCTTGGAATGCTTCATCTCACTTTTGACCTTGTGATCATCTGGAGACCCTTTCCCTCAAGCTTAAAAGGCTTAAAGATATTGTTAAATCCTGGGAAATAAATAAGAAACGTACTAGGAAACTTGAGATGCTAGACATTGACTCTGAGATTATGTCTCTCCTTCAGAAGTCCTTAGGTATCCTTACTGACTCTGATTTTGATAGGCTAGTTGTTCTTAAAACTAAAAATGATTGTTATCTTGCACAAGAGGTGTTGACTCTGAAACTTAAAAGCAAAGCTTTATGGATCTGTGAAGGAGATGCCAACACAAAATTTTCCACTCCTTTGCCTCTGCCAGGAGGAATTCTAAAACTATTTGGCCTCTCAAGGATTGTGAGGGGAACTTGATTTCAAATGATACACCTCTTAAATTGTTGGGTCAACAACATTTTACTGAACTCTTTAAGGATGATGGAAATACCAATTTTGTTGATCAACTAAAAGTGATTAGCCTCTTCCCTTCCTATGTTCAGGAAATTGATAAGCACTACTTTCTCACTGCTATTACGCTCTTTGAAGTAGAAACTGTTTTAAAGGGTTTTAAAAAAGATAAAATCCTTGGCCCTGATGGATGGCTTGTTGAATTCTTCCTAGCTAATTTTGATCTGGTGGGTGAAGATTTACTCAAGACAACTGAACATGATAGACTTGAAGGTAGAGTTATTAAGGCTATCAACTCTACCTTTCTCATATTGATCCCTAAATGTGAGAATCCTCTCACCTTTGTTGACTTCCGCCGCATATCTCTTTGTAATTTAGTCTACAAGATCATATCTAAAATTGCAACCCTCCGTCTTAAACCACTCTTAGACAAGCCTATTTCTGCCCAGCAATTTGGGTTTCTTAAGGATAGACAAATTATTGAACCTGTTGGCATTACCCAAGAGATCCTTCACACTATTAAAACTAAAAATTTGAAGGTTATGGTACTTAAACTTGATCTTGTAAAAGCCTTTGATCGAGTGAACTGGACTTTCCTGAGGCTTGTCTTTCTGCAAATTGGTATTCCTCTGGATGGTGTAATTGGATCATGGGGTGTGTTTGCTCTTCAAACTTTGTTGTACTAGTAAATGGGACACCTTCTAACTTCTTCCCTGCTTCTCGAGGGATCCATCAGGGCTGTCCTTTATCCTCTCTCCTGTTCATCTTGGTCATCGAAAGCCTCAGCCTTATTATCTTGGATGCCAGAGGAAGGGCAATATAAAAGGGATTCAACTTTCACCCAGCCTACCAATCACACACCTATTTTTTGTTGATGATGTTATATTATTTGGAATTGGTATTGTGTATGAATGGCATGCTTATAAAGAGGCCCTTGATCTCTTATGTCCTGTCACTGGTATGACTGTCAGTATTGAGAAGTCCTCCTTCTTATTTAATGATGTTGATGAGGAACTAGAATGCACATTTCTGCCTTTCTCCCTTTTAAAATGGACCCCATTATTTTTTTAGACAAAAACGGTTAGAGTTGTATTAATCGCTTTCTGGTTAACTAGAATCTGCAGCGTACAAACTTGAAGAGGGCTGATGACCTCTAACAGTGTTGTCAGCCTTCTTATGAAAAATGACTATCTTGGGAGATAAATCCCACTTACTTCCAGTTCTTTTTTGAGAGAAAGACAAAATTTGCTTACAAGAATAAGCTCTCACAAACTGTGAGCAGAGAAGAATGCAGAAGCAAAACATTAATAAAAGAGTCTAATCGCTTTTGAGATCCCCAAAAAATGTTTGAGGATGCTTCCTTTTCCCTACGTTCTTTGTTGGACTTTCGCCCTCTGGTGAGGGGGGGGAGAAGGGGCTGAGAAGTCTTCAGGGTCGGAGCTTCCTTCTGACCCAGCAGAAGGAACTAAGGAAGCTAGTCTTGCTTGGACTGAGGCCTCTTGATCTAACGCCCGAGCATCTCACTTGGAGCCTAAAGGAAAGCTTGGAGAAGCTTCATTCGCAGATGGGATCGCGACAGCTGTTGCCGGGGGGATGGAAGGACCTAGGGGGGTCTCGCCCTGCACCAAATCTTCCACTGCTTCACCCTCTTGTGCTTCAACTTCCTGCAAAACTTCAAATCTATTTTTGCTTTCCAGCGGAGGAGAGATTGCTACAGAAGGATCTTGAGGAGGATCCTTTTGTTGTTGATGTTCCTTTCGCTTGGGGGGGGAGGGGGGGGAGACTCGGCTTCTTTAGTTGCCTGGGGAACATTTGATTTCTGAGATTCGGAAAGCTTGGGGCAGTTTTTGGCAAAGTGACCATAGACATGGCAAAAGTTGCATTTGAAAGGGATCTGCTCATAATCCAGCTCTTAGATGTGGCTCCATTCTCCTAATGTAAGCTTTAAGGCCTCCAGGAGCCCTTTTTCGAGATTTACCTCTACGCAAATGTGGGCACATGAAAATTGACCCCCTTTTGGATCTGCATTATCCAAGTAGTGCCCTATCTTATTACCAATGTCTGCAAGAGAGCTTTTCCCCCAAAGATGAAGTGGGAGATGAGGTAGTCTTACCCAAACTGGAGCGGTTGTTATCTTTGCTTCTAGGTTAAAACCCAAATTCCACGGGGCTAAGAACAGTCCTCTCGAGCCCATGAAGAACAGACCCGATCAAAAAATAAGATCACGTTCTTCTTTATTCAGGAAGAGAAAAACGAAATAACCCCTACCAGCTGCAAAGAGAGAGACATGTCCTTGCACTATAGGCTTCCAATGTTCAGCAATCCAAAGCTCTACCACCTTGGGGCTTGGCCATAGCCCTGTAAACTTGCTGATCAGGGCTCTCTCTGAGAGAATGATCGCTTTCTGGCAAGGATCCGAAGGAGAGAGTTCCAAAGAAGGGATCTCCTCGACCTTTTCACAAACTTGGAGGGGGGCAAAGAGGCAGCCTGAGGAGCAGCTGCATGAACAAGAGCCTTAAAAGCCAGAAGCTGGGCTTCGATCTCCATAACAGCACACCCAGCAGTGCGGATCCGACAGCCACTGAGCCGGGCAAACCCTGACTAGCACAAAACCACGGCGAGCAAGCAGCAGGCGGCGTGGAGGGACACACCCAGCACAACAGGTTTGGCAGGGAGCCTTCTGTGAGAGCAGACAGACGCCGACGGCTACGAAAACCCTAGCCACGCATCAGAGAGGAGCCGCATCCTGGAAGCCATCTGTTCAAGCTCCATCTCTTTGAGATTTCAAATTGATAAAATGGACCCCATTATTACTGGATTTAAATATTTGGGATACCATCTCAAGCCCCTGGGGTATTGTTTTACTGACTGGAAGTGGTTAGTAAATATGTTTGAAAAAAGGATCAACAATTGGACCTCCATACTCCTTTCTCTTGGGGGTAGATTTATCCTCATCATATATGTTCTCACTAGTCTGGTTGTTTATTGGTTTGCTTTAGCACGCATCCCCAAGTCCATCTTGAACTCTTTAAGGTGTTGCATCTATTCTTTCCTTTGGGGAAGCTCTGATGGTAAGCAAAGAATTCACCTTGCGGATTGGTAATCTATTGTTGCTCCCTATGAATACAGAGGATGGAATATTAAACACCTTGATTGGTTTGGGATTTCTCTCAGACTCAAAAGTTTGTGGATGTTATTAAAAGGCAAGGGTATGTGAAGTCGGATTATTGCACACAAATACCTTAAAGATAAATCTGTAGATGTCTGGATCCGATCTTAGAACATTCCCGTATTTGGTACTTCATATATATGGAACGGTTTTATCATAGCTTTGTCATGGATTACTCGCAAACTTGGATGGAAAGTGGGGAATGGGATGAGTATTAGGCTGGGAATTGATCCCATTGCAGGACTAAATGCTCCCTATCTCCTCCCTGATGGCCTCAAAGAATATCTTTGTGATTTTGGGATCACACAACTTTCAGAGGCACAGAACCTTGAATATGGGACTGACAGTCATGAATATTGGTATACTACAGCATTTCTGAATTTGGGAGGATTATGGAATGAACTTTGGACTGAATATGTTAAAGGATTAACACATGGAGGCATCAAGATTAAGAATGCAGAGGACACTCTTCTTTGGTTGCATAATCTAAAGAATAGTATGGTTACAACCAAGATGGCTTATGACCTCATTGTGTCATCTAACCTGCCTCTTGCTCATCACAGTATCCACTCATAGCTGTGGCACTTTAACATCCCTCATAAAATAAAATGTTTTGTTTGGATTGTTATTGAAAATAAAATCAATACCTGGGATAATCTAGTAAAAAAACGTTGGAATGGACCCAACAGATGTTGCCTTTGTAAATGCAATGATGAATCAGTTAGACATCTCTTTGTTGATTGTACTTTTGCATGCTCAACCATCAACTTCCTCCACAGGTATTATAATTGTTCATTGACATGGACTGACATTTTTGTGTTGGAAAATATTAAAAATTGGCTCAAAATAAGTGGTGATCTACTATATCTCCCTTTCTTTTTCATTTGGAACCTGTGGAAGACCCATAATTGCTACATTTTTTAGGACAAAAAACCTGAGGTAAACAAACTGGGTCACATTATTATGCAACATGTTTCTGCCTATCATGTGCCACATAGCAGAAAACATAAAGTCAGGAACATAGGCAGTGCTCCTATCCTCTCATACCCTACAGGATTCTCTGATGGTGCTGCTGCTAATTTAACTAAGGGCGCTGGTATTTTGTTATTGATCAGTCAGTCACATCATTTCAATATCAAATTGGGATATGGTAAAAGTACCAACACAAGAGTAGAGCTTATGGCCCTTTGGGCACTATTGCATTTCTCCAAAGAAATTGGGCTCCCAATGATGCATATATATGGAGACTCGTATGTTATTATAAACTGGGCAAAAGGCATCTCTACTCTCACTACTCTAGACTTGGAGGCTTGGTGTGAGAACATCAAAGATCTTACAACACTCTTCACATCTATTGATTACCAACATGTCTACAGAGAATATAATGAGAAGGCAGATATCTTATCCAAGGAAGTGCTCCAATTGGCAACAGGCCTACTATCCTTCACTGAATATTGTGAAGGTATAGTCATTGGGGAAGCTACAATTCAACTATTATAGATGAGCTTATGCTCCTTTTGGCCTACTCCACAAGTTTCTTTGAGTATGGCATTTACTTACTTGTATGGTGTATCTTATAGATACTGCTAATCTACACCTCTATGTGATTGTCTTTGGTCACTTCCCCGAGCCCTTCCTTGGATAACATTTATGGGTTCTCTTTATCTTCCCTTGGGACATCTTTGGATAGTCAACCCACTTTTGGAGCAAATGATGTGAAGAGAGACTCTATAGTCTCAGGACTGTCATTATTAGTCTCATTATGGTCATTTGGACTATGCTTGTGATTGATATCTTTATCATGTTGATGTAACTTGTTACCTTTGATTCACTTTGAATATCAAGGAACTGCTATTTTTCTTTTGGAAAAAGAAGAATGCGAGCGATAAAATGTAGGTGAGGCATAGACAACATGTGATTAAAACTAGCTGTCACGTCCCCGACCCTCCGACCGATGAAGAGGACGCGACGAACATACAAGCATAAACATAAAAGCATACACAGATGCAGAATGAATCAACATTCAGCGGAAGCAACACACATTCCAGCATTCACATGTTCATCGTAGTTCATAAACAATAGATATAATTTGCAGAGATGAGATAACAGCAGCACTTATCTTTTGATGAAGAATTCACCCGCAACCAGCGACGTCGCTGCAACGTTCCACCCAACCATAGGCCAGCGTGCTCATCAATCTCTCAGCAAACTGCCACCCCCGAGCTGGGCATGATTCCTCCAAGGATAAGGTTCAATGCAAGCTTACACATAGCCGAGGGACACATTCATCCAAACCAACACCGCTGGGTTTATCGGGCCATCAACAGATAGGCCAAGCCAGTTCAGTCCAAGGACCAACCACTGCATACCAGCAGCAAAACAATCCCTTCACAGCCTTGTGAAGAAGACAAAAGAACTGGTGACAGTCCCAAACGAAAGTGAGACACAGCTCAAGCCCACAAGGCATCTCAGAGTTGTTCTTGGCCCTAGCGTGGCCAAAACAACTCAACTACAACCCAAACCAGGGTACTTCAGCAGCCCAAACACACAGTGGATGATAGTAGCAATCCACAGTCCCAAAACAAGGAAAGACTCAGCCAACAGCACACACAATTCCCCAATGTAATGGCTGGGCAACATCACACAGTCCTTAAAACAGAGGAGAAGACAACAGTCCCAAAATGCAATCAGTGAGCACGGCTCACAACATGGGAAAACGACTCCAACGGTCTATGCGTGAGGAAAACTTGTTCCAGACCCCAAAGCACAGAGGTAAACATATGCACGGGCCACAAATCAGTAAGGAAACTTACACACAGTCCCTGAGTGTAGAAATGGCTCTTGCACCCGAAAATCTTGAGTGACAGCCACGATATCACCTGCTCCCTGCTTGAGGAAAACCAATGCAGAACTCCCGTGCATAAGAAGAAGACAAAATGTTTCTCTGCGTGAGGAGAAACAGCTTCGCCTATGCATGCGAATCAACAGGCCAACGGGGGAAAAACAAACAGACCCACGAGAGGAGGAACAGGGAGACCATCATCGCGAAGGTTGAAGACCAGCCGTGAGAGCAACCAAACAGTGGTCTCTGCGTGAGGAATGAACCGACCTCTGCATGAGAGTGAGCAGGCTAGGGATAATGAACCGACCCCCGGAGGAGTGGCGTTGTGGAGAAGATGAACCGACAGGGGAAGAGTGTGTGGGTGGAGTGGGCGCGTGGGCAAGGGACTGACAGTCCTGCCACCCCCACTCCCAAAAACATTAACTGCCTCAACCACCAGCAGCCATTAACTCCTCAACCAACAACAACAAAATAGTAAAGAGGTTGACAAGGGAAGGTGGCAAATCAACAAGGTGGCAACACATGGGTTTTTCCCCCATAAACCAAGGTTTGACATCCCCCACCCCTTATCCTTTGGAACCATGCCCTTTTCATTCAACGTTGCNGGGTTATTTTAATTGATGTGCGTATTTACATGATGCCAAATTATAAGGGTGTCGGATAGCACGACAAACCATCGGCAACTATCCCCATTGCCGAATATACACAACCAAATCGATGGTGGGGCCTTTGCCTTTAGCTCCTCACCATGATTAATTACATTATATACATCATGCAAACGGGGTCAAAACCGGGGACATTACACTAGCACACCCACATCGTTTGTGGTTGGATCACGTCGATAAGGATCAAATGGTAGAGAGATAGTTATGGAATGGAAGACAATTTGGAAATATTTGTTTATTCCTTGTATTCTTCCAATTAAATGGGTTCAAGTGTGAGTTATCCATGCCTAGCTACATGTTATCACCGACATTCTTCCTGTTATCTATTGATCAACTATCAGTTATTTTTTCTGTTCTTTTTCTTTTTATCTCACATTCTTCTAGTTATCTGCCATGAACGATTGGTTATCTATTCATCAGTTATGAGTTATCCATGCATTGTTACCAATTATCCATTCATCAACTAGCTACCGGTTATTTTTTATATTCCTCTTTTTATAATTGTTTATTTTGAATTTTGAACGACTACGATAGAATCAATCTCGATAGTACACTTGTCTCATCCTTGTCTGTAGATGAAAAAGCATAGGTCGTAGTCTGCCCAAAATCTCAAATAAAAACGTTTATCGACGTAACTACGCATGGAGAATAAGTAACAAATACCTTATTTGTGACACTTAACTTGTGACATTTCAGTGTTCACCAACCACAAGTTAAGTGGTTGTGCTAGTTAATGATATTCCAAATTTTCATCATTTTAAAATCAAAAGTTAAAATACATAATATGTGTTTCTTAATTCTCTCTCAAACTTATATGTCTAACTTATGTTTGCAAAGATTTCCCCTCTATTAAATCCTTCACAAGCAAACTCAATCGCACCTATAATTACATTCAAAACATTTATCCCCCCTAAAAGCATATTTAGGTTTTACAACATATTTTGTGAAGGGTGAAGGAAAAACAAATGACACGCCTAGTATGTTCATGTTGTCTTCCATTCATTGAAATCATATAAGAAGTCACCTTATTTGAGCAAAAATATCATTCACATCAATAAAATATGTTTTTAGATCGTCAGCAGGAGTTTCATTTTTATTTTCCGTGGAAACCCACCCCAATGCACAACAAGCATTATGAATTGCACAGTAGCATAGTAAACCCATGGTCGGGCCCAACATTAATGTTGGTATGTGAGAAGGTTTAGTCCAACAAGAGTAGATTTTGTCACCGAAGTCGCACAAGGTGTTGAAGGAGCTTATTCCCACCCCCCGAAAGGAATTGGACCTAGGATCGCTTGTGTCAGTCATAAGGCCTCATTGCTGACTCACACCCTCAAACCCAAAAATAGCTAGTAGGAGTTTCATTATAGTATATATTGGCAATTTCACTTATAAGTCGGTAAGTAAGAGTGAAGGACTAAATAACGTTTCAAGATTTATGTAGATAGAAAAGATCTCTCATGTGTCTATGGTTTTTTATTAACAACTTTATACATTTCTACATTGTATTATGGTTGTTCAATTTAATTGCAACTCTTTGTTTATATAAATTAGTTGTTACTATGGAAAAATAAATGCACTAGGATGAGTGACCTTCCCAAAAGTCTTAATTGTTAAGGGCAAGTTCCAAATGTATCTTTCAGCTTACGTGCTTGAAATTAAGGGGCGATATGTTATTAGTTGGGGCACTTTTGTTGCTAAACTCAACTCCAACCATCTTAGGGTTTTAGGAATGGTCTAAGACATCTACTAGGGAGTATGCTCCAAAAGTTGGGATATTGCTTTAAGTTCACAAGAGGAGCAAAGAAACCTCATATGGTGGTGGAGGAAAGCATGGAAGTTCAAGTGTCCATCCAAGTCTTGTATCTTTAAGTGGCTAGTCTCGAATAATAAACCCTTGACATAGGATAATCTACAAAAGGGAATATATTTGATCCTAGAAGATGCCCCCTCTGCAAGGTATGCGGTGAATCAAATTCTCATCTTTTGATTAATTATGCTTGTCATTACAAGTTTAAAAGGAGATTGAAGGTTTGACAATGCCAAGGAATGTGTGGATTGGAGACTATGTGGACGAGTGTTTAAAAGGTTGGTGTTTTAATTTAACTATGAAGGATTATAAAGCATTACCAGTACTATGAGCTTGGGGTATTTGAATACCTAGGAACGCTAATTTGTTTCAAGATACGTTAATTCCTCCAATCCGTTGTGCATATCGAGGTCTTTGTATTTTAGAGAGTTTTCCTCGAGTGAAGAAGGACAATCCTTCTAGGCAGATTATTTAGGAGGAAATGTATAAGTTTGGACCATGATTATATTTTGATGAGGAAACTCAAGGTCAACCCCAAAGTTATGGAGTTGGGGGAGTTCTATACATTAGTGATGTGCAGTTACTAAAGTTCGTAGATAGGTCGGGGCGAGGTACAAACAACTATGTTGAACTTATGGCTTTAAAGATTCCTCTTTCTTTGGCAAGTGAAAAGGGGGCCTCACAGCTATAGATTTTCAAAGACTCGAGGAATGTTATAGAGTGGATAACGGGGGAACAAAATTGTTTAAATTATTTACTACACCAATTGGTTGAGGACATTTGTGGTTTCAATGTTAATTTTTATTATATCTCTTTTAACCACGTTTATAGGGAAATAAATCACGCCTTTGATGTTTAATCTGAAGCTGAATACAAATGTATTTTGCTCAGTGGCTTTATTTTCAAGCTTCTCTGTCTAAAAATAATAACCGTAGGCAAGCTTTTGTTAGTTTGTTGTAATTGTGTATTTACCCTCTAATGACGATACTATTAATTATTGATATTGTAATTATCTTGTTTTTTTAAGGATTCAAGAAAGACATTGGATAGATGGATGGGAAAGTAATGTATAAAAGTTTATGAATATGCTACTTGATGCTCTCATATTTTTTTGGGGAGTTGGTAGTAGGTGCTCTAATGTTAGATTATCAAATGCCATGACAATATTATGAAAATGTAAATTTTTTCTTTTAAATAAGATTACATTTTTTTTTGCAAAAAAAGAAAAAGATAAAGAGCCCAATAGACAATATTATATATTTTACAAAACTCTATGACTAATAGTACTAACCCCATATTTTTTCGTGAAAACATTTGTTTTCAGAAGAAAATATCCTGTCCTTGATATTCATTAATGAATCAAAGGGCATCTGAAGTGCCATCCCAATGACTGGGTTACAATCAAGAAGGTGAATCATAAAGAAACATATATAAGTCACATCATGAAGGAGCCACAACACAGCAAGTCAGCCAGGGGGACAAGTAACACCAACAATACAGTATCTTATCAGTATAAGCTGTCACTCAAACCATATCTACCGTGAACAAAAGAGAGCAGAACAGCAGTCAAAAAGAGCCTGCTCCAAAACCTCCAAAATGGGGTGCAATAAGTAAAAGGAGTACATGCTCTAGCACCAAGCTCAAAAGAGGTCAAAAGACCTTCAATAAATTCAAAGTAATTACCCGAACCCGGAGCCAAAGAAAGTGCTTTTTTAGAAAGGCAATCTGTAAGCTGATTAAATTCACAGTAGATATGGTAGAAAGACAACTCTAGAAAGCATGAGCAGAGCTTCCTAGTGTCCCTACACCAATGATAGAGTTCCGGTGGTGAAAGGGAGGCTGTGCCCTTTGCCCAATTGATAATGACTAAAGAGTCGCCAAATATCCTGAGCTTGGGTATCCCTGCCATTTGGGCTATATGCAGAAGGGCCCAGAGCCTGATTAGTTCTGCTTTTGTGTTGGTGCATGGACCTGCCCCCAATGCAAACTCGAAGGAATGTGACTCATCCAAAATCAAACAGAAGCCAACCCCCCCAACATTCTTTGAAGATGCCCCATCAAATAATCCATAGGGATAGTTAAGAACAGGACCCGAGCCCAAGGTTCTAGCTTTTTTTACCTTAATGACAGATGGGTAGTACATCTGAGAGAGATATGTAATCTGGTGGATAAGGGTGATGACATGCTCAATAAACAATATTATATATTTTACAACACTCTATGACTAATAGTACTAACCCCATAACCACCTTTGAAATGGTTGACCTTTCTAAAAGTCTAAATCTTAAGCTATGTTCTAGAGGTAGTGGGTTCAATGAACAATATTCTAAATTTTACATCATTCCATGGTTAAGTATACTTGAGCTAAAACCATATTGAAATGGATGACTTTCCTAAAAGGTCTTAGTTGTCAGATGCCAATTTTAAATGCGACAATTAATGCTCTATAGCCATTTCTATGATCTCAATCCTATTGCCTCTAAACATCACATGACGGGATGAAAGTGAACTGGATTATTCAAACTCATGAAAACTAACCATTAATAAATTATTTTTATTTTATTTTCAAAAGTGGAAAAATGGTAATGAGATCATTATGTAATGACCATATCCCAAGTACTCAACAACATAAGCTCCTTAAATATTTCAAACCCTCCTCTTGAGTAGTACATTGATAGTCTTTCATAAGCTCCTAAAATATTTCAAACCCTCCTCTTCAGTAGTACTTTGGTAAGTCTTTCAAAGTGTTTACTACCTAGAACCTAACCACAATTAAATAATGGTATCAATGTGGATCATAGAGCATAGAGCTTTAGAGAGAGCTTTTGAAGGAGGCCAAGGATTGACGATGAAGGAGGGTTCTTAGAACCAGGGTCTCCTTCGTTAGGTTTTAGGTAGAAAGAAACTGTGAAACCAGGGTTTTGAAGGAGGCGAGGGATTGGCAATGAAGGAGGGTTCTTAGAACTAGGGTTTTCTGGGTTCACAGGTATAATTTCATTAGGTTTTAGGTAGGAAGAAACTATTTAGGAAGAAGAACCTGTTTTCTTCTGTAACCTTTTAGAAGAATAATTTAAAGGGTTTCATGTTTGTGAAGTGGTATGGTGTTTTCCGGGGTTATGGCTTGGTCAGACAAATTTATTGGGACGTGTTATCTCGAATTTCTCGAGACATGATGAACCTGTTTTCTTTTGTCACATTTTAGAAGAATAATATTAAGGGTCTTTTGGGTTCATTATCACATAATCTGCAAGAATAGTTTTCCGGGGTTTAACTAACAAAGACAAATTCCTGGATTTTGGTTACAAGGAAAACTCTCGGGGATAAGGTTTGCAGGGTTTCGGGGTGGTAAATCTATTACTCTATGAAGAATCTGTTTTCTTCTGACACCTTATAGAAGAATAATTTTAAGGGTTTTTAAGTCATAACTATACACCTATTGGGTTAACAATCACAACCTTTGTGAGGTTGTTTTCCGGGGTTTAACAAAACCAGAGACAAAATTCTCGGTTTCTGACAGGTCACAAGGTAAATGGCACAAATGTCATCATCACCTAGGTCTCCTCTGTCGGTCTACACAGACAACTGTTTGGGAAAATCTCAGGAAGGTTCCCTTCATTCAGTGACCTAGGTAGTAGAAGGCGCTTCAGGTTTTGAGGTAAAAAAGAATGAGGTTGTACATATTGGATCGACATCTGTCCTGGCGAGCAATCCAAAGGACTTGGTATATGTGGATGAGTTCAAGTCGGCTTCTAGGACCTCCATTCTAGCCGTGGTTGGGGATCCTGGGGAAAAAACAAGGGTTTATATGGGTGCTTCTAAAATCCTATTCCCTGCGGTTAATAAGTCCAAAAGAACAAAATACAGGAAGTGGAAGCTTCAACAAGACGTGGATAAATTGACTATTGCTAGAGGGATTGGCTTGGATCGAGTGGTAGGGATGTCTCTTCAAGGGTTAGTAGGTAAGTTTAGTTATAAGGCAATGCATTGTCGGGACTTTGAAGGATGGGCTTCGAAGGTTTGGTCTCCAATTTTGGGATACAAGCCTAAAATATATGTGTTCCAGAAAGGCTAGTAAGGTTTTGTTTTCAGATCTAAAGAACACGCTACTTTTTTTTAAACGGTCCCTGGATTAAAGGTCAAGGTATCCTTATGTTAAATTGTTGGCATTACGGGTTTGACCCTGCCACAAAGAGGTTGCAAAAGTGACACCTATGGGTTCTTCAACCAGGTCTCCCCTTTGCCTTATGGAATAAAGAGATTTTGGTTGTAGTGGGTAACCATCTTGGTGATTTATTTACCTAAAGGAGGAGATGCTTTTTGGGATTGATCGTAAGGTGGGTCGAATCATGGTGGAGATCGATATGTCAAAAGGTCTTTATGAAAACCTAGTAATTGATTGGAGAGGACGGTCTTTTATGATTTTCCTGGATTATTGGGAAATTCCATTTTGTTGTTCAAAATGTAAAAAAATAGGTAATCTTTGGAGGTCCTGTACATCTTTTGGTTCGGAATCCGACAATGTTTTTGAAGATATTAAAGCCTCGTTTTCTAACATTTCTATTGAAGCGGCCAACGAGTTATCTCCGACAATGGATGTTATGGCCCCATTAACGGAGGATAACTTGCTACTGGTGGACCAACCTATTCTAGGTAAGCTTAAAACCCTAAATCCTACTTTCGTTTCATCTTTAAAAAATTCAAAAACATAGTACATTAAGGGTTTAGGTTTTCTGGGAGACTCTGTTGGGGAAGCCTCTCTCTTGGGGGAAACCTAATTTTATAAGGGTACTAATGTAAAACCCCTGGGGTCTAGTTAAGATGATCCGGATAAAATCCCAACAGGGAATCAAAATACCCTGTCTGCCCTCTGCACTGAGGTGGATTCACAAAATTTGGTCCAAAACCTTATTATTATATAGAATCTAGGGTTTGAGGTGTTGGATACCTAGGTGAGTATTGCTCCTATTGAGGTGGAGGAGCCTGCAATATATGAATATTCTCCTCCTCCTTGCCCCTTGCCACCATCATTAAGGATATCATCCTATAGAGATGCCTTGCTAATTATCCCTCTACAGTATTACCCGAGACTTTCGGGATCAGGGGCGCCTATCCCAACCGAGTTATTGGTTCAGCCTGATATGTTTGATTCCGACCAAGTGGCTACAATTGGTGCTTTAAGTGAAAAATATACAAAATGTGTAATCAAGGGGGGGGCGAGCAATGGCTTCTCTCCAATCAAGACTCGTAGTCTGAGGAAAGGAAAAAAAGGGATAGGTATTGAATCCCTTATGAAAACATCAGTTGCTCCAGCTTCACCATCATCAAAACCTAACTCCAAGGCGCTTAGAGGCATTAAATCCATTTCCATGGTTAAGATATGATATGTGCATCCATGAATATTAGGGGTGTGGGGGGGAACCAGAAGAAATTGACCCTCTAACGATTTCTGAACCGTGTAAAACCATAGATTATCTTTCTTCAAGAAACCATGGTTTCTGGAGATAAAGCTAACTCTTTATTCCTGGGTATTAGAAAGGAATGGGAGGTGGTTTCTACTAATGTTATTGGTCTCTCAGGGGGTCTTTTGGTGGCTTGGGATCCTGGTAAAGATGATATCAAAGATTTTTCTGTGTTTGTATGAATCCTCCTCACAGGCAGGCTTTATGGTTTTTTCAGAAGAAATAAATATGATAAATATTTATGGCCCTTATCATTATAAAGAACTATTCAGGGGATTAGTGGAAAGAGATGAAACCTTCTTACTTCCAAATTTGATCCTGGTAGGGGACCTAAACTTTACCTGTTCAACCACTGAAATCTGGGGCCCCAAAGCAAAACTAGATCCACTTGTAGCTTACTTTTTAGATATGCTTGACAGTGATGATATGGTGGATGTTGAACCCTTTGCTATAAGACCTACATCAAGGAATGGGCAGCTTGGCGAAGAAGGAATTGCAAAATGGCTAGATAGATACTTTTTCACTAATACATTGATTGACGAGATGGAAATGTATAGGTCTTGGGTAGACCCAAATAAGTTCTCAGACCACTACTCTATCATTTGCCAGTTTGAGTCAAATGTTCCTCAGTGGAAAAGGCCATTCAAATTCAACAATGGGTGGCTCAAGGAGCTTGGATTTGTTGAAATGATAGAACAACATTGGGTTTCATTCTCTGATACAAAACAATAGTCCCTTATGGAGCAACTCACTTAGAAATTAAAGGGGTTGAAGTGAGAGGTGATAAAATGGGAAAAAGAGAAGAAGGGTTTGCCAAATAAGGCTCTCTGTCAGATTGAGGAACATATAGGGGGGATGACTGTCAGGTTGGGGAATGGGATTTTCCAACAATCAGACCTGGATCTATTGATTAAGTTGGAGGTGGAAAAGATCAGCCTCTTGAGAATATATGATGAAAAAGCTCGCCTAAACAACCACATTATATGGTTGGAGGTCGATGATAAAAATACAAAAATTTTCCATAAGTTCGCATAACACCACATGAACATTAATACCATTTAGTCTCTTAATGACTCGGGGGGGACACAGTATAATGAGATGGAGGATCTGCAGGCTTTGGATTCCTCCCACTTTGAGGATTTTTATAAGAATGATATCAACATTTATGTTTGGGACCAATTAATGGTGGTTAAGGAGTACCCTAGATTTTTCAATGAGGAAGAGGGGGAGGAATTATTTCAGCCTGTATCTATGACAGAAGTGAAAGAGGCCATCCAGGAATCGACGATATCGAAAAGCCTTTGTCTCGATGGATGGACCATAGATATCTTCGTGGCTTTCCTAGACCTTATGGGACATGATCTATTAGAAGCTATAGAGGAATCAAGGATACGTGTCTATGTGTGTCAGCCGAATGAAGTTCGTATGGATGTTTTGGAGTGTACGCTCTGCATCCACACCTATGATGTAATCACCCCTCCCCCTCCGATGATGTCAAGGGAAACCATCTGCCCATCTAGGTCCAACATCTGCATATATATGATTAGTATCAATATATGTCATCACACAAAAACATGTCTTTTGATTTCACTATATCAGAAAACAAAACAAAAATTAATAATTCAAAAACAAGATAGAGTTGGGATTGTTACCTATGTCTCAGGATGTGGATTTTGGTGGAATGGGCATGTTAGGGTCACCATGGAAGTTTACCCCCCCATAGGGGTAGTCATCTAGGGCTATGACTTTCCTGGGCCACAAGAGGAAGAAGTATGTTGGGTAGGGGTTGGCCACTCGGCCCCGTCCTAGTCTCCACATCACATTCACCCAGCGTAGCTAAGCTGGATCCCGAGCACCGTGAGGAGTGATCTCCACTCTTGGGATTAGCCCCAGTATGCGCACAAAGAAAAAGGCACTCAATATGCTTGCAAAGTCGAAGTTTTTAACCCTTCCCATCTTACAGTCTGTCAACTGATGTTTCATGTTGCCTAGCAGCGAGGTAATCCAATCATAAATGGTGGGCCTCATGCATTCCACTGCATAGAACATCAATGGTCTCAATGCCTGATGAAGGGACACCAATCCTGCAATCCTTCCAAGTACCAGTAGTATGGCCTTCAGCCCTAGGTTTTGGATCGAGTTCGTCGGGATCTAACTCCCAACCTTTTCCGTATCAGAAAGGTAGTAAAGTGCAATATATTCCTATATTGTGAGGCCACCTCCTAACCCACAGGCCCGTAGGTTGACTATCTCCCTTCTACAGGATAGTTCGGTAATAAAGTATATATCCTCAACCTCAAGGTTGAGGGGCATTCCATCTAGCTGGAAAGTTTATGTATCCGGATCCCAATAGTCTTCTAGCATTTGGAGTAGTCTTGGCTTAGCTCTCAAGCTACCAAGATGCCAGAATTTGTACAAACCACAGGCCCTCAAAACTTGTTGGGCCATTAAATCACCTTCCATAGCCCTTTCAACGTCCTCATGCTCACGTTCACACCATTCAATAACCATCTTGGACAAAAAAGTTAGAGTTTCGTGAGTCTTTGCCTTAAAAATGGTTGAACGTAGCCTTATACACGACTGTTTTGCAAACAACTGCATACATATGCCGGAATCGAAGGATTTTATGCATATGTCGATCCCTATACACATAAATCACCTAATTTTCCACATGGGCCAAAATTGCCATTTTTGAGATGCCATAAAAATAAAAATTGACCATGAAAAATTAAAATAAAAGCATTGAAATGAAAGAGAATGGCATAAGGATTTACCTGATCCAGACGGTTTGTGATTTCCCAGATCATAGCTATCGGAATCGGCTTCTCAAGTTTATGGTTCAAAAACACTATGTGGGGTAAAATTCCAAATGGTATGGTAAAATGTTTTTTTTTACTATTTATAGATTTTTTTTTCAAATTTTTACCCACTTTCCTATAGTTTGGACCGTTATTGATTTTTTTGGACCGTTTGGCATAATGTTTGATGTAGGGACCTGATTTGAGCATGTTTTGACCGAGACTTTGACCTGTTCGTGTCTATCACATGTATAATTTCGAATCGACATATAGGTTAGGACTTCACATCTATTTGCATTATGCATTGCCTTATGACCATTTCACCTTGACCATAGGTACGAACCCACTTCATGATGTCACAGATCCTTCATACTACTGCTTAGAAGTGACATTATGTAAGTGGTAGAGCTTTCCTATACATGGGTTCCCTAGTTAGATCCTATTTTCATTTGGTGCCCATTCTGAGATTTCTCCTTTAAGTTTGGGGAGTCCCTTATAGTCCCGCCATGTCCTTGAGTAAGAGCTTCATACTCCTCTTGAAATTTATGTTGGTCATTCCCCACAAGGACTCCCTTGTATATCAAGTTGTAATTGCATTTCATGAGTTTTGCTTTCCTTATTGAGCTTTATGATAGCTCCCCGCTTCAGAGTTATAAGCCATATAGCCCGAGCTTGTCTCAATCCTAGCCAAGTAGAGCCTTGTTTATATCCATTGCAACTTTATCACCCCTTACCGGGATGAGACCTTCCCTCGAGTGTCCTTATCCTGCATATGCTTCCTTGCATTGAGCATAGGTATGTTCCACTGCTTGGAACTAGTTTTCTTGCCTGCGACACTCATGTCCTCCTAGTTGTATACTATGAAGCACTTTTATTCTTTTTCAAGCTTTTCAACATCTGAAAAAGTCCAAAAAAATTAAAAAACATAAAAAGCCGGACGAGAAATGATATTATTTTTGGCAGCTGTCGAGTCGTGTCGCCTTTGAACAAAGCACTGTATATCACATCCATTGGTTGGGTTGTTAGTATGACTTTAGAAGCTATACTCGTCAATATCCTTCATCTCTTAGCTTGGTTAAAAATGACTCATTCATTAATTTATCAGTTTCACGATATATCCTTCTTGCATATTTATAGGTCCTTTAACTACTTGGCTGATCAACTCTCTAAAAAAGGTCATGAGGCGGAGGTTGGTTTCTTCTTCTTTGAACGTTGGGAAGATGGATCCCTAGTCCATGAGGGATTCCAACGTACTCTTTTCTGCTGACTCAATGGACTTTGTTCTGTGATGACGGTTTGGCCTTTTTTGTGCGGCCATAGATCTGGGCCTTTTTGTGGTTTGTTTTTACTAGCTGACATAACTTCTTTGTTGTCCATTTTGGTGCCTTTCCGACTGATCTTCCATGTGTTCTATTGTTTTGTCTACGGTCTTTCCTTTTGTAAGGACTTGTGCCACCTCACATATACATAATAAAGTATAGTTAACTTCTCTTGGAAAAAAAGAGAGTAGACTTCCCTTTCTATCAAATGGTTTCACCCTCTTAAGGTTTTACATGTGAAAGCTTACAATGCAAGCTAGAGTAAGTTGTATTCAGTTAACTATAAGTTGTTTTAAGTCATAATCTAGGGTAAAATAAAGGTAGTTTTAACACAACAAAAATTCCACTACCCACTTTATCTAGCTACTAGAAGGTTGTTCAAAAGCTCCTTTCCTCTAGGTCAATCCCAAGGAATACAACCAATTCTATCTATGTGACTTATTATGGAGATGGGGGAGTGCTTAATGATGTGCATTTACTAAAGATTAGAGATGGGTTAGGGCAGGGTACAAACAATTATGATGAACTTATGGATTTAAAGCTTCTTCTTTCTTTAGCAGGTTCAAAGGGGGAGTTGGATTTTTGGAGATTCTATGAACATGATAAACTGAATAAAAATGGAAACAAAATTGTTAAATTATTTACTACACCCATTGCTTCAAGAGGTTGGTGGTTTTAAGTATGGTTTTAATTGCATTTCTTTTAATCATTTATACAATGAAATAAATCATGTCACTGATGTTTTAACCAGAGCTAAAATACAAATAGCTTTTGGTAAGTGGATTTATTTTCAAGCTTCTTTCTCTACAAAAATTACTTTTAGACCTATATTTGTATAGTTCGTTATAAGTGGGTATTTACCCTAGGTGATGATAGCATAAAGTATTGATATTGTGATTATCTTGTTGGTTTTTTCGTGTTTTAAGACTCTGAAAACATATGGAAATAGATGGATGGGAAAGTAATGTACGAAAGTTTATGAACAAACTAGTCAGTGTAATTATATTTTATTGTTGGAACTAATAGTAGATGTTTTAGATGATCAAGTATTATTATAATATTATGAAAATAATAATTTTTTTTTTAAATAAAATACAATTTTATTTTTTTCCAAAAGAGAAAAGGTAGAGAGCTCAATAGACAAATTCTATATTTTACATCATTGTATAACTAAGAAAACAAATCCCATAATCACGTTGAAATAGGCGGTATTTCTAAAATTCCAAGTTATTAAATTAAGTTATACAAGTAACAAACTCAACCAATAATATTATAAATTTTACATCATTCCATAGTTAAGTATATTTATGTTCATATCGCATTGAAATGAAGGAGTTTTCTAAAATGTCTTAATTATTGGATACACATAATACTCTGTAACCCCTAGTGATTTCAATCTCAGTGTATGTAAACACCATATTATAATGAGATAAAAATAAAATATATTATTCAAACTTATAAAAATTTAACTATTGACATTTTTTTAAGAAACCAGAAAAATGATGATAAGATCACTATATAATTACCATCTCCCAACTACATAGCAAGCAATCGATGCTTCTAGATTATTTCAAACCATGCTCTTGAATAATACATCAATAACTCTTTCAAAGTATGTATTACCTGAACCCTACCACTCTTAAATAATTATATCAAAGTAGACAATAAAATATATATTCATCTTCTACTAAATGACTAGATCCTTAAGCTTTTACACGCGAAAGCTTACGATGCAAGTTACACTAAGTTATAATCAATTAACTATAGCCAATTTCACATTGTAATATATAATTTCAAACAAAAAGTTTAAGTTTGAACTTCCCATACCCACTTTACCAAATGCCTAAATGGGTAAAACTTAATATACGCAACTAGTTCTAACTTTGTAAGTGGTTGCAATTTAATCTTATACCCAAAAACTTTTTTTCAAAAGAGAATATATACTCTAATTTGTTATTTATCTAGAAAACATGATTAAAGTTAAAAAATCTTTAAAAAAAATCGTATTAACATGTTCATTAGAGGAAGTAATCAAGGTTTGACTTTTAAGATGGCAAACTCAATTATTGCAAGTTGATGCTTTTTTTTTCTCTCTTTAATAGGTAAAATAATGTTATTATTAACATTGAAATTGTATTATATTCCATACTTTGACTTCAATAATTCAATGGTCCAATTCAATGTTCAAATTTAGAGTTGGATCTTGAATCTTTCACTTTTTATCTTTTTTAAAATAATAGAATAGTTATGAATTTTGTCTATCAAAAGTTATATATCAATTTCAACGTTTTAAAAAGTATTTTATTTTTTAAGTTTTTTAAATTATACGAAAGTTTTATATTGATTTCACTATATATATTAAGTTTTTTAAATCATACAAATTGATATTTTTCTTTCTTTCTTGGTTTGAAAATTATTGAAAATTTCGATGATGCTAATTGCTTTGCATAATTAGATAGAGAATAGTTTCTTTTTCAATTTGGAATTTTCTAAATAATGTTAGATTTTCTTGTTTCGAATAAAATAACTGGGTAAATAGATTGACTCATGGTTATAATAGCATTATTTGATTCATCCACATGTTTGTCGACTTCACCAAGTTCAATATTGACTTCGACAAGTTCAAATGTCGACAGGTTTAGCATCTCGACATACATCATCGACACCAGCATCTTGATACAATTACGATAGATTGTCTCTCTGTCTACTAGTCGTCGGTAACGGTTGAACTTTCGAACTGTCCTTTTTTTATAAATAAATGTAAGGAGGAGTCACCCAAGCGTCTCAACACTCTATATAACCATGTACACTATTGTAATATACAAGCAAGTAATATAACAGTAATAGAACAACAAAGATTGGTTTGAATTCTTGTATTTTGTATGTGTATACTTTTTGTCTGTGTAGTGTATTTCCTACTTTGCTTATTTTAAGTATGCTTCCACCATAACAGTGCTCGATTCATTCAATCAAACTGTTGTCCCCCGACGTGTGCCTAGGCACCCATATCATTGGTATCAGAGCAGATTCAGAGCTTAAGTTGTGTAGACACTTTTATCGAAGTTACTTGACTTATGCATGTTCAAGCATGCTCACAAACTTAGCAATTCAAGCAGACACTACCTTCGATTTCAGAGAAGATGGCCAAGAAAATAGACAATAGAAATGCAACTTATGAGACAGAGCATCTCATAGAGAAATCACTGGCTCGACAGTGAACCAAATGTTCACCCAGTTCAATGAGATTCTCATGCGATTTACTTCGACATCTAGAGGATCCTCGACGAGAGCCAACTCTGACAAAATCAGTCCATTCAAAGTGCAAATGAATCTGGACACACTGAATCTTGAAGGAAAGATTAGCGCAGAATCCGTAGATGATTGGGTACAACAAATAGAATCCTATTACTCTGTGAATCAACTCTCATAAACTGAAAAGATCACCATTGCATCCTTAAAGATGTCAACCTTTGTGCGCTGCTGGTGGGAGAATTTATCGACAAATATGGAGCGAGAAGGAGACCCAATAGACACATGGAAAAAATGTGTCGAGTACATCCGAAAGGAGTTTTACCCGCCCAAATACATTGAACAAAAATATAAGAAGTGGCAACAACTAAGGCAATGGAAGGACCAGTATGTGCAGAGTTACACCGATGAGTTCTATTGACTCATGGTTAGACTTGGTGTCCAAGAAGAAGAGAAATTGCTTGTCCTGAATTACGTCAATGGATTATCCTCGTACATTTAGTAAGAGATGGAATTTCTGACCGTCAATACGCTTGTAGATGCATTCCACTACGCCAACAAGCTTGAAGCTAAACAAAAAGGAAAAGCACATTTCACGACTAAGCTGACAGGTTGAACATCCGACAAGAAGTCACCAGCCGACTCCGACAAGTCAAGACACCCTTCTTAGCCGACTCTGCCAAAGTCAAACTATCACAAGAAGCACTCTCATAAAGACAAAACATAACATAACAAGCAACCCCCTGTCAGGAAATGATGTGATTATCACAATTCATCATGGCATGATACATATGAATGCAACGATCATAAGACATTTTTGGAAAAATTGTTGACATTCGACTTGTCCGACAAAACCCTAGTAGAATCAGACTCGGAAGCATCAACCCTTTTGACATCGACATTGACTGATTTGACAGCCTCGACTAGTGTCGATGAGGAGGAACACGAATGCTTGTTCCATACACATATATAGGTTCAAAACAATCCATTACAACTAATTATGGATAATGGTATCCAGAAGAACTTTGCTTCTGAAGATCTCGTGAAGAAACTTGGTCTTATCACCACTCCACATCCTCATCCTTACAACATCGGTCAAATGAAGGATGGACAAGAACTAATAATCACTCGACAATGCAGACTCACCTACTTAATTAAGCCTTTTGAAGATGAAGTACTCTGTGACGTGGCACCCCTTTCCATAGTTTATGCCCTATTTGGGAAATCTTACTTATGGGATTGACATAGAAGTAATCAATCACAACCTCAGAAGGTGATTGTCAAAGTTTGAAATCAGTGGTATGGCATACTAGAGTGATGACCTACATCAACGGTTGTGATGGTATGTGCCAAAAAAACAAAGAAGCTTATCAATCATGCTTAGAAATTCGCATTGATCATGATAAAGCATCAACATTCAAGGAAGATTGCAACAATGACTCGACTCACCGACCAATGCAACTCCCAATAACAATAGATCAACAACATTCTTGAGGAATATCAGAATGTATTTCAAGAGCCAAATAGAGTACCTCTACATTTCTAGGGAAAACACTCCATTGAAATTGTTCATGGTTCTTCATTACCTAACACATATGTTTACAGAAGATCCATTATCGAGAATGAAGAGATTCACAAACAAATCCGGGATTTGATCAATAAAGGTCACATATGAAGCAACTCCTCTCCTTGTGGAAGTCCAGTTGTCCTCAAACCAAAGAAATATGGGACTTGGCGCATGTGCATCAACTATCGGGCTCTTAACAAGATTTTGGTAAAGAATAGATACCCTCTTCCAAGGATAGACAAACTCATCGACTATCTGAAAGGTGCTAAGTTTTTTACTAAGCTCAAACTCAAGTCAGGATACCATCAAATTCCGATCGAGTTCACCAATGTATGGAAAACAACTTTCAAAACCAAGGAAGGATTGTTTGAATGGTTAGTCATGCTTTTCGGATTAACCAATGCACCTGCGACCTTCATGCATTGTATGGATGACCATGTACGACCTTTAATCGACAAGTGTGTTATTGTTTATCTCGACGATATCTTGATTTTCAGTTGATCATGGGAAGAACATGTCAGACAGCTTCAACAAGTCTTTGACACTCTCCAACAACATCGACTCTCTCTGAACATGGGAAAATGCTCATTTGTGATGAACAACATCAAATATTTGGGGTATGTAATTAACTATGCAGGAATTCTCGTCGACCCAGCAAAAAGTACATATCCTCAAAGATTGGCCCATTCTAGAAAACATTCATGAACTAAGAAGTTTTCTTGGTTTGGTGAATTTTTATTGACAGTTCATACTCGCCTTCAGTCACATAGTCTAGCCTTTGAATTAGTTGACTAAGGGAAATGGGAAAATTGTCTTCAATTGGACATTAAAACAACAACAAGCTTTTGAGCATCTCAAACACAAACTTTGTACTACACCAGTACTTGTGTTACCTAATTTGCATCAACCCTTTGAAATTGAGATGGACGCAATAGGCTATGCTTTAGGTGCAATGATCACTTAGTATGGTCACCTAGTCACTTTTCATTTTGAAGCTTTCAACGACACTGTTAAAAGATATTCAATGTATGAAAATGAATTGTATGCCATTATGGAAGCCCTTAACCAATGGAGACATTACATCCTTGGGAAGGAAACAATCATTCTTACTGACCACAAGCCCTTACAATTCGCCCCATCCCCGTCAAAGTTACAAAAAATTTGACAACTTTAGTGGATTAATCACCTACAACAATTTTAGTTGGTATTTAAGTATCGGAAAGGTAAAACCAATGCCGTAGCCAATTGTCTCAGTCGACCACCCATTACTCTACTTTCTACAGTGATGAGTATGGAGGGTTACGACACCACAACTTGGCTGTATTTGTATTCGGTAGACTACGAATTCTCTGCAATTTATCGACATCTTCAAACCGATATGTTTTCTACTATCGACTACTTTCTGAAGGATACCTTGCTGTACAAGCTTCAACAGCTTTATGTACCGACTGGTGAGCATCAACAACAAGTCACTTGGGACGTGCACTACAACAAGACCGCAGAACACTTTGGAGTAGCAAAGACTCTTGTTATCCTCCAAAAGTATTTTTATTGGCCTTCACTTAAATTTGATGTCAACAGGTACATTCGATCATGTGTGGTTTAAGCCATTACTAAACTGTCGAATCGACAACAAGGACTGTACACGCCTTTGTGGGTTCCTAGTCGACCATGGCAGAGTATTTCTATGTACTACTTAACGAGATATCCTACTACCAAACATCAACATGACGCGATCTTAGTAGTAGTCGACAGATTTTCCAAGATGGCTATTCTCATTCCATGCAAGAATACTACGACAACAGAATAGACTGCGCAACTCTTCTTCAAACATGTTTGGAAACACTATGGCCCTCTGACGACCATCATTTACAACAAAGATGCCAGATTTTTCAACGTATTTTGGAAGACTCTGGCAACAAATTGACATGAGAATTTCTTTGTCGAAAATTTTCCATCCTCAGATAGACGGAAAAACAAAAGCTGTGAATCGTTTGGTAGTACAACTCCTTTGCATGTACAACCACAAGCATCATCGAACATGGGATGGAAGTATCCCATACATAAAACACAGTTACAATCATTGTCAACACAACTCTACGGGAAAGATTCCATTCAGGATCTGTTATGGATTTCAACCCTCAACGTTCATCGACACAGTCAAACGACGCTGACTCTGATTGACGAGAAGTTGAAATTGAAGTTTTGATACCAAATATAGCACATCTTAAAGCAAACACATGCAATGTTGCAGCAAGATAATGCAAAAGCTAAGGCCTGACACGATAAGCATCGTACTTCTCATTCATTTCAAATTGGGGATCATGTTTGGTTACATCTTAAGAAGGAACGATTCACTGATCCATATAGAAAGTTGAAGTCTTTACGATATGGTCCGTACAATATCCTTAAGCATATTGGAGAAAATGCTTTCCAGCTCAACATTCCTTCATGCTTGGGTTTGCATCCAATGTTTAATGTGGATCTACTTCGACCATATCATGCACCACTATTGGAACATAACGACTTGCAGACAACCGGACCCAAAGACATCCATCCAAATGTTCAGGAGCCTATTCCTTGCGACACCATCGCGGGACAACACATACGTCATACAAGGATGAACAAAACTCCCTTGTTTCAAGTGGCTAAATCAGGTCAACTCCAAGCACAAGGAAAGTGGTACTCTGCTATTGAACTCACCAACAAGTTTCCTCATTTGAATGAGCAAACAATGGGCACCATTGTTTCTTATGGAAGGAGGAATGATCCACCCAGCAGTTGGCATGTTTGTTGACTTCAACAGGTTCAACATTGACTTCGACAAGTCCAAACCTTGACACAACCTCAACAGGTTTAGCATCTCGACATGCATCGTCGACACCAGCATCTCGACACGACTACGACAGATTGTCTCTCTGTCTTCTAGTCGTCGGTAGCGGTTGAACTTCCGAACCATTCTAACTTCTTTGTAACTAAATGTAACAGGTAGTCGCCCAAGCGTCTCGGCACTCTATATAAGCATGTACACTTTTGTAATATACAAGCAAGTAATTGAACAATAATAGAACAATAGTGTTCGGTTCGAATTCTTGCATTTTGTCCATGTATACTTTATGTCTATGTACTGTATTTCTTGCTTTGCTTATTTTAAATATGCTTCCGCTATAACAGTGCTCGATTCATTTAATTGAACTGCTGTCCCCCGACGTGCGCTTGGGCACCTGGATCATTATTAGTCCTTGTCTTTAGGTTGGCAAGGAATCTATGAACGACCTTTCCATAATTTCAAATCGTTGACACAAAAATAAAAGCACATCTTAATGTGTTTATCGTATGCTCTTCATTTTAGAATATGAATAAATCTTTTTAGAACCCAATCAAAATCAGAGTACTTTTTTTCAACCAATCACACACTTTGTTCTCTTATTTGGCCTCATCTCGAGGTAGAGTGCTTGTTGTTATTAAAAAGACCTTATGTTACTTTAATATTGCTAGGTATTTTTTATGAAATCAAGTAATGGTAGAAATTACTCTACCATTACTTCTTCTAACATTAAGTGTACACTCCTAGACTAGTATGGGACCTTGCAAATTCTATGTGGAAGATATGTCCAGCACTAGATTGAAAGGAAGTTGCCACTCGTCGATTGAAATGAGTTCCTCAATGAAATTCTCCATGCTTATCAAGCCATTAAAGAGTATTTCACCCGCTTGACCACTTCCCATCACCCTTCATTCAAACTCCTCAAGCCCTGAAAGAGTATTTCATCTGCTCGACCACTTCCCACTGCCCTCCATCCAGTTGTTGGGACTTAACAAAGATCCCAAGAGCCATCTGATGCTATTTCATCCATTAAAGCTTTGGTTGACTAGGAGCTACAAACCTCATCAATTACTACCTTGTCGCTTTAGCGACAATAGGGTGTTGAAGTTATAGTTCCATCTGAAATGTGCCAAGAGGCAAGAGAAAGCCAATTTTGAAGCGAAGTAGTTGAATGGATCTCGCAAGATGCCTCTGCAGCAAAATTGAAAGGCTAATTTTCTTGCTCTTTTTCATAGAGAAATGAAATAAAATGAAGAGTGTTGGCAAGGGGTTGGAGGTAAGTGAGTTGCACAACCTCTAGGATGTTGCGCATACTCACATGGCACCGTGCAAGGAAAAGATAGCGCGATAGGCGGAAAATAGTCCACTTTTTGATATTTTCCTGTCCCTTTTTGTACTTTTTGACCATTTCTTTGGAATATTTGTCCTTAGTGGTTAAGTTAGTTAGGAGTTTGTTAGAAGTTTGTTAGAAGTGGACATTGAATGTAAAGGCGCGAGCCTATAAATAGAAGAATTATGCATTTAAGAAGATAGACATGGAGAATGAATTCTAGATGTGATACTAGACAGTGTGATATGGTACTGGATTGTTGCCTATTTTTGATCTGTGATTTGTTCCACGGATTTAATATGATGTGACGTAGATTGATTTGAACTCCCGTTTCCCTTTATCTTTTCCTATTTTACATTGCTGCGATTCTGATGATGAATGTTGAATAGATCTGCATATGAATGGATAATGTGATGCTTTCTGCTTATGGATACTATCATCTTTTAGATATATTTTCCCCACTAGTAGATCTGCTGAAATGATGAATGAATAATGCGACAAGATGAATGGTTCTGTTTATGAGCAAGTAAGTAGATTAGATCCAGAAATTAAGTTGATGAATCTCTGATGCCCCAATCCTCCTCTATACTATGGAAACTTGGTTTTGACAGCTCTCCCTTGAACATCTCGGGTGAGACCTCATCCACTCTGTGGGTGTTGCTGGACAGGGTAAAACCTGTCTGGGCCGATGCTTAGGGAGATCGCAGCGTGTTGAGCATCGACAGAGTGGAACCCCTGTCGACTGGGTTTTGTTGGTCAGGATTGCGCCAAGAAAGAGAATAAAAAAATATTAATCCTATGACTATAATTAAATTTGATGAGAAAATACAATTATATGAAAACAAGGCCAGGAAAAAATGCACTTTTTGCTATGCTAAGATCAAGTCCAATTAAAGATAGTTGAATCTTTTCTTAAGCCCTATAGGCTTGTAAACAAATATAAAAAAGCTTAGTCACTCTGGTGTTGATGTATGGCTCCTAAAATGATTTCCTTATCAAATTTTGAAAAAGCACCATCTTTTCAAAATTCATAGTGAACAGTGGGAAAGGTCAAAGAAAATGATAATGGATGATTTCAGAATTCTATCTAATTTCAAAATTCGAACTGTAGTTCAATCTCTCTTCTAACTCTTTGTTCAAGTGTTTCTCACATTTATACTTTCTGAATTTTAATGTCAGATAAAAGCTACAAAGGATTTTCTTCACAATCTTTTTTGAATTTTAATGTCACGTAAAAGCTACACAAGTTTACCTTCACATGTTATTTAGGATATCCCGAAGCTCTGTGCAAGATGAGCCCAACTCCCTTTTAACCATAGCTTTCCAGCTACGTCTGATGGGATCTTTACTTTGGCTCCTATTAAATAGCTTGGTAACTCCATCTAATGAACTCTTTACTTTGGGTCTTATGCACTAGTGGTTGTAATAAGTAGTAATGACATTCTTCATTGTATAACTCCTATAAATTCCTGAAGGCTGTCATCTTTATTGATGTCAATTATTCAACTATGTACAACCTTATAGAAATATCTCTTTTACTATGTTATTGTGTTTCCTGCTTGTGAAAAGTTTCGTTCCAAATAATTTCATATCATACTCTTTGGTGTAAATTGAAATTGAGTCGGTCAGTTGCTTTGTCAATCATTCAGTAGTGGATAAGAATAAGAAGGGCAGTGATGAGATTAGGTGGAATGGAACCATTGGTCTAATTGGTTAGTCCCCGTCACTTGTTAAATCACTCATTCCTCAATGTTCTCTATTAGGTGCAGAAATGGAACCATCTTGGCACCGAATTTTCAAACGTTTTGAGAGTAACCTCGCTATTTATTATTCTGTTATGAAGGCTTGATGTAGCTTGGAGCAAAGTGCTCTCTATTCCATAAACTCCGTGCACCTTCCTGGCACCTCTCGTCTCCTAGCCCACTCCCTAGGCTCTTCATTCACTGGTACGTTAGATGTGATGTTTAAACTAGTGTTTCTACCGAAATTGGTGCCTTTACTCAACTTTGAAGATTACATTAATATGCGTCTTTCAATGTCTAAGGTGAGACATGCCCATGTTGTGGGTTGTAGCTACTAAGTAATGCCAAGTGTGTTGGGGACAGATTTGATGCACATGCACAGATTCCATATGGCATGATCCAATACTGGATTTCATTTGTCTAGTTTCAATTTTCATATCAATGAGTTACATGCATAGATTCAGATGCTGTGGTACTCTACCTACCGGATTTCTCTCATTTCATTTTAATTTTTATTATGATGGAAAAAATTCCGTCGAAATAATGAAGGAGAGATAATGTAAATTTTCCTTTAATATTCAAACTAGGGCTAACAGTGCATGCAAAATCTCTACTGATAACCACACGTGAATATCTTTTACAGTATGCAGCGAAATATAAAATTGAGAAATAAATCACAACATCACATCACAATATTGACAGTATTATTTTGGGTATGGAAACCCCTAGAAAAACCCAAGATGGGAAAACCGGTGCATCGGTCATATATATATTTTATTATGAGAAAATATGGAACTTTTACAATCACTGCAAATTCACCCAAACCTGGCGAATGAAATACCCGGTAGAATCACTGGGAAAATCATAGCTAAACCTCAACATCCTCATGTGTGAGTGTATGACCCAACTGTACGCAGCTCGGTGATCTTGTTGCTTGCTCCTCCGTCTTTGCAGCTAAATCCTCTGTCTGAATTTCTCTCCCTGTCTGTATCCTCTTTGTCAGAATACAAGTGTGTGTCCTCTCCATCAATTGTTCTCTCTTTTATAACTTTAGTTAAAGCAAAAACCCTAATTTCACTTTCACTTTCACTTTAACTAGTGGTAAAGCAAAAACCCTAATTTCACTTTCACTTTAACTAGTGTTTCACTAAAGTTAATTTANCGTAAATTAAATACAACTGGTTTCCTAATTTAAGTCTTCTGCATGCAAGAACACATGCATGCAGGAAGACCTTCCTTGTTGCTACTAGTTTAACACTACCTCTCAACAAGGAAGGGATTCGGTAGCAACCCCAACTTATCCCTGAACTTCACAAAATTCTGTATGCAAAGTGCCTTGGTGAAAATGTCTGCCACTTGCTCATATGTTTGTATGTACTCCAACCGAATGCTTCCCCTCTGAACACAATCTCTCAAGAAGTGGTACCTGGTGTCTATGTGTTTTCTTCGGTCATAGAACACTGGATTCTCAGATAGCCTGATGCCACTCTGATTGTCACAGTGAACTACTATAACCTCTAGATCACACTCGAACAACCCTACAAGTAACTTCCTCAGCCACATCCCTCACAAGCAGCCATGCTGGCTGCCATGTACTCGGCCTATGCCGAGCTTAATGCAGTTGAATTCTGCTTCCTACTGAACCAAGAGACAAACCCTGATCCAATGCTGAAGTAGCAACCTGAAGTACTCTTTCGGTCCTCTACACATCTTGCCCAGTTAGCATTTGTGAAACCTGTTAACTGCACACTCCCCCTGCTCTCATAAACCAATCCATACTCCATTGTACCTCTGATGTAGCGAAGTATGTGCTTCGCATCAATCCAATGCACTCTCTGAGGGTCCACCATGAACTGACTCAAAGAGTTGACTTCAAAGTTGATGTTTTGTCGAGTGTTGACCATATACATAGGTGATCCGATAAGCTAACGATACAAGGTAGGATCAAATCCGACTGACCCTGATGCATCAATCTTCCTCTAGTTGGAAACTAAAGGTATGGCCATAGGCTTGCAGTCCTCTATCCTGAATCTCTTCAGGATCTCTACTACATACTTCCCCTGTTCTATGAAGAAGCATCCATCTCTCTGCCAAACCTCCAAGCCCAAAAATTAATGCATCAACCCAAGGTCTTTCATCTCAAATTCCACTGTAAGGTTGGACTTGTAGTCTCCAATCAGCCTCTCATCTCCTGTCAAAAAATATCATCCACATATAGGACCAATATGAGAGGCAACTCACCCATCAAAAAGTACAGGTTGTGGTCAGCCTCACTCCTTTGAAATCCCATCTCCCATAGATAGTTGTCAATCCTCGAGTACCATGCTCAAGGTTCCTGCTTGAGCCAGTAAAGAGCTCGATGCAGTATGCATACATGCATCTCCCTGTTCTCCACATCAAAACCCTCTAGCCTCTCAATATACACCTCCTCCTCTATCACTCCATTGAGGAAGGCAGCCTTGACGTCCATCTGATGGACACGCTAACCCATCTCAGCTGCTAGTGAGATAATGGTCTGAATGGAAGAATACCTGGAAACGGGGGTGAAGGTCTCCTCATAATCAATACCCTCCTTCTGTGAAAATCCCTTTTCCACGAAGTGTGCCTTGTAATTCTCCACGTTTTCATCTGTTGCTTTCTTCACCTTGTAGATCCATCTGGATCCCACCACCTTTTTCCCCTGTGGCCTTGGCACAACCTCCCATAGCTGGTTTTTCATAATGGATTCATACTCCTCAACCATAGCCTCCTGCCACACATCATGTTGTGTAGCCTCCCCGAAGCTAGAAGGTTCAGAGTTAATCAACTCTGTCATCGGTGCCATATAAATAAGCCTCTCTGGTGGTACACTCCATCTAAAATATGTCTGTGAAGGATCTACCTTCCTGGAATCCTGCACTATGGACCTAAACCACTTAGGCCTTGGCCTAGTGTCAACTTGTTGTGGCTATTGGATATTTGTCTCCTGCTGTAGCTCATCCTTCAAGTCAATGACTGAAGGATCCTATCCACTTGACTCCCTCTGACCACCAGAACTTGTGCTCTGTGTATGTACCTGTACCTGTACATCTGGATCCTCCAACTTGACCCCTATCTCCTATCCTAGATGCTAATATGCTGGTAAGTCCAAAGATATCCACAAGGCCCTGTCCTCATCGAACTGGACATCCATTCTCACAATGATCCTTCTACGAGCAGGAATGTAAACTCTATATGCCTTCGATATCTCGCTAAAACCAACAAGAAACCCCTTCTCTCCAAAAGGGTCCATCTTCTTCCTTTTGTTAGCATGAACATGAAAATAGCAGACACTTCCGAATATGTGAATGTTACTCACATCTGGCCTTGTTCCTGTGAAGACTTCCTCTGGTGTCTTCCTTCCCAACGATGTGTGGGGACACCTGTTCTGAATGTATACTGTAGTCCTATATGCCTCGTCCCAGAGGAATAGTGGTAATCCCTGATCAAATAACATGGCCTTGGATGCTCCAACCATAGTCCTATTCTTCCGCTCTGCAACTCCATTTTGTTGTGGGGTATGGGGCATAGTGTGCTCCTTCTTGATCCCCTTTGTCGAACAATACTCCATGAAATCATTGGAGGTGTACTTACCACCATTGTCTATTCTCAAAACCCGAATCTTCTTTTATGTTTGGTTCTCCACAAGAGTCTTGAACTCTCAAAACCTCTCAAAGAAATTTGAATTGGCCTTTAGGAAAAAGATCCAGGTTTTCCTAGAATAGTCATCAATGAAGGTTATGCAGTAACTGTAACCACTAAATGAATGGACACTCATAGGTCTGCATACATCCGAATGCACCAAGTCCAAGGGCTCCTTAGACTTGTGCTCACTATGTGGGAAAGGATTCATGATTTTATTCACCAAAGCACAACCTTTGAAGTGGTTATGCTTTTCCTCATGTACCCGAGGAACTCTAATGACTACCTGTCTCAGATGCTTCAGTGCTCCATGGTGTAAGTGTGCCATCCTCCTACGCCATAAATCACCATGACTGTTGTTATTGTTGTTGTTAACTAGAGCCTTTGTAGGCTCAAAGTGTAGTCTGTACACTTTCTTTCTCCTCTTGCTAATCACCTAATCCAAGCTCCTATCTAACCCCTTGGGCCTGATATATACTCTATGGTCATGGAACTTCACCTGATATCCCTTGTCCTATAGAGTGGAGACTGATATAAGGTTCTTGGTCAGTCCCGAAACATACAACACATCAACAAAACTAAGGGGTTTTCTAGACTCCCTCTCAAATAAAACAGTGCCAACTCCCTGTGCCTGATATTGCGCATCATCACCCAGCTCAACGTGGATCCCTATTCCACCCTCCTGCAAGTCTATGAAGAATCTCTTATGTCCAATCATATGACTAGATGCTCCACTGTCGATGTACAATATGCTGCTCCATGTGGTGCTTTCCATGCAAGCTATCAAGTAGAACTCCTCATCAAAGTTCCTGCTAAACTCATCTACCTCTGCAAATCCAACCATCTGAGTGTTACTCTTCTTCTTCTTGTCTGGGCATTGGGAGGCAAAGTGTCCCTTCTTGTGGCAGATAAAACACTTGACCTTTGAAACGTCAAGGTTCTTCTTACCATCCTTCTTCCTCTTTGCCTTCCCCTTGCTCTTCCCTATAATGGCTAGAGCCTCCTCATCCACAATCTGTGGGGCACTGCTAGATGAGCCTAATCCTTGACCCATGCGAGTCTCCTCCTACACAAAGTCATCACATAGTCTCTGCCAATCAGGGAGCTTCTCCTTAGCTACAACACCTTTGACAAAGGTGTCCCATGGATTAGAGAAGCCATTGAGGGATATCCAAACTAGCTCCTCATCCACTGTCTTAGATCCAACAACTCTAAGCTTGTCCCTGATCTGTGTGAGCCTCGTGAGACAAGACACCACTCCTTCTCCCTTGGCCTTCTTGGTACTATAGATCCTCTCTTGCAACACCATCTTGCCGGTCTCGTTCTTGCTTTGGTACAGACTCTCCAAAGCCGTCCACATCTATGCTGCAGTCTTCTTATCAGAAAGGTGAGGGACTATATGGTCCTTCACTCCATCCATGATAATTAGCATGGATTTGGAATCAATCTTCTTCCAATCTATTAAATCTGCCGGATCTGTGGGTGCAAACTTCGTGGAGACAGTGTGCTCCTCTCCATCACTAACGTCCAGGATCCTTGTGATCCTTTTCTTTCCATGTAGGAAAGTTTTGAGCACTCTCGTGTCTATCCTCAACTCTCAACTGCACAACCATAGTGAAGTGTACCTATCAAACCCTTGATCTGGAAGTCTAGGTTTATGTCTTCCTATAGATCTTCCCATGATCTATCATTGCTGCTGCAAATCTCTCAACTTTAGCTCACCAGAGCTCTGATACCATGTAAATTTTCCTTTAATATTAAAACTAGGGCTAACAGTGCATGCAAAATATCTACTGATAACTACACATGAATATATTTTATAGTATGAAGCAGAATATGAAACTGAGAAATAAATCACAACATCACATCACAATATTGACACTATTATTTTGGGTATGGAAACCCCCAGAAAAACCCAAGATGGGAAAACTGGTGCAACAGTCAGATATAGATTTTATTATGAGAAAATATTGAACTTTTACAATCACTGCAAATTCACCCAAACCCGGTGAATGCAATACCCAGCAAAATCACTGGGAAAATCCCATCTAAACCTCAACACCCTCCTGTGTGAGTGTACAACCTAGCTGTACGAAGCTCGGTGATCTTGCTGCTCGCTCCTCCGTCTTCTCGACTAAATCCTTTGTCTAACTTTCTCTCCCTGTCTGTATCCTGTCTCTGTTGGAATACAAGTGTCTGTCCTCTCCACCAATTGATCTCTCTTTTATAACTTTAGGTAAAGCAAAAACTCCAACTAGTGGTAAAGAAAAAAGCCTAATTTCTCTTTCACTTTAACTACTGTTAAAGCAAAAACCCTAATTTCACTTTCACTTTAACTAGTGTTTCACTAAAGTTAATTTATATCACTTTAATTTATTTTCCAAAGTAAACTTAGGAAAAGTAAATTAAATACAACTGGTTTCCTAATTTAAGTCTTTTGCATGCAAGAACACATGCATGCATGAAGACCTTCCTTGTTGCTACTAGTTTAACAGTATTGTACCCAGAACAAAAGCAAACACTAATAAGACTAAATGTATTGTCGAAACTTTACTTTGGAAACTATGTGTTCAAATGGCTACCCCATGTTCTTTAGCAATGACATCCCTACTATAACCATCTACAATGGCCATATTTTCCAAACTTTTTAAGTTGGGGTTTGAATATTTAGTCTAATTTGGGATTTAATTAATTGATCAACTACCAAATAGCAATGCATTCATCTTCAATATTATTCTCTTTTTGGTGATGTTAGTAGGCATTTTTTGGAGTCCCCAAAGGTGGTTTACTTTATTTGTTTTTCTTCTTTTAATAAAGTGTTATACTATTATTTGTTGTCAACAGTTGCCTCAACTTGTCTTCTTCACTAAGTGTAAGGTGTCTGGAATTTTGAATGTCATTTCAAACTCTTTATCTTTGCTTATGCCAATTTACTGGTATGAATGAGGTCTATGATTTGCCTCAATCTCCCTTGCCAATTGAGTGTCTAAAGCACATTTATCTATAAAGTAGGAGTTGCTCTAAAAGTGACTGCAAAAGGGAGTCTCTATTAAAGAAAAAAAACAACATACTATTGTGATTCCATTTACAATCAATGCATTCGACAAACTCTTAACTACTATCAGGCTTCAACCACAACTCTCCATAAAAGCATCTTGCCCACTTGCAACAAGTTTTGCAAATCTGCAGAACCAAAAAATAAAAAATCAGTTGGCGTCTGCCTGTGAGTTTATTCTTTGCCACGTGTTGTGTACTTTGAAACTCTGGGGCACACATTATCATTGATTCTATTGGTTATTATATTTTCTTCAAGAACTTGCTTTCATGTAGCTTGCGAACTAAATTCTCAAAGCTACAATGGCAGTGACTTGTTGTGTTTAGCAACTTCGCTTGTTTTTATATCAACCACTCAAAGGATGTGATGGTTATTTATAAAAGTTATAGAGTTAGGTGCTTTTGAAACCTATTTTAGTCTCACCTAATCATATTTCAATATGGAATCCTTTGAGCATAATGGTTTGATATTTTTAAAATTTCAAGCCTTAGAAATCTTCTAATAGAGAATCCTTCCACCATAATGGGTTGTTAATTTATAATTTTAAGCTTAGGAAACCTTTGCACTCAAGAAAAAGTCACAACATGCCCATGCTCAAAACTCCATGTTTATTAATTACTCTTTTCTTTGCTCATTATGAGTTTTTTTTTATTAATTATTTATAGCAATGATGGTAGGAGTGTGGGGAGGGATCTTTATTGACCTGGAGGGGGTGGGGGGGGGGGGAATAGAACTATCATACTAATGCGGATTGGAATCAACATGAATAAAAAAGGCAAAGATCTATGCATTGTATATGGTTACCGAAATATCCAGATCACTTCACATAAATAAAATAATGATTATTGATGATTCACTCGTAGTCATCAAGCTAGTGAGGAAAAAACATTTCAAAGAAGGGCTATTCAAAGTATAATATTTGAAAGAATTTTGTGGAATTGAAGATCTAGATGAGGTTCAAGTTTTCCATGTAAAGGGGGGCAATAATTTCTTCCCATATTGGCAACCTAACGTAGCAATATATTTAGACAAGGGGCCTTGATAAAAAATGGGGACTTCTCTAAACTAAGATGGCTCCCTTGATGTTTTCTAATGAATAATTTTAGTGTATGAGGTTTATTAAGGCATTAAATCCAGTTAGAAAAGGGAGAAATGTCTACCACTAGTCTTGAATCCATCATTTCAAAGCATGTAGGTCATTTCAACTTAAGATATTGCAAGGGAGCCATAAAGCTTCATTACACGGGAAACACCTTCTAGAGGAGGGTTTTAGTGTTACAAGATTGGGGAAAATTATAAAAAAAAACTTTTCCAAACCCTGTGCCAATGGTAAAAGATGGTTTGGTGGAATTTTTAACAGATGTTAATTACAAGTAAAAAAAACTAGGTCGCGGGAGGTTATAACAGATGTTTTTTTAATGGTGTATTATTCTTAAAATGACGCACTTATGTGTTTCAAATACCCCCACACCAATGCATACCATTTAAACACGATACACTGGTGCATGAATGCAATTCATAGCATCGGTGAGTTTTGTCTTGTTAATGCACCAATGCATTTAAGTGTATTATAGTACCGACAGCTACAACTTAATTGTGATGCAGCGAAGAATTCCATGTATATAATCTTCCAATGTGTTATGTATGTATCATATCATTGACTTGTTATGTATATATAACAACATCAGTGCATACAATTTAAATATCACTAGTAGCACCAAGGGTTATTATTATATATAACACACATTTTTCGATTGGAAGTAAATCTGCACTACTAATAGTCGTCCCCAAATACGCACTAGTTGCCATGTTATTATGCACAATGTAGTATCACATAAATGTAATGATATTTATGGACATAGGTGAATTTTCAATAGACAACAACACTGGCATATTATTGTTAAGCACTACTCTTTAGTGTGTTTATACAAAATACAAGCATTGGTGTGCATAATATGTTAAAAGGCATCGATGCGTATTGATTCACATTGTAAAAAAATATCACGATTGTTTTTTAGAAAATCAAATATTTTATATAATAAGATTGATATTCATATTTTAATTATATACACTGATTGTATTAATGTGATATACCATTAAATTACACATTTTTTCATTGTAATTATATATAACCATTCATATGTTAAACATCTGTATATTTAACTAGTGATGTAGCATTTTGCAACATTAGGCAAGGCAATAGAATAAGAAATCGATTTTACAATATACAAATAAGAGACTCTTCATCATACAAAATGGGACATCATAAAGGTCCACAATAATCAAGATGACATTATGTAATTGTTATAGTCATTGGTAACTTGTGGTCATCCAGTTAGGACAAAATATACAACACATTAAACAAAATGTCTAATTTTCATAAACATTCATTTCAAAACATACAAATTGCATTAACATTCAATTATATTGATCATTATTCTTCACTTGAAGTATTGTCAATGCTTGAGTTTCTTGTATGCCTCGTTTCTTTATCACTTGTAAGCAATATAGTACTTGGATTAGATGGCTGCATATTTTGTGGATTGGCTTAATTTAGTTCATTCTTTTCATGTTTCATCTACAAACATAGAAACAAAGTGTAATGAACTATATCTAAATTTATAATATACTATAAATGATTATGTAAATAGAAAAGTGTACCATAGAAATAAGTGATTCATAAATAATACATACTCTTTCAAAGCCATATCTCATGCCATCTCTCAACAACTCTTATGTTGGCTACTCTCCATACTTTATTTCCTACAAGTATTATACGCCATAAAAATTCATAAATTTAATATTAAATTTTATTGTTGTTCCATTAATTATAAAATGAGGGAAGTAAAACAACATAACTTCTTACAAATTGCACAATTAACTTTTGATATTCCAACATATACTCACAACCCATACTTAACCCAATGTCAACCAATTCTTCCAATGACTCTCTTTTGTGTGTTAGAACCTGTTATAAGACATCCCAGGGTGAATGCAAATTAATTAAAATATAAAAATCACAACAAATATGAAATCTTATGTAATGAAAACACAAGCACTCATAAAATTTCCCATTAACCTTTTTTTCTTTGTCGTTCTATCTTATGTGTTGAATGACTTCTATTTGTTTTCTTTTATGCAACAAAACAATTGAAAACCAATATTCCATATAACAGTTAAATTCTATGTACATAAAAGAAAAAATATCAATGATTACACATGTTTGATGCACATTGTTGTTGAGATGGTTCCTCCTACGATGCAATGATTTTCATTTCTTTTAACATCTCCTTGTAATGTTTTTGGTCATCCCCACTAGCATTTCAAATGTCACCTCATTTTGCTTTGGAATTTTCATAATCTTCTTGAAGATTAAAAAAAAAGATTTTTTTTTTTGGTATTCTTATGGAAGTAAGTATAGCTTCGAGGAATAAATTTTTAGATAGGAGTATCAGATCTTTATTGGAGGGGGATGGAACGACTAAGGTTTAGGGTTTTGGTAGATTTTGGGTTTAAGGATTGAAGTGTAGGATTTTCCTCAGCCATGGCAGAGGCACATGTGCAATTAGTATACTATTATGAAGATTCCTTATCTGAATCCGATATTTTTTGTAGTGATGATGAAGTTTGGAGAATTGTTTCATCACAACGTGAGGGGGTGTCATTTGGCAGTAAGACTTGATCAAGTATAGGGGGGGCCCCAAATGAAGTGCAACCGGTTTCCTTTAGCTGATACTTTTTCATCTAGATCTAGGACGATATTGAAACTGGAAGTACAGAAAGGGCCAAATCCCACTCATGCTTCTTCTAAAGGGAATTCAGATAGGGGTGTGGGGTCATATCGAGGAAGTGCTATTGATTTGGAGAACATGTGTTTTGACCTATCCATGTAGAAGCATAATGAGTATTCTACTTGCTCATAACCCCTTGATTTATTTCCAGGATTGGTGTAACACCCATAGTTTTGTCATTGGAATGTGGTAGATTGATGGAACTACCAAAGAGAGAGGTAGATTGATTAAAGGAAATTTTTGAAATTGCATAGTTGTAATGGAATGTAGTTGGAAAATATAGGTTTTATTAGATGATGGATAAGGGGCCAAGGTTAATTCGGTAGTAATCTCCTATTCCCATATTTAAAATTTCGTATAAATATCAAAATTTTAAAAATTTGGGTAATTTTTAGGTGGGCCCATGCATGCCATGTGGACGAGTGATGTGGAAGAGCGAAGAGGTATGGAAGGTATGCTCTGGACCTTCCACATAAGGCCCATGCATAGGTGATTTCACATGACAAAGTGCGGAGGTGAATGAAGATGCAACTGCTCGACATTAGAGGAGATCAACGACTGTGGTTGAGAGTGCGTTGGAAACTAGTGTGATGGTTAATAACAGGCGTAAGAGATCCGATTGTTGGATAAAAGAGAAGGTTGATGATTGTGTCTCACAACACCTTCAAAATGTGCACGATGGTTGATAGTGGAGGTGGATGAAGATTTGATCATTGGATCTTTTGGAAGATTGATGATCGTCACTCATAGCTCACCAACAATGTACACGTTGGTTAAGTTAGGGCAAGCGAGGAGTTGCTCCGAACTACCCAGGGCACGTGCCAACATTTGATTGGAAAGTCCTCCCCATGAAAATTTTCAAAGTTGCTTTCCTCAAGGAAGGTTACAGATTTGGGTAGTAGAAAAATCACCAATGACGAGGTCAAGTGGTATTGTCCCTCAAAAATCGATGGGGAGTGACCTAGCCATATCAAGAGGTGACAAGTTAGACTTATCTAACACCTCAATATGTACACTCTAGAACCATGACATGTTAGTTGGAAATAGCATTGGGATTATGCGCCATATTGAGCGAAATTGTATTATTTACAAAAAAAATGAGGGTGTTTCCCTCGACCCACCTTGTAGCGGCGTAGGGAGGTCGCAAGGGGGTGAGCTCCCTTGACCCCCATTATTATTTTTTTAAATCAACAAAGGTAGTTTTGGAATTAAACTGTGGTTGTTGAAATAGTATAAAATTCGGGGAAAATGATGGATTAACATGGGTGTTACAAAACTATCAAAATTTCTAAGCTTGGAGAGGATGAAAAATACTAAAGTCGTAAATTCCAACATTTTATAAAAGATAAATGGAGCATTCGATCCGAGAGAGGGAAGTTTCTAAGTAACCTTGGTCACATATAGTATTTAGACCAATGGAATAGGTGTCGCAGCTCTCCATATATTATCTTCTACATTTTTTTGAAAATGGCCTCTAGGGTTAAATGCACTTACATGAAAAGTGCAAAAATTGGGTCAATTTGACAATTTTGCATGCCTGTAATTTTGTGCTCACAAATCATAATTGAGCATACTTATAGTTGTTGGAAAGCTAATTCAAAGGGGAATGATTTTAATAAGTCATGTTCTGAATTGGTGACACATATGTTACTCTAATGAATCAAAAAAGTGTTGATGGCCATAATTTGACAAAAAAAAACTTTTAATAGGGATATTTCCCAGAATACACAAAAAATGATTTTTGATTTTATGAAGATGTAATAAATCTAATAAATGTGTTTATATGAACACTTTTGTAGATTTAGAATAATATCAGTGATTGTTAATGGTCAACAATGAGCATAGTGTAGTTGGGAAATCTCTGGTCTTGGTTGGGCCAAGAAGGTAATCGCCATGGATGGGTGCACATGATCCTTATGAAGCCGAGACATATGCAATGGGAGAGAATATACATATTGAGAATGTAGAGACAAAATTCAAATGTAGGAGAAACCAAGTGACTCCCTTAGCCATTGCAGAAAACATGAGGAGCCTAAGGGTAGAATTGCAGAGTTGTAGAGCAGACAATTAAAGGCCGCTTAGAGTTCAAGAAGAATAAAATCAACTGAATGCAACTATGCATCAAAGTCTGATAGACATATAAAGGAAAATTAAATATGGAAATCAATTAGAAAATCAGGAAAAAAAGTGGGAGTAGCTCAAGGAGGCATTCTCATAAGAGGTCCCATAGTTCAAAAATGATTTCTAGAGACAGGCCATACACTCCATAATTCTCTTATAGTGAGTCATATGACTCTAAGGATTCCACCGAAGGATCAAGTTCTTTATCTCACAGGAAGAAGAGGAAGAGGTTTTTCGAGGACAATTTACATGGAGAATTTAGGAAGGCCAAGCCTACTACATTTGGTGGTGAGATAAAATATGGTTAAGAAGCTGAGGCTTGGATTCTTGGGACGAGGAAGTATTTCCAAGTCCAAGACTATTAAGGAAATATGAAAGCAAGTGTGTCCATATTCAATTTGAACGGAAGGGGATCTATATGGTGGAATCATCTTAAGCAAGTGAAGAAGATCAATGAAAGGAAGATTGTGTGGAAGCAATTCAATAAATACTTCATGCAAAAGTATCTCTTTGATAGATACCATGGTTACAAAATTAATGAATTCCATGAGCTAAAATTGGGCCAAATGTCTATGGAGGAATATGCAAATTAAATTTGGAGCTGGTGAGATTTGTCAAGTATATCAGAGATGATAAGGTGAAAATTCAATGGTTTCTAAGTAGGTTGTCTCAATCCTACAAAGATCGAATTAAGTTTGATGGGCCTTAAACTCTAGAATAGACCATAAGGAAGGCCAAGTGTTGTTATGATCAAGCTAAAAGTAGGCCATAATTCCATGAGGCATGGAAGGACAAGAAAAATGAGAAGTTTGAACAAAGAAAGAAGGGGTTCAGATCTCCTCATTTCATAAATCATCTAATGTAGCCAACACAAGTTGTAACAAAGCCAACTAGAATGATGGGAGAAAAGTCAAGAGAGCCAAGAGATCCACTTCATGTTGTAGATGTGGAGAGGAGCATTTTCTTAGAAATTGTCCACATAGGAATGGGAGTGCAAAGAAAATTTAGAACATCCAAGAAGCTGAAACTGTGGGTAAAGTGGCAAGGACAGTCCCTAGAATTTATGTTGCACTAGAAGACCGCCAAGAAAATCATCAATTAATTGTGGTTAAGGTTGAACATAAAATTGTTAGGTAATATATTTATATTTTAACTGACCCTTGATCTACTCATAGTTATATTAGTCCTAAAATTATCGAGATTTGTGATTTTAAGAAAACCAAGCATAGTAAATCATGGATGGTCCAAGTAGCCACAAGGACCAAGAGAAAAGTTAGTGAATTGGTGGAGAAATTCCCATTAGAAATAGGTGTACTTCTCACTCGTGCAAATCTGAATATTTTTCCACTTAGTTCATATTTTATTCTTATTAGAATGGACTGGTTGGAAGCACACATAGTTAAATTGGATTGCTATAGAAAGACTTTCGAATGCATTGATAATGAAGGAAACCCAAGGGTTGTATAAGGAATTCCCAAGGAAATTTTTGTTAGGAATATTTCAGTTATGTAACTTAAAGAACTGTACGAAGGGTCATCAATTGTATGCAACCCATATATTGGATAAAACATAAAATGAAGTTCCCAAATTAGAGAACTATCATGTGCTACAAGAATTGAGGGATGTGTTTCTTGAGGAAATTCCAGGACTTCCTCCAAAGAGGGACATTGATTTCACCATTGATCTTATGCCAAGAGCTTCACCAATGTCCAAGACACCTTATAGGATGAGTACACCATAATTATTAGAGCTGAAAATGTAGTTGCAAGAAATATTGGAAATGAAGTACATAAGGCCAAGTATGTCCCCATGGGAAGCACCCGTATTATTTATGAAAAAGATGTTGGAGACCCATGCAGGATCATTCCCTCTGTAACTAATGGCCTTGGTGTTAGTTCACTCAATAACCAACAACATGTAGTAGATCTCTCTAGACCACCACTATGGCATGTTTCCTCATTTCTACTAATCAGGGTAGATATTAAGTATTGTAATATTTTACACATATCAACACATAATTTATTCATTCCTTCTCTTTGGTTTTCATGTTTTTTTTTTTCCTGTTTTGCAAGCTGTGTGTTCTCTCTTGCTAGCTAGATCTTTCTGTGCAGGTGTTCAACAATCATCTACATGGTATCAAAGCTCTGTTGCTAGGACAAAGGTGCACCAATATTTTTTATTTGTAGGTACAGAAGATTAAAAATCGTTGGAAGAATGGAGTTTCCAAAGGAAGCTATTCTCACACCATACAATTACTTTGCATGGGAAGCAAAGATGGAGATATTTCTTCGAAGCAGAGGATTGTATAGGATTTCTATGGCCATGGAGGTTGATCCTACAACATCCATGGAAAATTCCAAATACCTCAATCAGATGGATGAGGCCTACAGAGCCCTCTGCGTGAACATCTCCCCTGAGTTGCTTTTCCATATTTATTCTAGCAAAAATACCAATGAAGTTTGGACCACCATGAAAGGACTCTTTGGAAAGCAAGATGAGATGAAAGGCCACATGCTCGAAGTGGAGCTACTCTCTTTGGATCCATGAAGCTTCGACAATATACATGATTTCTTCACAAGATACAAGGATTTGGTGCTGCAACTCAAGGGTTGCGGGGTTGATAAATATAAGGTGGAAAAACAGATGGTTCTATCCATCCTCTCCAAGCTTGGACCACAATACTTTGTTTTTGTCTCCATGTTTAATTCAGTGAGGATCACCTCTGGTAAGAACTGGACCACGCCCACTCTTGATGCTTTTATTGAATCTCTGTCTCAGGAAGAAGACAAGCTCATCAGTATGGGAAAAATCAAGGGCTCCAAGGCACATGCTCTTGATATGCATGATGACAGTCATAACCCAAAACATAGATCTAAATCCAAAGAGAAAGGAAAGGCACATGCAAATCTAAATAAGGAAGGGAACACCAAACCCTTCAATGATTCCTCTGGATCCAAAGGTGAAAAAGGGAATAAATGGGAGAAATGCACATACTGTCAGAGAGGATTCCATCCAGAATCCTCATGCATGAAGAATCAAATAGATCAGATGGCCCAGATACTTCAAAATCACAACCTTGGGGATCACATTCCATAGGGCGCTAAGAAGAATTCTAAAGATCATGCACCCAGGAAAGGTAACTCTAGCCATGCTTTGATTGCCATTAATTCATCTCCCTATTCTTGGATTGTAGATTCAGGTGCATCTCACCACATGGATTCCACAAAGGAATCCTTCTCTTCATTGGATGCATGCAAAGGTCCTCCTATACTCTATTGGAAACAATGGCCACACTGAGAGGGGGGGTAAATAAGTGTGAGAGCAATTTAAACTTTTTACCTTGTTTTAATCATTAAGCATTAACCACATAATCATATGCATCAACCATAAATCATAAGCATCACATCAAGAGACAAGACACAAGAATATTTGTAATTTGATAAACTGGAATACTAAAATCTTCTCGATTAGAATAAGCACCAACTGATAAATAGAGCACCAACTCTGAAACAGGACCCAGCCTGGTTTTCTTAGCTCCAACTAAGAATGGTTTGAGGAGTCCAATCCTCAAGTGCAAGTAAGTACTTGCAAGTTTGATTCCAATCACTGATTGTCATCAATCAACTTCTCAACCATCTCTGTTCATCATCATCTATTCGTCAATCTGCTCATCACTCTCATCAACACTGCTAGGTCTGCTCACCTTCTCTGCTCATCATTTTATTCATCAACGTTTCTCATCATCCGAGCATCAAAATCTGTTCATCTGCTCATCACTGCTCATCAACAGTTGCTCTCATCATCTGCTCTACAACTCAAGGATCATGCCAATTCAAATGTATAGCATCACTAAGATCTGCCCATCATCTAGTCTCCTTTCATCATCATCATCAACAAATCATCATTATCAACAGGTGCATCAAGCATGCATCATTAGGCATCATCATAGAACAAGGCACTCATCATCATGTACAAGTGTTCATATATGTCTGCTCTCATCATTATATCTTGTATCATTATCAAAGAATCATCTACATAACATGTACCAATATGGAATTATAATGCAACTTCACACTTCATAAATACACCACTGAGTATACCGCTTTATCTTTCAAACATACCATACTCAGCCTGTGTATCAAGCTATTAGAGGATTGTTAGTAACCTCATATTTCCATAGAAGTCACTGATGTAACCTCATCACAAATTGCAGCATTATCATCAACAAGGTCTATCACAATTATTGTAGATACAAGCACGCCACTGTATTTACTTCATTCTTCACCACTGTATGCACCATTTCTTCATGACATTTAATCCATAGTTGTCACATTGGATGCCTTTACTGAACTTGAACTAGGTTTGTGAAAATAGGGCTGCCTTATATCATTGTAAAAAATTCAAAACAAGCTGTTGCCATGATAATGTGGACTGTACACTGGAATAGCTTAGAGCTCAAATCATTACACTCCACCACTGCTGCTCCGAATTCAAAGAAGAAAAACTTCATATGGATGCAATAAGTCTACTACTATCTCCTTTTGGACTGCTGTAGATGTCCTCAAATGTGGATTGTTTGTACTGATATAATCCCAAATAATTCACTGAAAAGGGTTTGTTTAACCATCAACTGGATTAATTGTTCAAGCATCAACAACTTGTACTGTACATGGACATGAACTTGGACTATTTGCATGCTCAAGTTCGTGACTGTTTGCTGCTCCTTTACACTGCTACTCTTGCCTCAGTCAGTCATGAGTTTACCTTAGTTAAGATCCTCCATAGTTTGTGATTTTTTCACCAAAAATTGGTTTGCGGCTTCCACAATGCACCAATAAAAAATAAGAGATAAAAAATCATACTTTAAAAATGTCTGCTGCTGCTGCCACTCGAAATTCCACTCTGGAAATTGTCTGCTGCTGCTGCCACCCGAAATTCCATAGTCCACTAACATCTGAAATTCAGAGAGAAAGCCACGAATTCATCTTTTTAAAAATGAGGTCCTTTGACTAGGTATTTATACTAATTTCTCATGAATTTTATTGAGCCGACATGTATATATTTAAAAAAATTATTTAATTTTTTTTTTGAAAGATCCCTTTTTTTACTGAGCCGACTTTGTCATAAAAATTAATTCTCAAATAACAAAATATTTCTTTTGACTGGGATGACTTTAACAAGGTAAGTATTTTTTATTTTTTTTAATTTGAATTTTAATAGTCACACAAACCCTTCCTTCAAGGGTCAAACCTTACCAAAGAATTGCATGTATTTCTTTATCATTATTCTTTTGCCACATCATCAACACCAAGGGTGTAATAGGTGTCCAAGTGCCCAATCACCATCATATGCATGTGGGTGCCTTCATCTTCCTTTTTCCCTAGGGCCATCCCCAAGGGTTCCAAGACCCCAAATGCCCACATCATCTTCATTTTTTCAAGGCCATTAAACCATCTAGTGTGTGGGTCAAAAGGCTTCTTCAACGCCTTCTTTATCAAGCCAAGGGAATCCACAATATGTCAAAGACCATACAAGGTCATCAATGTCCGCATCATCTTCATTAAGAGTACTAGGACCATTAATCCATCAAATGTGGGTCAAACAACTTCAAGTGACTTCTTCAAGAGCTTCTTCATCAAGCAAGGGTTTTCATGGGTTTCTTCAACCACCTCGACCATGCCGGGAGACCCCCAAGGTTCAAGATCCAGCATGACATTTCCTGTGGGGTTGCCAAACCTTCTCCTGGGGTACCATGACACCATTAGAGCATGCATGACCACATAATGGGTCATTAATGCTTCCCCAACCCATCTACGGTTTCTCCATCATCTGCAAGGGCTTCAGGACCATCTCTAGGGTCTTCAACACCATCAGCAGGGTCTTCAACATCTTTAGCAAGGTGGTGGCATCAAGATTCACTCTTGTGGGTACAAGGACCTTGTCAATTGGGTACAAGGTGCTTCAAGGCACAAACCCACTCTGTAAGGGGTCCAAGGCACTGCAAGGTACAAACCCACTCTGTGAGGGGTCCAAGGCACTGCAGGTGGGACTTGGTGGCATCAATGGCATCCTGTGAGGCCATTGCAAGTCCATGTTGGCATCAATGAAAATTTCATCAACATACTCATGGGGGATGGTTCTCCTATCGAGATCACCTAAAAGGGCAAAATTAAGCTCAATCATGATAGCTTTGAGGGTGTGCTACATGTTCCAAAACTCTTAGTCAATATTCTCTCCATATATCAGATTACACATTCTGGGATCGGAAAGAGAGTTGAATTCAATCTTGATGCTGTGAATATTTTTGACATACAAAGCAACTCTTAAGTTGCCACTGGTGAGGTAAATCACAGATCTAGGCTTTACACCTTTTCTGAATTCATTGAAGCAGATTCTGCCTTATTACTTACGCATGTTGATGATAGTAGTAGGTTATGGCATGAAAGATTTCGTCATATTTATTTCAGATACATGCTGCAACTCTACAAGTAGGGAATGGTCATTGGCTTGCCCAACATTCATTTTTCCAAAGGAGTTTGTCAAGGATGTGTTCTTGGAAAACATCCTCAAGAGAAGTTTGAAAAAGGGAAGGCTCAGAGGGCCTCCTCTCCCTTGGAGCTCATCCATAGTGATATGATGGGACCCTTTCCTCATCTATCCATTAACAAGGTGAGGTATGTGCTTACATTTATTTATGATTTCTCACGATATACTTGGGTGTATTTTCTCAGGCAGAAATCTGAAATTTTTGAGCATCTCAAAGACTTCAAAGCACTTGTAGAGAATCACTCCAGGAGAAAGATAAAAATCCTTTGAATAGACAATGGGAGGAATATATGAACATGAATGTTCAACATCTTTGTTCAGAGGTAGGTATATAGTTGCCACATACAATACCATACACTCCACAAAAGAATGGAGTGGCTGAGCGGAAGAACATATCCCTCAAAGAGATGGCCTCTTGCATGTTGCATGCAATGTCTCCTCCTTCTAAACTATGGGCTAAGGCACTTAACTGTGCCAACTACATACAGAAAAGATCTCCTCATAGATCTTCCAAGCACATGACTCCTTTTGAGGCATGGAGCGGTTGCAAACCGGAAGTCACCCACTTTCGAATATTTGTATCACGTGCATGGGACCGCATACCATTTGAAAAGAGGAAAGCATTAGATGATCAGAGCACCACATGCATCTTCACGGGATATCTCAATGATGTGAAGGGTTATAGGTTGAATGATCCCTCAATAGACAAGCTTTTTATTGAGTGAAGTGTCCAGTTTGAGGAAATCCCCTTGCACGCACAATTGGAGTCACATGTAGAGACTTTTGTTCCTCTACTTGCACCAAACATCTATGATGATTAGTCCACTCATTCAGAACAAGATTTAGATTTGAGTTCTGAATTTGATGGAGAACATGAGCATGAATATGCTAATACACATCCTTTCTTCCTTGAGAGAACAAGGAGGTTAAGAGAGATATATGCACAAACAACCCCACATGACGCAGTTGTCCTTATGGGGGATCCAGTGGATTCGAGAAGGACACAGTACCATTTTAAGGAGCCTTCTCATGCACTCAAAGCTACTGAACCAATGATTCCCATGCATTGTTACATGGTTCTATCTTCAGACCCTATAGGGAATCCCCTCTGGGAAGCTCCTATGCAGGATGAGTACAACTCTCTCCTCTAGAACCAAACTTGGGATTTGGTGCCACTTCCTTCATACAGGAAGCTTGTTAGATGCAGATGGGTTTATAGGACCAAGAAGGCAATAGACAGACAGATCAATAGATACAAAGCCATGCTAGTTTCCAAAGGTTTTCAGTAGGCTCATGGGTTAGACTATGATGAGACCTTTTCTCTAGTAGCAAAGATGGATTCCATTCGATTGGAACTTGCCATTACTGCAGCTAGGAGGTGGGAAGTCCATCAAATGGATGTGACGAATGCATTTATTCATAGTGATCTCTCTGATGAGATCTACATGGAGCATCCACAAGGCTTCATACATGATTCATCCTTGGTTTGTAGATTGAAGAAGTCTCTCTACTGCCTTAAGCAAGCGCCGAGAGCAAGGTATGCCAAGATGGACTCCTACCTATTGTCCCAAAACTTTTTATGGTGTAAGTCAGATCTAAATGTATGCATTCTTAGGACAACTAACTCAATTCTGCTCCTATTTTAATATGTGGATGATTTGTTGATCACTATAAGCTTGACTTCAACAGTTGCTGCAGTGAAGAGGATTCTGCATGACATGTTTTTGATGACGGACATGCGTCCATTAAATTTCTTCCTCGGTCTTGAAATCAGACATTATGCCTTTGGCATCAAACTGGCTCAAACCAAGTATGCTTGATATCTTCTAGAGTGATTCCATAGGACATACTGCAAGTCTACACCGAATCCTTTCCTATATAGGTTCAAACTTGAGGATGGAGGGGACACTCCATTGGTTGACAACACTCTGTACAAACACCTAGTGGGGAGCTTGTTGTATCTTACAAAGTCTAGACCAAACCTCTCATATATAGTTGGGGCAGTCTCTTGGGTCATGCATGAGCCACATGAGCTACATTGGAAGGCTACCATGTAGATCCTTCGATACGTATAGGGCACCATCACCTTTGGGATTCACTATGTAGAATATTCTTCATTGGATCTCATAGGATTCACTGATCTTGACTGGGATGGCAATAACATTCATCGCAAGTCCACATCTGGGTACTCACTCAGTCTAGGTTCAAGGCCCATTTGTTGGTTGAGCAAGAAGCAGGCTGCTATTGCTCTATCTTCAGTCGAGGCTGAATACAGAGGGGTAGTCAACATAATCATTATGGATTTATGTCTACAACATTTTCTCACTAAGTTGGGCTTCCAGTTCCATTGGCCTACTATCATCTGGTGTGATAACTAGAGCACTCTAAAGTTATGCAGAGACCAGTGCAGAGGCAGCGGACGAAGGACATAGAGATCCACATGCACTACATCAGATATTAGGTACACGAGCAGATCATCGAATTTCATTTCTGTCCTTCAGCTAAATAGACTGTCAACATCTTCACCAAGATCTTCAGTGCGCAGAAGTTCCACTCTCTGTGCGATCATATTGGGTGAAAGACACAGTTTCCTAGCAACTGTATTTTTATTCTTATGCTACATTGTATCTTGAGGGGGTTTTTTTCCCATGGGGTTTTCCCTATTTCCTCATTTTATTTCAGTTTTCATTAGTTGCACTATTTTTGGGTGACCTATTATGGCCTTAGTTGCTGGGGCCCTTCCTTTATTACCTCATAGTAGTGTTCAAGGGGTGGGGGGGGTGTTGGAGACCCATGCAGGCTCATTGCCTCTGTAATTGATGACCTTGGTGTTAGTTCACTCTGTAACCGATGACATGCATTAAATATCTCTAGACCACCACTATGCCATGTTTCCTCATTTCTACTAATCATGGTAGATATTAAGTATTGTAATCTTTTACACATATCAACACATAACTTATTCATTCCTTCTCTCCGGTTTTCATTAAATTTCTGTTTTGAAATATGTGTGTTCTCTCTTGCTAGCTATATCTTTCTGTGTAGGTGTTCAACACTCGTATACAAAAGAAATATGGAACACTTGGGTTATGCATTGATTACAGGCAACTGAATAAGGTGACAGTGAAAAACAAGTACCCATTGCCTCAAATTGATGACCTTTTTTATCAAATGAGAGGGGAAAAAGCATTTTTGAAGATTGGCTTGAGGTTTGGAGACCATCAGGTAAGAATCAAGGAAAAATACATTCTGAAAACAATCTTTAGAACAAGGTGTGGACACTATGACTTTATAGTGGTGCCATTTGGTCTCACTAATGCAATGAGTAATTTTATGTGTCTCATGAATATCATTTTCAATAGGTATTTGGACAAGTGTGTTCTTATTTTTCTAGATGACATTCTCATTTGCTCTAAGAATGAAGAAGAGCATGATGAACACTTGAGAATGGTTTTGCAGTTCCCAAGGGAGCATAAGTTGTATGCAAAGCTAAGAAAATGTGACTTTTACAAAACTAAAATTCATTATTTGGGTCACATTATTTCAGAAGAAGGAATATCAGTAGATCTAGAGAAGATTGAGGCCATCGTGAATAGGACAACTCCAAAGAATGTAACAGATGTGAGATCGTTTATGGGTGTTGCTGGTTATTATAGAAGATTGATTGAAGGATTCTCATGTGGTCTATTATGAGTCTAGAAAATTGATGGAGCATGAATGGAATTATGCTACCCATGATTTGGATCTTGCAGCCATAGTGCATGCTTTAAAAATTTGTAGAATCTGAGTTAAGGATAAACCACTGTGGTCTGAAATATTATTTGAGCAACGAACATTAAATGCCAGGTAAGCTAGATGGATGGAATTTTTATGTGAGTTTGATTTTGAAATCAAACACATAAAAGGAAAATAAAATAAAATGGTTGATGCACTCAACATAAAGGTGCAGTAAATACATGTGGCATCCATCATATTTAAGACAACATATAGTTAATTCTCTTGCTGAAGATGAACTTTATGTGCAAATAAAAGGTAAATTACAACAAAATATTTTTGAAAAGAGGTATGATGGTTATCATTTGGAAGAGAATGGACTCCTTATTTACAAAAAAACATAGTTTATATTCTAAATGTAGCATATTTGAGGAGACTTATTATGGATGAAATCCATAAAATGCCTTATTCTGGTCACCCAAGTTATCATAAAACAATTACTACAACTAGGAAGCAATATTTTTGGCCATGGATGAAAAGGGACATTTTTGAGTATATTTATAAGTGGATGAAGTGTGAGCAAGTAAAATTTTAGCATCAACACCCAATAGGTTTGTTGCATCCTTTACCAATTTTGGAATGGAAATGGGAGATAATTTTCATGCCATTTATTACAGGTTTGCCAATGACCGTGAAACAACATGATTCTATCATGGTTGTGGTGGATAAATTGTTAAGATTAGCACATTGTATACTAGTTAAATCCACATACAATACATATGGCATTGCAAATATTTTTATGAAAGAATTTTTCAGATTGCATGGATTGCCAAAGGCAATAATTTTAGACAGGGATACCAAATATACTTCAAATTTATGGAAAAGTCTTTTTGTAGATTTGGGTACACAATTGAACTTTAGCACTGCTTACCATGTACAAATAGATGGGAAAACTGAGAGAGTAAATAAGGTTCTTGAAGACATGGTTCGCATGTATGTGATGGAAAAAATGAGAGAGTAAATCAGGTTCTTGAAGACATGCTTCACATGTAAGTGATGGAAAACCATGCAAGTGGGAATATTATCTACACTTGCTAGAGTTTGCATATAACAATGGGCAACAAGATTTGTTGAGCATGAGCCCATTTGAGGTTTTATATGGCAGAAAGTGCAGAACGCCAGTGACATGGGATAATCCAGTGAACATAATTGTTCTTGGGATAGAACTGCTTAAGTAGCAAATTATTCCTTTTGACTATTAACCCAGTCGTTAAATGCATGGGTGAGGTTGGTGGGAAAAGTCAATTCTTGTAGTTATTCAAGCATAGGGGTTATGAGAATTATGTCAATTGTCAGCATTAATTTTCTTCTATGATCAAAACTTATGTCAACTTTCTTTTCACCATCATTTTATATCCCTTGGATTCAACCCTCTTTTGATCATTCTCTCATGCATGTTTTTGCACTACGTAGAGTTTCCTATGATTGTTCATGTTCATTACTAGATCATGCATAACTCATAAATTCAAATTTGAAGAAAGAGATGCATTTTGGGAAGGAAACATAGATGGTCGTAGGTGAGCATAAAGGTTGGGGAAGCTAAGAACCCTTACCCAATGAGTTTTGCTACCTTTGGGATGCTTGAGAAGCCACAATTTATGCTACAACACTACAGAATTTGACGCCAAAATCCGACGGCTACCATGTCTGAAATTTGACACTAACCTATCGGGTATTCGACACATACACCTTTTTTTTGCCGTCGGTGGCGTAACGTTGTATCTATGGCCGACGACTAATAAGGGTTGAAGCTCCAACAGACCATTGTGTTGCATATTCATCTGTTATTACTTCCGAAGTGCCAACCAAAATTGCATAAACCGTTGGAAATCCGACGTCCTCCGACCCTTGAAGCGTCAGCCGTTCGACGACCAAAAGTGTCTGAGAAATGGCGGTGTCGTTGGTTTTTAATTCGGACCGTGTCGGTACTCCGACGCACTTCGAAACTAGAAGAGTCAGCCTTCTGAAGCAGTCCAACACTTGAGCCGTCGGTCGTCCAACGGGAGGAAGCGTCGGAGTCATGGCACGACCATCGGATGGGTTGACCAGAGTGTCAGAAGAACGTAAAAAAAGCAACGCCTATTGATGGATTTAAAAAAAAAATCCAAAGATTTCACTTACGGCCACATGGTTTCAGCCTAGAATTTGACTACTGAAGGAAGCCTGGTAGCAAACTAGAGGATTCTATGTCAAGTATATATTTCATCCTTGCAGATATAGTTATCACAACTACTTTACTCTTAACTTTACTTTTCACAAAATAGAAAACCCAATATCCTCAAGAGAAGCACCCTCCTTTCTATTTATGGAATAAGGAAGAGAGTAATTACAAGCAAACCCTGTACTAAGCCTATAAGTGGACCACTTAACAAGACAAAGTCCAATCTAACCAATCCATGAACACTTTAAGAGAATGTTCCTTAACTAGAGACATTACATGTGCTAAGGGTAGGTGATTAGAAGATAACTTCACGATAGTGTGAACCACATGTACAAAGGTCACGTAATCCCATGCCCACATGTTCCAACTTACCCACTTAGAAATGGCCTATGTGACTTGGCTTTTGAGAGAGTCGGAGAAAGGTTGCTTGCAATGAAGTTTTCCTAGTTGAACACAATGCAGTGCTTCTCTGGGTGAGACTATTAGTTGGAAAGTGGAATGAAGCAGTCCCCATACACTATCTGTGTCCCTGACCTCCACTTTGAGTTGACTAAAGTTTTAAAGGGTGGCATTTTATAACATGATTAAGATGAAATGGGTCTAAAAAATTGTGTTTATCCTTCATATGCATTGTGCTAATTGTTTAAGTATTTGCATAAGTTTCTCTCTGTACAAGAAAGAGATCTCATGCAAAGAGTGCTTTACATCCCCAATCTTAATAAGTGATGATGGAGGATAATGAACCTATAGAGTCTCTAAACAGAGGGGACCAAAGGGTGACAACTAGGATAAAAAAATAACAGAAATAAACTTGCTGACCAAGAGGCATTCAATACTTTTAGAATAGTCTAGCTTTTCTCAAGGAAGGGATATAGAATAAGATTGAATACTACAAATACATAACCACTTCATATAACAAAGAGACAAGGAAACAACATAGTATGTTACCTTAAATCATTATTAATAATGTACAGTAGATATTTAACTTCACTCTTGCAAATTCCAAACAACCAGTAGAATAGTACTGTAGAATAGTCTAGCAAACTTCTAGGGGATCAATTCTTGTTTTCAGAATTATAGTCTTAGTGTAAATAGTAAATGGCAGATATACCTCATTTGGCACATTTGCTACTTTGAAATTTCCTTCAAATTCTGGTTTTGGAGTGTACTCCAAGTCTTCAATGCCCCACCCCTACACACTTAGGAAACAAACAAAAAGGAATTGGAAAACTAAAGAAGAGCAACAATGTTCATAACAATCAATGTAACATCAATTTGCAAACAATAAAAATCCAAAAACATAGCTGAAAGAAATCCCAAAACAAAGGATAGGATGATCAATGGGCATAAAACAATGCCAAGTGTTTTTACCTCTCGATTTTTAATAAGATAGCCTTGCCCATCCACCATGTGTGAAATCATCATTATCATGTCATATTCGGCATCAGGGAACTTGAAAGGAAGCTTGGTTGTCTCTATATCAAAAGCACACACACGAACTTCAGCTCGTTGAAGAAGATCTGCTCTATTTTCCAAGGTAACCTTTGAAGAGTCCACTTTAACAGTGTACCATTGTCCACATCTTGCATCTGTAGGATTGCAAAATCCATAAACAAGTAAAGAATGAATGTTAGTTTTTCGGTATATAAAAACTCTTCCTGCAAAGGCTGTTGAATGTGGACTTATGATGTAGAGACAAGCCATTCCTTGTTCAAAAGCATCTTGAAAACATTGAATGTGGACTTATGATGTAGAAACAAGCCATTATTTGTTCAAAAGCATCTTGAAAACATAAAATGAAGACATGACTGTGTCGCGAAAATAAATGCATCCTGCTACAATTGACCAAGTATTCAAACAATCTATCTCCGAAGCTATCATGCCCAACCATTTATATAAACATGTTATATAACATCTATAATTTACTAATTCAATTCAAGTAACTGAGTTCTTTAAAATCCTTAAGCAACATTAAATGACACTCAATTGCTTAATCTAATCAAGGAATTTAAAATATAATGATCTAACATAAATTATGTAAGCAAAAAATTATAATTAGTAAGAATATATCACTTGATAATCCTTAAGCAACATTAAATGACACTCAATTGCTTAATCTAATCAAGGAATTTAAAATATAATGATCTAACATAAATTATGTAAGCAAAAAATTATAATTAGTAA